>OY998267.1:27410953-28010953 GCA_963922045.1 Persicaria maculosa | reverse complement strand
TATCTTCCATTGAACTTCCGTTTAGTCGATAGGAGTCCTTACGAAATCAATAATGGTTGGGTGTGTGGTGCTTTCTTAACACTATACGAAATTACGGGTGGTTTTCTGTAGATTCTCATCTTGCGAGTTGTTTTATGCAATTCCGCCTATTTAGCCCTACTATATAAACATGTCAATTGAAACCCAGAAAACGTACTTCAAGCCCTACTGGCATCTTATGATCGATCGATCAAAATAAATCCCAATCTCTTAAAAACCAGGAATCGATCGATCGATCATGTCTCATATAACTGTGGAGAGGAACAGAAGAAGGCAAATGAACGATCACCTCAAGGTCTTGAGAACTCTCACCCCTTCCTTCTACATCAAGAAGGTATATATATATATACGTGTATCCGATTTCTTAGTTGTTCGATCAATCGAGTCATTCTAAGAGCTTAAAATGATGAGAATCAATAACACATATCCATGAATTCATAAATGTTTTATTTCATGTGTTGATATATGATTCCATATTTTTCGAATCTTATATATCTCAATTCAATTAAGGGAGATCAAGCTTCCATCATAGGTGGGGCAATCGAGTTCATCAAGGAGTTGCACCATGTGCTTCACTCCCTAGAGTCGCAGAAGCGAAGGAAGAGCCTTAGCCCGAGCCCAAGCCCGAGACAAGCCATGAGTAGCATCAACAACGCCAATGCGATCACTACCATCAATCCGACGTTTCTCATTGATCGCAATTGCAGTACTCCTCATGGACCCAAGGAGCTCGTCGCGTGCTGCAACTCCCAAGTGGCTGACGTGGAGGCCAAGATTTCGGGGCCAAATGTCATACTCCGGACAGTCTCTCGACGTATTCCTGGACAACTACTCAAGATTATGTGCTTGCTGGAGAGGAACGAGTTCGAGATCCTTCATCTCAATATCAGTAGCATGGATGATACCGTTCTTTATTCCTTTGTCGTCAAGGTAACATTTCTTATATATGAAATATAAAGCTACAACATATAACATAAAATAACAAAGATTTCACAATTTATACGTCGAGTATTAGATTCGCGAATTTGTTCTATAACAGGTTTATGTGATCGATCATATATATAGTTTATAACGTACGAGTCATTACGGGATGTGTATTGATCGATGATGGTGCGTTTGTTAAACAATATATGCAGATAGGGTTCGGATGTGAGCTGAGCATGGAGGAACTGGCTCTTGAAGTTCAGAAAAGCTTCAACCACGACATTATTAATGTTGCTTCAGCAAATGATATATTGATACATGTTTAAGCTAATTAGTTAACTAAGACGTATTACAATAACAAAAGTCTTGTTAATTGAGACTTGAGATTAACTGATCGATCGGATGGATGGAGATTTGTTTTAGTACGTGAACTTATTTAAGATAACGGATCTGAGTTTGCAGTGTGTTGCTATATGTAGAGGAAATTAATTAAGTGCATCATAATTAATAAAGTGCATCAAAGATGTATCGTAATGAAGTATATTTAAGTACGTACGTATTAATACAGTTGAAGTTCACCTTTTATATATGACAGCATTGTGATATAGTTTGGATTTGATATTTAAAAGTCAACTTAGGCTTCTTTTTGGCAACATTAAGTAGTTTTTAAGAGATTATGATTTTGATATTGTATAGTTTTAAATGAAATAACTATAAGATTTTGATTTAATTAACATTTGAAATCTAAGCATTTCAACAGCTACCAATCCAAGCTTTTTGCAGCCTTTTGATTTTTTATTCACAAATTTTCATTAGCTACCCTACCAGCTAACTTTATCAAATATCATATTAGCTTATTAACTTATATTTAACACAAATAATCAAACAGTTTCAGTTACATCATCAGTTTCAGCTACGCCATCATCTATTTTTCTACCAAATATATCTTAATTATATTTAACAATCAAATTAATTTGACTACCTTTAAAAAATATATGGTGAATTGAATGATTAATTTTAATAAATACAAATACAATACACCATATATATATATATATAACCATTTGATCAAAATATTAATTAAGTTAGTAGTAGTTGTAATACATAATACATACTCCGATCTTCAATCACCTCCTTGGCTCCTTCGATCTTCAATCCTCGAGTTAATTTGTCTCCAACGCTCACGTCAGATTGCAAACATAATTAATGATGGTGCTAACAGAGAATAAATGAACTTCACTCTCCTAAACCCTATCATTACTATAGCTTAAATAGAGGGTATTTTAGTAGAATTAGGCTCTCACCGCATAATTACGATATTGTACTTTAGTTATTTACTATTCCCGTGTACAGAGAATGTAACGGCCCGGATACGGGATACGTTTCGAAGGTCGGATACCTTCGTTCGGATGTTGCAATTCAGGTACGGGTCGAGGTTTCAAACCTCTAATAAGTCGAAGTCTCAGAAATACAGTTTAAATGAAAGTAAAGCGGAAGTACGGTTTAGATACAAGAGCCACGGCAGAGCCGGGTCAAAACCAAAACAAAGTGAGTGATTGCCATTTGTCAAGTTAGAATATATTAGCCGGATTCTTCGATTCCCCAAAAGATTTCCCCGTCACAGAAGCATGGAGCAACAAGAGCGGTACCTAACACTATCCACGAAGTCAGGCCTGGTGATCGCCTGCGGGTCCTCTGACCCCGCTGAGGCCACATAACATGCCTATGCCTAAATAAAAGATGACTAATGCAGTACAATATTTAAATCACACTATCATGCCCATAGTATATATATAATATGCAGAAAAGAACTGTAAAGGGTCCAAGACAATGCCAAGTGGCATATCCCTCTCCTACCTCTGCACCCCTTCCCGTTAGTGCAGAGACTGGCCAGTCCGGGCTATAGCATAGCACTCTCTTCGTGGTGGTGCACTCACCACGGTATCATCATATCATATCATATCTCATCATCATATCATAAAATAAATAAAACATGCCCGATGGTACTAGGCTAATCGTATCATATCAAATCATCTCATCTCTTGCCCGATAGTGCTGGGCTATCATATCATGCTCATATCGACTCGATAGACTCAGGGCACCCGATGGGCCTGGGCTACCCTATGACCCTAGCAAAGACTCTAGGACTATCACAGATAACGACCGTTCTGTTGCAAACACACAAAGTAAACACATGCTCAATTCAATGCAATCCTAGCATGATACTACATGGCATGCTTTAATATGCATCAAAACTACACATTACATGACACATCAGGCAGGAGGTCCAGGTTACTGAGTAAGTCCCGTAGGATACTTACCTGTTGATGCAGAACAGCAAGATAATACAAGCAAGGGCCCAATGCAAGTCCAAAGCAATCCAAAAGCAATATACACCTATCATCAAGCCATTTCCATAAGCTACCAGACCAACATTCATACACACGAACCCAAGTTCTCAACATTCTCAAAACCGACCGATGGTAAAACCGTTTTTCAAAATCTTCTCGATACGATCAAATCGACCAAAATCATTCTTTCAAATCAACTCATTGATAAAATCATATCAACCATATCTTCCAAACTCTTAAATCCAAAATTAAGTCAACTCATATTCAAAATAATTCCTCAATTCATACTTGGCCAAATTCCGACATTAAACATTTAAATCCTTAAAGTCAATTTCTCAAAATCATAGTATAGCAATAGTTCCGGCATGTTTCTCTTCAAAATCCTTATCTTAAAATCAACTTACAAATCATTATATAATAACACTTCTCAGGGAATATTTAAATAAAATAAAATTGCCAAAATCACTCCATTTTAATAACCCACATTTATAAATCAAAATACTAAAATACTTTATCATATTTTAAAACACATCCCAAAATCATCATATAACATCATGATAATATATAACAATTAATATTACTTTTAAAACCTTCTATGATATTTTAATATTTCAGAATATATATATATATATATATACACTTTCATTTTCCTAAAATCAGAAAAATAAAAACATATAACATAAATGTATAAATATATATATAACATAACATATAACATATTATTAACATAAAACAACCTAGAATTCCCAGCAGCCCAATCACAAAGGAGAAAAGCCCACGACCCGGATCCAATTCGGCCCAGACCCGAGTCCAAACCCATCCAAATCCGGATCCAGCAACCCACCCCACTGAACCGGTTTTTGTTTTAATTAAAGAGGGAACCGGACCAAATAAATAAGAAAAGAAAAGAAGGGGAACCGGGTTCTTGAACCCATCCCCAACCTCCGGACATGAGATTCGAAAGCAAGGGAAGGGGGAGGAAGAACAGACCCGCCGGCGACTCCTCCTTCCGACCCCCAACTCGTCCATTCAGTCCGACTTAACATTCCAACCACCCCGACCCCGGAAAGACTCAAACGCGAGGGAAAGGAGAGGAAGAAAAGAGGGATTACCGAGATCGGCGCGATTCCGACAAGCCCCGGCTGCAATGGCGGATTCCGACTGCGCTTGGCGAGGAAGGAGCCCCGTTCGAGCCCTAGGAGGAGGAGGAGTGATTAAGGATGCATTTCTATAGGGTTTGGAATCGAAACAAACACAAACGAAACCGACCTTATGAATCGGAAACAGGGGAAGGTGATGGCGGCGTCGGCGACTCCGGCTCTCCTGGGTGGATGCTCGGCTCAGGGGGTTTGTGGACGTCGGAGGAGTTGAAGATGGCGGTCGCACTACTGCTGCTGCTGCTGCTGCTCGTACAGGGGAGGGGGAAGGTGAGGTCACTTGGTGGTTTCCTTCGAACAGAGGAGGCGCTCTGGCGCTTCTGGGTCTACTCGGTAGCAGGGGATGGTGGTGCAGACGAGTGGTGGTGGCGGCTCGAAGAGAACGAAAGGAGGGGCTTGATGAAGTAATGGAAAGGAAGGGGATAGGGGCTATTCTTTTGGGGTTGATTCCGAAAGCAACCATGAGGAAAGGGATGGTTTTCTGAAGTTCTGCTTGTGCAGAGGGGAAACGGGAGAGAGAGGAAGGGTGAGGCAGAGGAGAGAGGAGAGGCTGAGGGAGTGCAAATGGGTAAGAGAGCAGCTGTACCTTGGAAGAGAAGAAGACAAAGAAGAGGGAGGGGACCAGGCCAATGCAACAGGGACCGGAGAGAGAGAGAGAGAGAGAGAGAGAGAGAGAGAGAGAGAAAAGGAAAAGAATAGAAAAAGAAAATATATATATGTGGTCTCAACTATACCCAATTCAAAATAGCGGAACAGATCCAAAACCCGCTCGCCCGATCAAATCCCGACTAAAACAAATTTTAACAAATTTTAGTTAAATCGCAAGATAACGGAAATCAAATAAATTTCAATCAAAACCCGGAGCTTAAATGAATTTTATTAATGCTCGATCTCCGAAAATCAAAATCCATTCCTAAAACCCAATTCAAATCTATATAGAAGTTCGTTTAAATAAAATTCAGTTGCTTGAGAACGGAAAATTTTAAAATTTCTAGAATCTTAATTTTAAAGCCGCACATAATTTAATATTGTAAGAAAATATTATTTTAACTTTTCCGGTCTTTACATTTATCCACCTTTAAAAACAAGTCTCGTCCCCGAGACTATAATCATTTTAAAGTAAAGGGGATGAAGTGTTAAAATCGGTGAGTCCGAGGACCATGTCCGAGGTTCTTGTAATCGTCTCGGTTGCGTCTTCCGAGATTCTCACAACATCCTAGTCACGGTCGTGACATCTCCAATTGGTCTTGTCAAGTGTGTAATAAGCGCCCTTATCACATCCTCACTTCGACTTTTCGGAAATACCACAACTCTAAAAGCATTATAGCGCCCGACTAGGTCTTAGCAAGCAATCTATAAGCGCCCTTATAAAATGCTTATATCCACTTCGTGAGACGTCATAATGTAAATCCAGTTTGTAAATCCTCAAAGCGTTTGTAAATGGAAAGATTGTCATCCAAATCATTGAAACTCTCAACTTCTTTAAAACCCCAAGTTGGCCATTTTTAAAACCGCTCAAAATCTTCAAATTCAATTTTTAATCAAGCAACTTTACACCAAAACAAGTCAAATCCTCTCAAATCAAGATTTCGTCAAAGTCTCCCAAAAACCAAATCAGCTTCACGCAACCAATAAATCAAATTCAGGAGGTAGGAGGTGGAATCATCCACCTCTAAGGGCTAATCCCATATTCTCTTCCTAGGTTCCAAAATCATTCCATCATCATTCACAACTCATCATGAACAAAAGTAAATCAACTCATCAACTCATGACATCATCAACCACCTCTCATATGGAAATCCTCAACATCAATCATGATAATCTCAATCAATCGACATCGTAACCGCATAACATGTTTACCCATATCATAAAGTATACCATTCTTTCAAACACATCAAAAACAACAACCACATCTCAACGTCATATCACGAGTCATAAAGTGTATCTATCTCATACCGAAGGCATCACAAGTGTATCATCGAATTCTCATAAATCATACCAGCACACATGTCAAGAGATCAAAGAGGTTAGGTGTCATGGAGTCAGTACACTACTTCTAGTCAAATCTCACGATCGCATCTCAACATCGCACACTAGTGGAACCAGTCATAACAAGGGATCTCATGTAAAGCATAAATGCACATAGTCATCCTATCCAATCCCTATCCAGCATTATCACAACATATTATCACATTAATCCAACAAAATCATGCTATTAAGATTCAACCAAAAAGGGAAGATCAACAGTATATCAACATCAAAATGTCATCATGCTTTCCAGACATCATCTTAGCTCATCACAATGTCATATAACGATTAATAGCAGTCATGCACCATCATCTTATATACACACATAAGTCATACCTATGATCCAAGTCATATTCATCACTTACCTATTCATAATCAGGTTTATCAACCATATAGGATAACATCATGCGTCCACATAACAACGTATCATAATCTCATGATTCATTCAACACATTATAACATGCTTTTAGAACAACATAGGAGGATAGCAATGGATCATTATATCATGTTCATAGTTGTCACTACCAATTTTAACTCAGTATTGCATATCAACATATAATATCATGCCATACAGGTTTATCATGGTTGTTATCTAACATCATGCCAGTACATATTAATAAATCACACAATCAAGAAGACCCTCACATCATACCAATCACTCAATTTCCTTAACCGCTCTCTAACCATTCTACCAAGAGACCTCACTCACATGTTTCAAGAAGAAGCAATCATTAACATTATTACACAGAAGGACTACATCATATCAATCAGCATTTATCAATAGCATCATTAGCTCATCATTAAGCATTGCAACTGTGTTTTTAAAGTCTCAATCTACTGTCATGCTCAATAAGTATTGCAAAACATCATATATGAACCTAATCAAGTCAAGCTAGCACATCTCGTCATAGCCACATCAAATAAACAGTTCAGATTCTCAGCATTTGCAGTTCACATTATAGGCAAGGAATTTAGATCATGCTTGGCATCTCTGAGTAGCATCACATTAAGTCATCAAGGCACATTAGGATTGTAAGGCATCGAATCATATCATCATAGTCAACAGACAATCAAGCAACAGTCATCACATCAACAAGCATCTTTCAACATCAAGTCAGTGCAATATCATCATCAACAAGCTCAGAAAGGGTTAGCAATTCGAATAGAGAACGTTCCCACCTGCAAGTCATATCGTACTCAACAATCGTGATCTTCGAAATGAGCTTGTTCCGTCGACATTATCGATCCCGAGGCCCGTGGGTTATGGGCCCACGCTTCCGCTGCGCTGCTCTATCGCTATTCGACTTCCCGATCCCCCTTTTTTTTTCCATGCGGTCGCTCATCCAAGGTAACGCGTAGGATTTTAAGTTAGCGGAGATAAGGGAGTGACAAGAGCGGACGACCCAATGTCTCTTTCGGAGACGGAATAGACCAAAGCTAAAGACGACATGACTAGAGACAAGACTCCGACTCGGGAATAGTAACGATGCCCTTAAGAAAGTCTATTAGGTTACAGTTGTGACAAACACGCACGAATTCATCATAGAGCATATCCATCACATTAATCCACACTAACATGCACCTATCTCAGAGCAACATTCGTATTCACATCAAAGACATAATCAAATCCGATGCTGATGTATGTGAAATAAGCTAACATTCTAGTATTCCATGGAAGCAGATATGCCTAGCAGCTTCAAGCAAGATAGATGGAACCAACAATGATCATATATGATTCGAAGTCATGCGGAATTTAGTGAAGATAACGATCATCATGCATATGAACAATGTAAAAGCATGGTATACAAATCAACAAATGAGTCAAAATATATCATGGCAAGGTATATGATAATAATAAGATGACGCGTCATACAAGGACACATAAGAGCAGCATAGTATCTAGCACATCTAACAGCAATGATCACACATTAGGTCAAGCATGGCACGGAGTCCTATGACAAGATCCATTTAGAGAGCATAGATCCTACATGATACTAGCGATACATAATGCGATACAAGCATAGTCAAGATTCATTAAGAGGAGTTCAACATAATGTTCACGAAACATGAGGCATCATCAAAAGTAACAAGATGGACATCATGGATGCTAGATTATAACCATGCTAAGAAAGAACCATCATATAGTACAACTAGAGTAATTTAACTAGGTTCATTCTGATATTCATGCGTCATGCAGATGCAAAATCATGATATAGGGTGGTGCGTGATCATGCGAGGTGTCAAATCATACATTCATGGAAGCACGAGAGGATATCATAGAGTAATAGACATTTTAACCATGTAAGCATGCTAGGTTTAACTATCACGGAAAGCTAGTCAATCATCGAACTCAACATTAAGCTAATCAGAACGAGTGAAACATGTTAAGAGAACAGAAAGAGGAAAGAACCACACTATCAGGTACCTAGCTCGAGAGAGAATCAACAATAAAGTAGGCAAGACATAAATGTGCGTAAGTCATAACCAAGGATCCTACACGTTACTAATGGCTCAATATAACATGTGGTACATACATGCACTTGATCGATTACTCGGCACTAAGCAAAACTTCAATTCAATCACATTGCAATAATACAGAAACAGAAGAGGAAGTGTAGCGAGGTATAGTGCAAGTCTAAGTATTGGCAACACGACCAGAATATGGGGACATGAGTTCAAGTTAATGTATACTGGGATAGAACATGTATTTGTCAAGACTCACTTACACTAACATATTCTCACTTTAGCATATTTAACACATAACAATACTCATTTGCAAAAGCATCAACAATAGTTAATCTGAGGAATACAAAATAGGTGGGCATGCTATAGATTCTTGTCACATGATGAATGATAAGCATCGAGGCATCTTCGGCTAGCATGTTAAAGAGCACATCTTATTAGGCATTCATATAAGGTAGAGTCGATCACACTATCATGGACCTAATTCAGAAGAAGCAACAATCATATAGACTCATATCATGTGATTCATGTTTTCGATCAATCATACGATCAATATGCCAAGTAAACATGCTATAACAACATAAAATCATGATAGAGGGCAAGATACAACACGAGACTTAAGCAATATGACCAGTATGGATACAAGGTGTCATACAACCACAAATTTACATTAAGGATCATCATCATAACAGGTACTGAGGATTACTTAGCATACAAGGCATGTCGACATGAAATTATAACATGTATCCATCAAGTAAGGGACTCACTTCTATCATGATACTAGAACCGAGCTATCACACTATCATGAACCTATTCACAGGAAGGACATCAATTAGACGACATCCTAGCATATGACATATTTATTCGTGCTCTAGTATGACAATGCAATATACTAAGTAGATCATGTCGGGATGATATAGATAAGGTAAATATAGCTCAAACCTATACAATAGTCATTATGAACATTAAAGCACATAAGCATAATTCCACACTAAGGATCAATTGTAGGTCAAGGAGTAGTACCATATAGTATCACGCAATAATGGACAGAGCAATCAAGATAACCCGATAGAGATCCATAAGGGCAACGTTGACTCTCCCTAACTGACTAATCACCCATCTTTCCCGTGAGACTCGGATACGACTTTTCGTGACAAGAGGACATTGATGGATTGTCATAAGAATCGATAAGGACAGCCTCGTAAATATCTCACTCTCTAACTCGGAATTTCATCAAGGCCGTCTTTCAATACTCTCACGGACAACCTTTATATTCAATCATGATTCCCGACACCATGTGTTAACCAACCCAATTCCCGTGGAAGACCGATATTCGAAGGGAGGACTCGATTGAATTGTCAAAAGGGTTCATAAGGAAAGGGGCAGTTCCACAAAAGCCGAGCTTAACCATATAAGAAGAAGGGTACTCCCGCTATCCCGTTCGCACAAATCGTTCAATATTCAATAAACAGTTAGGACATACCAATCAATCTCTAGCATATCAAGCACTCAACATAGAATCAGTCAATTGCAATTACAATGATCTCCTTGGAGTCTTCCCGACCCGTCTGTAAAGAACAAGCTAGTATTTCGCCTACCGATTCCCGACTACATCCAATAGGGATGGTCTAGCGCCTTTTCTACCCACTCGCTCCCTTTTTAGTTGGTTCTTCTCTTTTATCATAAGCCAAGTTCATATTTAGTCCAATTGATTTAGACATATTAAGTTCATTTTGCCCCTTTAAAACGCTTTCAAATCTTCGAAATCCATGGGCGGTTTTCCAAAACATACACCCGACCCTTGCGTACCCGAATTGCACAACCTCGCTCTAATACCAACTTTGTAACGGCCCGGATATAAATATTCGTGATACGTTTCGAAGGTCGGATACCTTCGTTCGGATGTTGCAATTCAGGTACGGGTTGAGGTTTCAAACCTCTAATCAGTCGAAGTCTCAGAAATACGGTTTAAACGAAAGTAAAGCGGAAGTACGGTTTAGATACAAGAGCCACGGCAGAGCCGGGTCAAAACCAAAACAAAGTGAGTGATTGCCATTTGTCAAGTTAGAATATATTAGCCAGATTCTTCGATTCGCCAAAAGATTTCCCCGTCATAGAAGCATGGAGAAACAAGAGCGGTACCTAACACTATCACGAAGTCAGGCCTGGTGATCGCTTGCGGGTCCTCTGACCGCGCTGAGGCCACATAACATGCCTATGCCTAAATAAAAGATGACTAATGCAGTACAATATTTAAATCACACTATCATGCCCCTAGTATATATATAATATGCAAAAAAGAACTGTAAAGGGCCCAAGACAATGCCAAGTGGCATATCCCTCTCCTACCTCTGCACCCCTTCCCGTTAGTACAAAGACTGGCCAGTTCGGGCTATAGCATAGCACTCTTTTCGTGGTGGTGCACTCACCACGGTATCATCATATCATATCATATCTCATCATCATATCATAAAATAAATAAAACATGCCTGATGGTACTGGGCTAATCGTATCATATCAAATCATCTCATCTCTTGCCCGATAGTGCTGGGCTATCATATCATGCTCATATCGACTCGATAGACTTAGGGCACCCGATGGGGCTGGGCTACCCTATGACCCTAGCAAAGACTCTAGGACTATCACAGATAACGACCGTTCTGTTGCAAACACACAAAGTAAACACATGCTCAATTCAATGCAATCCTAGCATGATACTACATGGCATGCTTTAATATGCATCAAAACTACACATTACATGACACATCAGGCAAGAGGTCCAGGTTACAGAGTAAGTCCCGTAGGATACTTACCTGTTGATGCAAAACAGCTAGATAATACAAGCAAGGGCCCAATGCAAGTCCAAAGCAATCCAAAAGCAATACACACCTATCATCAAGCCATTTCCATAAGCTACCAGACCAACATTCATACACACGAACCCAAGTTCTCAACATTCTCAAAACCGACCGATGGTAAAACCGTTTTCCAAAATCTTCTCGATACGATCAAATCGACCAAAATCATTCTTTCAAATCAACTCATTGATAAAATCATATCAACCATATCTTCCAAACTCTTAAATCCAAAATTAAGTCAACTCATATTCAAAATAATTCCTCAATTCATACTTGGCCAAATTCCGACATTAAACATTTAAATCCTTAAAGTCAATTTCTCAAAATCATAGTATAGCAATAGTTCCGGCATGTTTCTCTTCAAAATCCTTATCTTAAAATCAACTTACAAATCATTATATAATAACACTTCTCAGGGAATATTTAAATAAAATAAAATTGCCAAAATCACTCCATTTTAATAACCCACATTTATAAATCAAAATACTAAATTACTTTATCATATTTTAAAACACATCCCAAAATCATCATATAACATCATGATAATATATAACAATTAATATTACTTTTAAAACCTTCTATGATATTTTAATATTTCAGAATATATATATATATATACACTTTCATTTTCCTAAAATCAAAAAAATAAAAACATATAACATAAATGTATAAATATATATATAACATAACATATAACATATTATTAACATAAAACAACCCAGAATTCCCAGCAGCCCAATCACAAAGGAGAAAAGCCCACGACCCGGATCCAATTCGGCCCAGACCCGAGTCCAAACCCATCCAAATCCGGATCCAGCAACCCACCCCACTGAACCGGTTTTTGTTTTAATTAAAGAGGGAACCGGACCAAATAAATAAGAAAAGAAAAGAAGGGGAACCGGGTTCTTGAACCCATCCCCAACCTCCGGACATGAGATTCGAAAGCAAGGGAAGGGGGAGGAAGAACAGACCCGCCGGCGACTCCTCCTTTCGACCCCCAACTCGTCCATTCAGTCCGACTTGACATTCCGACCACCCCGACCCCAGAAAGACTCAAACGCGAGGGAAAGGAGAGGAAGAAAAGAGGGATTACCGAGATCGGCGCGATTTCGACAAGCCCCGGTTGCAATGGCGGATTCCGACTACGATTGGCGAGGAAGAGCCCCGTTCGAGCCCTAGGAGGAGGAGGAGTGATTAAGGATGCATTTCTATAGGGTTTGGAATCGAAACAAACACAAACGAAACCGACCTTATGAATCGGAAACAGGGGAAGGTGATGACGGCGTCGGCGACTCCGGCTCTCCTGGGTGGATGCTCGGCTCAGGGGGTTTGTGGACGTCGGAGGAGTTGAAGATGGCGGTCGCACTACTGCTGCTGCTGCTCGTACAGGGGAGGGGGAAGGTGAGGTTACTTGGTGGTTTCCTTCGAACAGAGGAGGCGCTCTGGCGCTTCTGGGTCTACTCGGTAGCAGGTGATGGCGGTGCAGACGAGTGGTGGTGGTGGCTCGAAGAGAACGAAAGGAGGGGCTCGATGAAGTAATGGAAAGGAAGGGGATAGGGGCTGTTCTTTTGGGGTTGATTCCGAAAGCAACCATGAGGAAAGGGATGGTTTTCTGAAGTTCTGCTTGTGCAGAGGGGAAACGGGAGAGAGAGAGGAAGGGTGAGGCAGAGGAGAGAGGAGAGGCTGAGGGAGTGCAAATGTAAAGGCCGAATATACTTTTATATTATTTTAATATTATTTTAATTAAATATACTATTATTTTTATTCAATTTGTAAAAATGGAATAAAAACCCGTCCTCGAGCATCAAGTTCGATTTAAAATCATTCCGGCATCAATTTAAATTAGGATTTTTGACGGGATTTGATTTTCGACATCGAGTCCGAGTATTAATAAAATTAAATTGAGCTACGAGTATTGATTGCAATTTATTTAATTTTCGATTTTCTTGAATTTGAATTGAAATTTGATTTAGCCGGGATTCGATCGGGCGAGCGGGATTCGGGTCTATTCCGCTAATTCGAATTTCTGGTGTGAGGACCACTCTTATTTTATTTTCTTTTCCTTTTTCTTTTCTTTTCTTCTCTCTTTCTCTCTCTCTCTCTCCCTCCCTCTCTCTCTCCTCGGATTCTTGTGGGAGCTGGTCCCCCTCCTTGGCTCTTCTCCCCCTACAATACCCAGCTCACTCCCACACCTCTCACACCCACAAAATTTCAGATTGGTCCCCCCCCCCCTTTCTCCTCTTCTTTTGTCTTCAAACCCAAACTGTCCCCTGCACAAACACAAACCCACCATTTCACTCCTCACCCTCTCCTCCCTCCTTGAAGAACCGAGGACCTCCTCCATTTCAGTTGGCCGAGAGCACCACAATTCCACCTCCCTCCTCCTCCCATTTCACTCTGGTGGCCGCCCCAGGAGAGCCAGCTTCCTCCATTGTTCCCGTGAGGCCGGAGGTCCCCTGTCCCACCGAAGCCACCCCTCCATTCGCCGCCCTATCACCTCCATTGCTTCTTCCTCCGAGCAGCAGCACTTCCCTCCTTCTCTTTCGAAGTAGTAACCAGAAGCCCAGAAGCGTCCCCAAGCGCAGCCGCCGCCTCCCTTCCTCCCCTGTACGCGGGTCGAGCATGGTAAGCTCTCGTCCTCATCCTCTTTGACTCTAAAACCATACAAAGGGCCACCTTTACACCTCCCCCACCCTTCCTAGGCAGTCTCCGATGAGGATCCGTCTCCGACGAGGTCAGACGGGCACCGACGAGCCTTCCCGAGCATTCATCCCGGCGGAACAACCTCCCTCGGTAACCTCTCTTCTCTCCCTTCTCTCCTCGCTTGTGCTTTGTTCAAGTCATGTGGGTTGGGGTCGGAAACTTGCTTCGGTCCTCTGGGAATGGGTTGGGGTCGAAACCGGCCGCCGGCAGGCCAAGCTTACCCTCTTCTTCTCCGGTTCATGTCGTCGTCAGGAAGCTCTGTTCCGAGCTTGGGGAAGACGAGCCCTTCCTTCCATCTGGACGGGCATGGGCCTAACTTTCAGATTTGGGCCGGATCCGAGTTAGGGGGAAACGGGTTATATCATTTTTAAATCGGATCCCTTCCTCTTCTCTTTCATTTCTCCTGGGCCGGATCTCTTCCTTTTCTTTCCTTCTTTCTTCTGGGCTCGGGTTGGGCCTATTTTCCTTGGGTCGGGTGGCCTTCCTTCTTCTTTTCTTCCTTCTTCTGATTTTGGGTTTCGGTTGGGCTGAGTTTATTTGGTTGGGTATGTATTTGATATGTTGTGTTTATTTATTTTCTTGTTGGTTATTATAATTGTTAAATTATTATTATTATTATTATTATTATTATTACTATTATTATTATACTTATGAGTTTTGTGAGATAAATATATATTTTGAAAATATTAATATATTATTTTACATGGTTTAAATGTAATGTTATTTGAGATGGATTTTTATATGATGTGTTATAAGGTGGTTATTTATTTACTTAAATTTGGGATTGATTTTGGTATATTTTATTAGTATGATATTATGTATATTTTGTAAATTGTTCAAAAATGATTTATTGGTTTTGATAAAGTTTTGGATTAAAATGCCAGAATTATTTCTATAATATGACTTTTGGAAATTGGTTTTAAGGCTTAAGTGTTAATGTCGGAATTTGGCCAAGTATGAGTTGAGAAATCATTTTGAATATGAGTTGACTTAATTTGGGATTTATGAGTTCGAAAATATGGTTGGTATGATTTTATCAATGGGTTTGATTGAAAGAATGATTTTGGTCGATTTGATCGTATCGGAAAGATTTTGGAAAACGGTTTTTCTATCGGTCGGTTTTGTGGATGTTGAGAATTTGGGTTCGTGAGTATGAATGTTGATCTGGTAGCTTATGGAAATGACTTGATGATAGGTGTGTATTGCTTTTGGATTACTTTGGACTTGCATTTGGGCCCTTGCTTGTGTTATCTTGCTGTTCTGCATCAACAGGTAAGTATCCTACGGGACTTACTCAGTAACCTGGACCTCCTGCCTAATGTGTCATGTAATGTGTAGTTTTGTTGCATATTAAAGCATGCCATGTAGTATCATGCTAGGATTGCACTGAACTGAGCATGTGTTTACTTTGTGTGTTTGAATACAGAACGACCGTTATCTGTGACAGTCCTAGAGTCTTTGCTAGGGTCATAGGGTAGCCCAGCCCCATCGGGTGCCCTGAGTCTATCGAGTCGATATGAGCATGATATGATAGCCCAGCACCATCGGGTAAGAGATGAGACGATTTGATATGATACGATTAGCCCAGCACCATCGGGCATGATTTATTTATTTTATGATGTGATGATGAGATACGATGTGATGATGAGATATGACATGATATGATGATGAGATATGATATGATGATGAGATATGATATGATATGATGATACCGTGGTGAGTGCACCACCACGAAGAGAGTGCTATGCTATAGCCCGAACTGGCCAGTCTCTGCACTAACGGGAAGGGGTGCAGAGGTAGGAGAGGGATATGCCACTTGGCATTGTCTGGGGCCCTTTACAGTTCTTTTCTGCATATTATATATATATATATATATTAGGGGCATGATAGTGTGATTTAAATAATGTACCGCATTAGTCACTTTTTATTTAGGCATAGGCATGTTATGTGGCCTCAGCGCGGTCAGAGGACCCGCAGGCGATCACCAGGCCTGACTTCGTGGATAGTGTTAGGTACCGCTCTTGTTTCTCCATGCTTCTATGACGGGGAAATCTTTTGGCGAATCGAAGAATCCGGCTAATATATTCTAACTTGACAATGACAATCACCCACTTTGTTTTGGTTTTGACCCGGCTCTGCCGCGGCTTTTGTATCTAAGTCATGCTTCCGCTTTACTTTCGGTTAAATCATATTTCTGAAACTTCGACTGATTAGAGGTTTTGAAACCTCGACCCGTACCTGAATTGCAACATCCGAACGAAGGTATCCAACCTTCGAAACGTATCCCGGATATTTATATCCGGGCCGTTACAGCAAATGGGTAAGAGAGCAGCTGTACCTTGGAAGAGAGGAAGACAAAGAAGAGGGAGGGGACCAGGCCAATGCAACAGGGACCGGAGAGAGAGAGAGAGAGAGAGAGAAAAGGAAAAGAATAGAAAAAGATAATATGTATATATATATGTGGTCCCAACTATACCCAATTCAAAATAGCGGAACAGATCCAAAACCCGCTCGCCCAATCAAATCCCGACTAAAACAAATTTTAACAAATTTTAGTTAAATCGCAAGATAACGGAAATCAAATAAATTTCAATCAAAACCCGGAGCTTAAATGAATTTTATTAATGCTCGATCTCCGAAAATCAAAATCCATTCCTAAAACCCAATTCAAATCTATATAGAAGTTCGTTTAAATAAAATTCAGTTGCTCGAGGACGGAAAAGTTTAAAATTTCTAGAATCTTAATTTTAAAGCCGCACATAATTTAATATTGTAAGAAAATATTATTTTAACTTTTCCGGTCTTTACAGAGAATATATATATATATAGGGATTGACTCTGGTGAAAACCTCAAATTATGGTAAAAACCCGTGAGGACTACTTTATATCTCGGTTTTTAGGTTGAACCGAATTGTAAAGTCACCGTGTGATTGAGGTTTTTAGCACGAGTTTCAAAGGACTACTTTATATCTTGGTTTTTTTGAAACCCGTGCTAAAAACCTCAATCACACAGTGACTTTACAACTCGATTCAACCTAACCGTGCTAAAAACTCCAGTTTTAAAATAACACATGACTTTATAGTTCGGTCAAACCGAAAAATCGTGCTAAAAAGCTAATGTTTTAAAATTACATAGTGACTTTATAGCTCGGTTTTATTCAAAACCGGGCTAAAATTTATGACTTTATAGATCGGTTATATTCATAACTGGGCTATAAAGCAAGTGAACCGGGCTAAAAAGCCGGTCCTCACGGGTTTCTACCGCAATTTTGGTTTTCACCGGAGCGCATCCCTATATATATATATATATATATATATATATATATATATATATATATATATATATATAATATTAGTTCGACGGGTTATAAAAAAAATCTAAATATTTTTTATTTAGATTCTCTCAAAATATATATAAAATTCACATTTATCTATTAATAATCTATATATAAATAAAATAGCACTTATCAAATATTACATATTTCTCTATTAATATTTTTGGTAAGTATGACTATGAAATATTTTTTATTTATATTTTTGTCAATTAACTAAAAATATATATAGAAAGATAGATTGATTGGCTTATATAACTTTCTATAAACAATGATAACATGTTATTATTTTATTAATTTTTTTCTCCTATAATCAAGCACAACGCGCCACATAAGATTTTTTACCATAGGATCAACCACAACGCGTCACATAGGACGCTATGCATCGGTTTTAGTATATGTATATAGATAGATAGATTTCTTCTTTCAATAGGTCTGGTGTTGGATCTCAACTGATGTGTTAATGCTACTAAATAATTTTAGGTGGAATACGATATAAAATAAGTATTGACAAATGATTTATAGGTGGAAATCCTCAAACTAAAAGCACGTAGTGCATTATGAAAATTGTTGCTGTATGCATGTTATCAAACCGGGTTCAAATATTTAATGTATAAGGAAGAGAGAATCGGTTTGTGTAAATGATAGTTAGAGAGGCACATGTTTATCACGTGACATGTTCTATTATATAGTCGTTCCTCCTCTCTCCTGCAACTCACTTGTTCTGTTACAACTGAATAAGAGAATTTTCTATTTCAGAGTTCCTGCCTCCATGGATTCCTTTCTCTTCTAAAAGCTTTGCTTCTCCTAAACTCATATTCGTTCAAAGGTGTCTACTTCTTTTATTAATTGACCTTAGGATTACAAAATAAGAGTTCAAATCTCATTAGATGAACAACCCTAAATATGTAAAGTTATCTACACTGCACCCTAATAAAAATACAAGAATTTTCTACTACTTTTATTAATTGGCTTTAGGATTACAAAACAAGAGTTTAAACTATATAAAATCTTATGTAATATTTTTTTATTTTTGCGTTTGATCCCAAACTTTACAATATGTGCTAAGTATTCTAAAAGATTGAAATTTCATACAAAACAAAGGTACACAAGTTACACAACTTTGAAATCACATCCTAAATCTTTAGTGTATATTCGTTTAAATGAAAAAAATCTTGAAAATAATTTATTTAATAGTATTGTATTCCTTAATTTATATGTGATTTGAATACTATTAGTCATTTAGTATTAATAAAGTACTACTAGATGTACCAGTATAAATTATATAATCAATATATTTTATTACAATTCTATATAATAAAATATATAGGCGGGTCGGACTTGCCGACCTGCTTGGGCTTGCTCTTTCGCCCAAGCCCGGTGCTTTGGGCCTACTGGCCCGCTTGAGCCCATCGCCTTATCCAAATCCGTAAATTTAACCAGGCGGGCTGGGCAGACCAGGCGAGTTGACCTATGTATGTCTACTGAGGTCTACTATTCGGCAAATGGCAAGAGTCACGCACCAAGTAAACATCCTCCTATATGCTTGTATTAAATTTCTTTCCGTTTGTTTGTTTTTTTTTTTAAATATGTACCAAGTGACGGTGGATCATACAATTGTTTTATGCATCGTTATGGCATAAACGTCGCAAGTAAGATTTGTGTGTTGAGGTTCGATCGCCTCGAGGAGTTTGTATTCAGAAAAGCTAGCAAAGCATTACAATTTACAACATAGTAATAAGAGGTGTTTTTGTCATGTACCCGCTATATGGGCCATACTGTTGGGCCCATTATCGGCCCATCCATTTCCAACTTTTTCCTCTTTGTCTTATTGCTCCTCCTCTTTCCTTATCTCTATGTTTTGTTTGTTGCTTGATTCCAATAGAAGGTTTTGTTTGATGCTATTAATAAACCACCAAAAAACACTTTTCCAAAAGAAATAAATATCTATCCCAAAAATGTTTGTACGGTCTCATACATCCCACATGCTTAATACAATAGTAATTAAGTCAAACATGATTAGTAGTAGATGACAATATCCTTTATAATGTATTTGGGACAAAAACGCAATGACAAATTAAGGACAAGTTATGTAAGTAATTACAAGTGATTTTCAATCACAACACTATTTTTTGTAGTATATTAAACAACTATAATGTATAATAGTTTTAGCCCGGGAATGAACCTATTTTTAACCTATTAAATTTTGACATTATACGAGAATAAGTATAGATCTATAGATCTGGGCTTTGTCCAATTGAATTTGTTGATCAAAAGAGCCTTGTAAAAGTAAATGGAGAATAAGAATGAATCTTGCATTCTCATTCTATATTCTTAGGTTACATACGGGCTAATAGGTTTCTGGTTGTTTGTGGGGCCGCGACTCGTTGGTTCGTGGTTAATTCTGGATGAGAAACAATCTTGCGGCCCTCTCTGATCGAGCTGACCGTGGTAGTGTATGTGATCTCCGAATATCCGTATCTAAGTGGAGGGAACGTTGTGTGATCCACACTACCTCGTGATGAGCAAATTAATGTCTCTGCTTTCATAGCAATTAAGATGTAGAGAACTTTGAGAAATCAAGATGCAAAGTCTACCAAACAAAACGGAGTGTCTTAATATTTTTTTTATTAGGTAAGAGTTCGGGTGGAAGATCTACCTGAGAGCATCCTTACAAATGAGGTACTAAAGACCTATGTCATTATAGATGTTGAAACCCCTAACAGAGTGACATATGTGTGCAATCTTATAAGTCAATCTATTTCCATCATGGGGTATGTGAGAGAATAACACATCTAACATCTCCCACTCTTGACAGAAAGGTTTTAATGTCGGACATAATTATTTCAATTTCTCAAGGGCATTTGATTTGTGTTTTGAGGTGATATATTACTGATTATTAAGGAATCTCTTTCGATTTGTAATTTGTTTATACCCAATTGCAATGATTGGGTAATTCCTTGTTTTAGAGCAATAAATTCTACCTTTAAGGGAATCTGGTTGCTTATCTTGTCATAGCCAATATGAATGGGTTGACTCTCACAGTCTCGTATAATAAAATCAGTCGAGCTGTTGTTATTCTCAAGAATTGATCCATCAAAGTTGAGTTTAAACGGGTCTAGTGGACATTTTTTCCATCTGATTGTTTTTTCGTGGAAAATTTTTCTTAGTCCTCTGGTTAGTTGCTTTAGTGTAATTTAGATATACAATGATATTTTATTAATAAGTGGCAGTTTGTAGCCACGTGTCCATACTAGTTTTGTTTGATAGCTTCTTGTGATGGTGGTGATTCACAAAATATATAACTTGGTTTCTAATATACCATGTTGTTCACCAAGTGAAAGCTAATTTTTCCTTTTCTGTTTTTGATAATTTATTGCCTATTAGCGCTAAGATAGACTTAATTTCTCTTGAGCTTGTGATTATGTTGTTAATGGTTTAGCGGACATTCTATAAAGATATGCATATCGTTCTCAATTGCATGCTTACAAAGAATACAAGTTGATGGGACTGATACCCCTTTTTGGGTGAGTCGAGTTGCTGTTGGGAGTCCTTGTTGACTCGGTTTTCAAAGGAAGTTTTTAATGTTAGGGGGAATATTAATTTTCCAAATCCATGAGTTCTCGTCATTTTCCTCTCTGTTGTAGGCGCTTATCGTTGTGAATCACCCTTCTCTGTCCGGCCACCAATATAATATATCCTCAAATTTGTTTATTGGTAATATAATGTATGTGATATCTTTTACTATGTTTTGTGACAAGGTTTTACTTGGCTTTTCACCCACCATTTCCCTTATAATATATTCACTTACTGTTTTCTCAGTTTTTGTAATAGTAGGGCAGTCTTCCCTGCTACTAATAGGTGTAGTTGTTAACCAGTTGTCCCTTCAGAAATTTATTGATTGGCCATTGCCCACAAACCATATTAAACCAACTTTGAATTTTCCAATAAGGTTGGATAATTTTGACCATTACTAGAATGCACCACCCTTTCTTTGTAATTTAGGATAAGAGAGTTTTTTTTAGATATTTATAATGTATTAGTTTGACCTAAACATTATCTGGTTCAACTAAAATTATCCACAGAAACTTCATTTAAAGCGCCTCGTTCATATCTTTTATTTTTCTAATATTTAATCCCACATTCGCTTTTGGTCTACATACTTTATCCCAGCTTATAAGAGGGTGATGTTAGAGATCTTTGTTCTAAAAAAATTCTTGTTAATCTGGCCAAGTTCTTTGTGTATCGCACATGGTAGCATAAAGTTTTGCAATGTGTAGAGTGGTTTGGTGGTGAGATTTGTTCCAATTAGAACCGCACGACCTTGTTGTGATAATGCATTTGTTCGCCATTTACCCAATTGTTCTTTTGACTTGCAAATAATTTCCTCAAACGTTCCACAATTTACTTTCCCATTGATGATTGGGCACCCTAAGTATTTTTTCATAGATCTTTCATGTGATATGTTTAGACATCTTTCAAGTTCATCAATCCTTGAGTGTGATATACCTTTTGTAGTTTGAAAAGCAGATTTGTGAAAGTTGACTTTCAATCCCGAGTTTTTACGGTAATCATGAATGATTGTTTTGGCTTTGAGACATGCCAAAGAATTTCCTTTTGTGAATATAATTATATCATCCACAAATGCTAAAAATGGAATACGAGGGTCATCTCGACCAAATTTAAATCCAATGTGTCATTTCATTGTGTTTGCTTTGTGAGAGAGTTTTCTTGCCAGTATCCATGCATCCAGGTTAAATAAAAAAGGAGAGAGTGAGTCTCTTTGACAAAGACCTCTCGATGGTCGGAATACATCTATGAGACCTAAGAATGAAATGGTGGTGATGTTGGTGTTTTGTCTGAAATCATAAATGTTGTTGAGAATTACTAAGAGCATCACTCGAGCTTAGGGTGTGCGGGAGGCACGACCCATGTGATCGACCTTAAGTAATTCTAAGATTTTAAGGGGAAAGGAAATTATAAGGAAAGACCCATGAAATAGTCTCAACATCGACAAAGTCGGTCTCGATCTTGTTCGGATGCTTTCCATAAAAGTAAGCAATAATGATATGCTCGGCACTCGATCTGATATGGTTATGAGCGAGTTTTGATCAATTATAGTGAGTTAAACTACTATCTCATGATTTGTAAAGGAAGATATTAAGCTCTAAATCTTTGATGCAAAATTTGAGAGCTAACTGAGCTTCGGAACTCCAAAAATGATCTAGCTCTAATTTTGAGCTTGATTAGGGTTTTAGCTTCATTAAAGCTTTAGCTTAGTCATTTTAGCTGCATGATAGCTACACTCAGCTTCGTATGAATGTCACGCACATTTTATATTTTATGAGTGACCTAGCTCCACCATGCTAGCTCCGTCATGCTAGCTTTTCCTTAATTGGGCCGGTTCTTATTGGGCTTTTATTGGGCCAGCGGTTGGGGTAGTTATTGGGGGTAACCGTCCAACCACCATAACTACCATAACCACCAATAACTACCCATAACCACCCAAAAACTACCACCCCATTTTGCCTATAAAAGGCCTTTTTCATCCATTTTGAAAGGCATGAGTTTTTCGATAGTTCTCTCATTCGGAAAAACAAACACTTGAAACACAAACAAGGTATGTATATATGCAATAATGAAATGGGATGCCACCCTTTTATTGCATAGGAAACGTTTTATCCCACAACGCTATTGTAGTGCTACCCTTCGGCATAAATAAGGGCAATCAACGTTGAAGAAAAACTCGATTTATTTGAGTGACTCGTTGGCCATTATCCAAGACATTTTATATATCTTTTCTAAATTAAAGGGCTTAAACACTTAGTTTTGAAGCCTAAAAGAACTCGGTGGAGATTGTCTTTATGACCTACTCCCTCGGGATTACCTTTCGCGGTCTACCCATGAGATTATCTCTACTCAAATTGTCCGGATTATTTACAAGGATCTACAAAAAACGAATTTAATTACCTTCATTCCATTAAAACAACATTACCTAAAAATAACAAGTACTACATTTGATGATCCAATTGACAAATTTTAAGTGAAAACCAAATTTATTCAAGATAACCTTCCTAATTTGCCAGTCAATCCTGTAATAAACCTTCTCCATAACATAACAAGTGTCTTAATTAAATTACTCCGTATAACATAACAAGTGTCCTAATTAAATTAAAGTGTACGTACTAAAATAGACATAAAATTTCATGGAAAATTGGAATGCAAGCACATCGGCGCTGACCATCACGTGAAATTACATGAAATTATTCCTTGGATATTGCGCTTTGAAACTTGGATCCCTCTCTACTTTCAAGTCTGCAAAATTCTCCTTAATCACATTATTTACAGTATCTAAAGAATAATTATATATAGAATATTTAATTTTATTGTTAACATATACTCCGGGGTACTTGTATTAAGCATTTATGGTAAAAGATTAAGTTCCGGGGTCAACAGTTGCAAATAAATGCAAAGTCAAGCAATTTTAACAATACGAGATTGGATTGGTCAAAAGATCAAATCCACAATTAAAACAAAATTAAAAAGTTGTATTTATATTTTAAACTATTGTTAGAATATGTTTGTATAAAAATTTGATGAGAAATCGTCCTTTAAATTTTATATAAATAAAAATATATGTTATTTTTCAATATATCTTTATAAACATTATACTACATGTACTTTTATCAAGTTTTTATTAATATAATATTTGATAAATTTTGTATGTTGAATAATTTTACCTTAACAAAAAATATCAATCAAATAATTTTGTGTATCATGTAATGTTATAAAATATAGTAAGGGTGGAGCTGATCACTTCTCATAGGAGTTATGCGAAAGATAGAAAGCAATGACAAATAGGAAAAACCGGGGTTGTTATGGTTGATTGAAAATGAGATGATTAAGATAGAAGTAACACATAGACTGTGGAAGTAGCGATCAAAGATAGACTCTAGAGAGAGAAAGATTCTAGAGAGAGATTTGGGCGATTTGCGCTTTATTGCGGGGGTTGACTTTTGTGTTGGCCGGAGTAGGCAGTCATGGAGGCTGACCCACCGGTAACGGCGGTGGACCCTCCACAGCCACAGCCGGATGAGGTTATGGTTCAACAGGATTCTACGGATCCTATGAGTGATGCTACGAGAAACCCTCTACCGGAGAACACACCGAAAAACTTTGTGATGGGTAAGAGCAATGGCGAACTCGAATCAAATAACACGAGAGGAAAGGTTGAGCAAATGCTACAGTCGGCGACCAAATCATCATGGAAGGATGTTACCAGTGGTGGGGGAAGCACCACCAAGCAAAGGACCATACTGAATAGGGAATTCCTGGAAGGGAAGATAACAACATCATTCCCGGATGGACCGGAAGGTGATCCGGTGATCACGGTGGCTAAGGATGTTGAAAAAGCTCTGGAAGAAGTTTGGAAGAATGCCCTAGTTTTTAAGATCTTAGGATACCCGGTCGCCTTTCCTGTGATGGAACGAAAGGTTAGGGAAATGTGGAGGCATGGGGACAACCTTCAGATTATCGATCTTCCCAATGGTTTTTTCATGGCTAAATTTGAAAGCGAGCATGAACTGAATAGCGTTCTCACCGGAGGCCCGTGGTCTATTTTCGGCAGATGTTTGATTATGAAGAGATGGACCCCTGACTTCTTGACATCGGAGGCCATTAACTCGGCTCCGATCTGGATTAGAATCATAGACGTCCCGATGCAATGGTACGAAGAGAATGTGTTATGGAATATGGCGGCAGGGGTGGGGAGACCCATCATTGTGGATCCCAAAACTCTGTTCACGAATAGGGGGAGGTTTGCTCGGGTCTGTGTGGAAATTGATCTCAGCAGACCATTGAAGAGGATGATCATTATTAATGGGAAGAGGTGTCCGATTGAGTATGAAGGGCTCCAAACGATTTGCTACAAGTGCGGAAGATATGGGCACTACGCCTCTCACTGTAGTGTCGGGCAGAGCAACAACAACACTCAAGACAAAGAAGAGGAGAACATCAACCGGTCGGACAACAACACAACGAGAGAGGGTAAGAACAAAGGCGAGGAAGGGAAGCAGCTTGGAGAACCCAGGTTTGGACCAGCGATGCATCCGGGCAAAAGAACAAGCTTTCTTAGAGGAAAATATCAGGAGAAGCAACAGAGTGGGGATAATCAAGGATGGAGGGTTGTGGGAGCTAACTTTGTTAATAATCGCAACAACAAGGGAAGGAACCGTAAACCAGAGGGTCAAGGACACTCCGCCCAAAACAGAAACACCTTCGAGGCTTTGACCAGAAACGAGGACTCTAGGGCTACTGGGAGCGGTACTAAGAAGATCCCTGAGAATGATGGCTCCAAGGGGGGAAAGACCGAGAAGGAAGCTACTAAAGAGGTTCAAAAGAGAGACAAAGGCAAAAGTATCCTGACCGCGCAACCGGAGGTGACGAATGTTTTCACTAGCGAAGAAGATAGCAAGAGAGAGGAGGTGCTAAGAAACTTGAAAAAGAAGAAAAATAAGATCAGAAGTCTAGCAAGGAAAAAGGCGCAGAAAGCGACAGTAGATATGGGAGAGAAGGCTAGTAACATCAACTGCAAGAGAAGAAGGCAAGAAGAGGGCGGGTATACGGAAACCTTGAGAGAGGGGGAGCAAGGGACTATGAACAAAATGGATATCAACCTTTCCGAGGCTCAGGCGGCCACGTCTTCCAGAGGTGAGTGGGCTAATAATGCCATCATGGATATTATTAATGTTGGTAATGCGTGGCCTAGGAGCGAGAACATTCAAACCATGGCCGCCCCCGACAACAATTTGGAAGAGGAAGGCAGCAAGGCTATGAAAACCCGCGAAGGTGATAGCAAAGATGGTAGCAATCAAGGGGGAGTCCGAGTGCAGGAGTCCATTGCTTAATCGAGGCCCAGGTTCGGTTTCTTTCCCTCGGTTTTTAATGAATGCGCTATTTTGGAATTGTTTCGGAGCCGACAAGGACGGCTTCCGGAGAGCTATGAGATATATGAGCAGGTACTATAAGCTGGACTTAGCGGCTATCTTCGAGACCAAAATCTCTGGAGATAAAGCGGATAAGGTCTACGCTAAACTTGATTTTAATCAATGCATCCGTGTTGAAGCGATTGGTAGAGCGGGCGGAATTTGGCTCCTTTGGAAGGACAGTCATGTTAGGGTAGTGGATTTGAGAAACCACCAGAACCTTATACATGTGAAGGTCTCTTGCAAAGAAACTGAAGTCGACCTCATTGCGATCTACGCGCCGGCTAACTGGAGCGAAAGAAGGTCCTTCTGGCAACTGCTTGAGGAGGTGCTAAGCGATATCAGAGGGCCATTGATTGTAGGAGGGGACTTCAATTGTATCCTCACCCATGATGAAAGAAACGGCGGCTCTGAAGGCCTTCACAGGGACTCGGAGAGGTTCAGAGAACTGATCGAAGGTAAGAACCTCATTGATATGGGTTTTTCAGGCTCTAATTTTACTTGGTGCAGGGGGAATGACACTAAAACTCGAGTTTCCAAGAGACTCGACCGCATCTTCATGAATGAAGAATCTAGACTCAAATGGCCAGAGGCGAATGTTAGGCACCTCGCTAGATATTCTTCGGACCATTGCCCTCTCCTTGTCTCCTTGAAGCCGAACATGCAATGTAAGAAAGAGAGGAGGCCCTTCCGGTTCGAAGCTGCTTGGCTTACGCACCCGGAGTTCATGTCGATTGTGAAGAGCTGCTGGGACATGGACGTTGAGGTAAGTACTGCTATACCCGCTCTTAAAGACAAATTATTATCTTGGAATCGCGAAACGTTCGGTAATATTCATACCAGGAAAAAAGATCTGCTAAAGGAGATTGTTAAAACCCAAGATAACCCCCAACTGAATCATTCGGACGCTCTCATGAATCGGGAAAGCAAGTTGCTGTCGGATCTGGAGAAGGTTCTCGAACAAGAAGAAATCTTGTGGTTTCAGAAGTCGCGCGAAAACTGGCTGAGTTACGGGGACCGGAACACTTCCTTCTTCCATCTCTCGACTATCATCAGGAGGAAGAGCAACAGAATCGAGGGTATCTACGATGAGAAGAACAGATGGACTGAGGACGGCAAGCGGATGGAAAGTGTGGCGCTCAATTTCTTCAAAAAGCTCTACGGGATAGACGATATCACCCCGTTGCAGAATCATAAGCTTGACATTGAAAGCTTTCCTAGCATCAGTCTGAGATGTTGGGAGGAGCTGAATATGCCTTTTACGGAAGGGAAATCTGGAAAGCGACTAAGGACATGGGACCTTTTAAATCTCCAGGTATCGATGGGATGCAAGCTGTGTTCTATCAAAGGTGCTGGAGTTTGGTTGGGTCGGCTATTACCAGGGAGGTCCACAGATTCTTTCGGGAGAAGACTATGGCTCCGGGGCTAAATGACACGCTTATTGTCCTGTTGGCGAAAGTTGGAAAGCCGGAGTTCATCAAACAATTTCGCCCCATTGCCCTCTGCAATGTGCTTTATAAAATCATCTCCAAGACACTTGTGAGGAGAATGAAGGGTGTTATTGGAGATCTGATTGGTCCGACGCAAGGGAGTTTTATACCGGGGAGATATATTCAAGACAACATTGTGCTGGTTCAAGAAGTTGTGTACGCGATTAGGAAGAAAAGAACAGGAAAGAAATGGATGATCATCAAGCTCGATTCGGAGAAGGCTTATGATAGGCTTCGATGGGAGTTCATCGGGGATACTCTGATTGAGGCGGGGTTCTCTTCAGATTGGTGTGACTGGATCAATGAATGTGTGAGGTCTACGTCCATGCAGATTCTTTGGAATGGGGAGGTCTCTCGCAAGTTTAAACCGAAGAGAGGGATCAGGCAGGGGGATCCGCTTTCCCCTTACCTGTTCGTCTTATGTATTGAGAGACTTAGCCACATTATAAACAACATGGTGGACAGCGGAGAGTGGAAACCGATCCATATTGCTAGAAAAGGTCCCCCCATCTCATATATGTTTTTCGCCGATGATATTATCCTGTGTGCGGAGGCATCGGTTAGGCAAATGAGATTGGTCATGAAGGCTATTGAGATCTTCTGTGCTGCGTCGGGCTAAAAAATCAGTAAGGAGAGGTCTAAAATCTTTGTTTCGCCGAATGTTCCGAGGGAGCTCAGTGCCGATCTCAAACAAATTAGTGGCGTTGGGGTTACTACTAATTTGGGTAACTACTTGGGCATGCCGATCCTTCATGAGAGAGTGTCTAAGACAACCTTTGCGACGCTGTTGGACAAGATTAATAATAGACTGGCTGGTTGGAAGAATAGGACTCTAAGTTTCGCCGGTAGAGTTACATTGACTAAGTCGGTCCTCAATGCCATTCCCTTGTACACGATGAGCTCCGTCCTCCTTCCTAAGTCTATATGTGCTGAAATTGATTAGAGCTGCAGACGGTTTATCTGGGGAGAGACGGAGGGCACTCGGAAGCTTCACCTTGTGGCTTGGAGAGATATATGCAAACCGAAGGATATTGGTGGCTTGGGTGTCCGGTGCTCTTACTATATGAATTTGGCGATGATTGGCAAACTCGCTTGGCGCTTCCTCTTAGATGATGAGCCTCTGTGGGTCAAGACGCTTCGCAGCAAGTACACTCGGGGAACGGGAATTGCGCCGGCGAAGCCGTCTCACATATGGAGAAGCATTCAAATCGGTATGAAGGAGGTGGTGGTGAAGGGTATTAGGCATGTTGTGGGAGATGGCAAGAGTATATTATTTTGGTCGGACGTGTGGGATGGTGACAAGCCGCTTCAACAGGTGACGATTAGGGACATAGCCTCGGAGGACCAAAGTGTCTCAGTGGCGGAGATGTGGACGGAAGAGGGGCACTGGGACTGGAGCCGGCTGGAACAGCATCTCTCGGCGGATTCCATGGTGGCTCTGTCGAGTCTTGAGGTGCTGGAAGGGGAGGAGGATACGATGGCGTGGGAGCACACACAAGATGGCAAGTTCACTGTCGGGTCGGCCTATAATGCTATTCAGGGGAACATGTATATTTGCTCTAATGATCAGCAGGTGTACAGAACGGTTTGGAGGGTGATGGTTCAAGAGCGCGTGCGGGTCTTCGCTTGGAGATGCTTAAGAGGGTTGTGCTCACCAACTCTGAGCGTGCTCGTAGACATTTAACTCCCTCCCCGTTGTGCGAGTGCTGTCAAGGTCATGAAGAGACTCTTTTGCACATGTTCAGAGATTGCGAAGAAGCCCGACGGGTTTGGAGCAACCTTAATGCTACTAGATATGAGAGGAAGTTCTTCACGGATTCGTTCGCAGCTTGGCTCCGAGGTAATATTCTTAACTCTTCTCATACTAGTAATAATATTGCTTGGAGGGACGTTTTTGCAGAGGTGCTCTGGCGGCTGTGGAATTGGAGGAACGAGCAGGTGTTCAAGAATCAAGTGTGGAGGAGGAGCAAGAAGGCTTTCATCATGACTCAAGTAATGGACTATAAGAGAAGCTGGAATAAGAAGGTTACTTCAACCAACATGGGGAGCAGGAAAGAGGTCAGAGTTTCGTGGGAGAAGCCTCCAGAGGAATGGGTGAAGGTCAACACGGATGGGGCTGTAAGGAGAGATGGTCACGCGACGGCAGCTGGAGTGATTAGAAATAATGTCGGCGAGTGGCGTGGTGGTTTCGTTATGAACATTGGTCTTTGTACCGTCCCAAAAGCTGAGCTTTGGGGTGTGTTACAAGGGCTAACGCTTGCCTGGAATGGAGGTTACAGAAATGTGATTCTGGAAACGGATTCACAGCTGATAACAACCATGCTAGGTCACGATATTCCACGAGGCCACCCGCTGGCTAGCCTAGTCATTAAGTGCCATGGCTTACTTAAAAGAAATTGGAATGTCCAGTTTCGTCACGTGTTCCGCGAATCTAAATGTGTAGCGGATCACCTAGCTAGATTAGCGTACAACTTTAACATTGGTTTGTCTGTATTGTTTGACCCGCCTGAGGGTGTTTTAGATTTCTTGATCCGTGATGTTAGGGGTCGGGCTATCCCCGCTTGAAGACTACTTAGCCCGTTTTTTCAAGTTTAATAATAGCGCGGTCGACGCGCGGAGAGCTCCGTCTCTCCTTTTGACCAAAAAAAAAACACATAGACTGTGGATGAGGTTGTAAAAATCAGTTGTAATCAAAATCAGCTAGTTTATTTATTTAGACCTTGTTTGAGGCCTTTCAATTTAGGGATTATTATTTATTTAAAGGTTTAAACGAGAACTCTAATTTTGAAGTTTATTGGCGATTTATTTAAAGGCTTAAAATATTATTAGGGTTTATTCCAATTTATTTAAGAGATTACTAGCCAATATACAAAAAAAATGGATCGGGGGTAAAACTAGCCATCCCTACAAAAATTTGCAAAATTGGCAAATGGGTTAAAAAAATAGCAGAAGTAGTTGGTGCCATGATCATGCTCCTCCCCTCTCCAAACTGCAAGTTCTCCTCTATCACCGTTCCTTTATGAGAATTTTGCCCTTTGAACACCCAACCACGTCATCCACGTTCCCACCGACTGTTGGTCACAAAAGTGACAAAGACCAACCCTTTCTCCCATGCGAAAGTAAGAGAAAAAGATGGTCTTCTCACTATCGGTTAGGGATATGAAGAGGATGGTGAGTAGTCATTGGCTGTAAAATGAATACCAAAAGGGTACTTACACATATTCGTTACTATATATTGTCTGAATTTGGCACATGTTATCCTTCGTATGACACGAAATATTCAGTTATTGTCTCGTATTTCTTTATGGATAGCATACAACCGAGATACTGAGTTGTCTGTCCTTCTCAATCCACCTTCAATGGTGGCCTTTCTAGATTCCCTTCCCCTTTGAGATGTGTTGTACTTATGATCGATCTGTCTCTGCCTTTGCCGCTTTTATAGCCCTCCCAAAAATTCAACAATATTCAGTCAACTAGTTGACCAGGCTAGAATAATCTCAATCTCAACTAGTTGACCAGGCTAGATAAATTCAACAATATTCAAACAACGATAAACACAAGATAGTCTATACAATCAAAGGAAAAGAAGAAGGATGGAGATCATATCACAACTTAATCAAATTGGACCTTCAAATTGCAAACGAAAAGAAAGTGTTTTAGTTCTCCGTAGATATGAATGCTCTCTACAAGGTTTTTTTAATTAAAAAGGATGTTCTAAAACTGATCTAAAAACATGCTTAAGTAAGCCTAAAAGACATCATGTAGAACTGACACACCAGCAACCGCTTTCCAGCCACCCATGGTAGTGGTTTTGCCTTAGTTGTCTTTTTACCTGTGAACACCCCGCGATCGTAGCATCCTAGTCCATGATTGCGATTTCTCCTATGTGTTGATGCTTCTCTAACTCTTCACTTCTAAACTCTTCTCTCAGCCGTTGGTCTTCTCATTCCTTCCTGAATCCATATTCACTTGTAGATTTCGACTCTGCCATTAAATAAGTAAAAATCCTAAATTTACTTAAAACATGCACATTATACTATCTAATTAATCTAAATATGTCCTAATACTATCACCTAAATACAGCCTATCAATTCACCACTATACTGCCTTTACTTTCTTTACCTCCAGCAAGCTAAACACATGCATGTGTTAAATACACCCATATTTTTTTATTATTGGCACCACAAATTCATTTTTTGTTTTTTATAAATATGTGCGCATCAAGAGGTGCAGCCCTGTGACTCTCGAGGTGCAAGGTTGTGACTCATGAGGAGCAGACATATAACTCTAAAAAGTAACTCACACAAAAGGTAAACATATATGGCTCAAGAGTCACATACATGTGACTTATGAGTCGTAAGACTATGTGTCAAGAGGCGCATATACTTAAAAAAAAACAAAAAAAAATTTGTGGTGTTAATAAAATTTTTTTTAAAAAAAATAACACCCAAGCTAAAATACCCATGGTGTGACCGAACAAACACCACCTCCATTGCAAGTTCAATAAAAACAAATAAATTTGACTTTCAACTTCACAAATCTCTAGATTCCTATTTGAAAATCAATATTCCGTACCACCCATTTCAAGATAGGCATATTTCACACATTTAAATTCCACTTCTACCCAAATAAAAAAAGGAGAGATTAGATATATTGAATTCATATATGTATTGAAATTACCCAAAACACAAACACAGTTGACTTATTGGGAGAATTGAGATCTAGAGTAGAAAAAGAGGATAAACAATTCCTAGAAGTAGTTTGGTGGAGTATCTGACATTTTCAAAATAAATCCCTCTATGCAAATCCCAAACCTCCAAGATGCTAAAAGATTCATACATACGACACACGATAAGTGGAGTAAAACAAAAAAATCATCAACAAGAGGTAGAGGGCTATCCACGACAACCCATCATACAACAGGGAAGAAGGACAAAAGAAAGAACAAGATGGCAAAAGCTAATACGAGGCTTTGCTAAATTAAATTTTAATGGATCTGTAAGCGAATCAAGGAAAAGCACTTTTGGTTTTATCATTAGAAATTATAAAGGTAACAATAGCTAAATAGGACACGGGAGATGCGGAAACCAAGCTTGCCCTTCTTAAAGGAATAACGACAGCGAAGGAACTAAGACAACGACAACTTGAAATAGAGGGAGACAATCTTACCGTGATCAATGCACTTAAAAACACCTGAAAGTGCCCTTGGGATATTGAGATGCTCATTTCAGATTCTCTCTATCACCTACAATCTTTCCAATTAGTAGTTATCAACTATGTGTTCTGTGAAGGTAATGTGGTGGCAGATAAGGTCGCACATCTAAGTCACCATACTATAGGAACTCAAATACAATACCATTCATGTCTTTTAGGCCTCATCCATCAGGATGCTCTCGGATGGCGTAGGACTCGTCCTTGATGGCGCTCGAATATTTTCCTTATACATGCATATTGAAATTAGCCCTCCCCTTTGAGGAGGATAAAATAACTATCTCTTTGGAGAGAGATGGCAAACCCAACTCTAGCCGTCTAACATGGCTCCGGCCATCTAATCTGGCTTCGACCATCTCACCTCGACTTCAGCCGTATAAACCCGGCTCTAGCCATATTCGATCTGGTTCATTCGTGTCGATCCAGGTCTCACCATCCCCTTTCTTCTTGGCCGTTGCTCACTTTTGGTAAAGGTGTTTCGCACCTCTTCTGTCCTCAGTTGGTGTAAAGACCAAGTATATTTATATATTATGATTATTTTAATTAAATAATTATTATTAAATTCAATTTGTAAAAATGGAATAAAACCCGTCCTCGAGCGTAAGTTTTGGATTTAAAGTTATTCCGGCATCATTTAAATTTCGGATTTTGACGGGATTCGATTTTCGCTTCCAAGATCGAGTATTAATAAAGATTAATTTAAACTCTGAGTTTTGATTGAAATTAATTTAATTTCCGTTATATTGAGATTAGTAAATTAAATTTAATTAAATTCGATTTAGTCGGGATTCGTTCGGGCGAGCGAGTTTCGGGATATTTTTTCGGGTTCAAAATATCTTGTGGGGACCTCTTTTATTCCCTATTTTATTTTACCTTTTTCCTTATTCTCTCTCTCTCTCTCTCTCTCTCTCTCTCTCTCTCTCTCTCTCTCTCTCTCTCTCTCTCTCTCCCCTACGGTCCCCCTTCCTCACACCCTGCAAACTCACCCAGCCTCCCCACACCTCTACACCCGGAATTCACACAACACACACACCTCTCTTTACCTCACAAATTCAGAAATTGTTGTTTTGTGCCCCATCTCTCTCTGCCCTCCTTCTCACCCACCCCAAAACATCAACCCAAAAACCCACAAGACAACCCCATTTATCCCTGAAATTTCCGAGCCCAGCCACCACCACTGTTACTTCCCTTCTTGCCGTCCAAGCCACCATCATTCTTCCTCCTCGTCTCCGATCAGTCACCAGTCAACACCACCATCACCATTGTAGCTCTCCTCCTCCCAGCTGCTCCACCATCACCCATATCCTCGTCGTCGACCTTGAAACTAAGCTCCAACAGCTTCCACTCCCTCCTCCTTCCTCCGAGCAGTAACAGTAGCATCCAGGAGCCTCGACGAACCCCATGAGCCACCCAGGAGGCCGGAGCCACATCCCTCGGAGCCGCCGAAGACGCAAATCGCTCTATTTTTCCATTTAGGTTGGTTTTTTGGATTTCATTTCGTTTTGAGTTCAAACCCTTCAGTCGCGCTCATAATCACCCCTTATCTCCTCCTTGGCCCTCAAGCGACTTCGTCACGACCTCTCGCAGTTGGAGGAGCCACCATCGAAGCTCGGAGACCCCCCCCGGAGGTGCGCTGTAAGTACTCTAATTTCTCCCTCCACCCTTGCGTCGTTCCTCTCTTGTTGGTTGGGTCTTGGTCGGAATGGGGAGTCGAGCACCTGGGTAGAATTTGGGGCGGAGAGGGTCGCCGGAGAAGCCTACGCTACACCTCCCTCATTCGTCTTTTCTTCCGTCAAAGCAGAGGTGGGAGACGGGTTCGGGGGGCCGGTTCAGCGCCCTTTTCTTTCTTTTTCCAACTTGTCCGGTTCAAGCATTGTCCCGGTTCACTTACTCCAAAAATTCGTATCCGTTTCCGGATACCCTTCCGGGTTTGGGGTTTCCATTGGGCGGGTCTTCTTCTTTGGGCCTTTTCTCTTGGGCTGGCTGGTGGTTATATTTCTTTATTTATTTTCGGTATTATTTATATGTTAAATGTTATGTTATATATATATACATATATACTTATATGTTGTATTGAGTATTATTCTGATTTTAGGATATATATATATAAATATATTTATATGTTCTGAAATTATTAATATATATATTTAAAAAGGTTTTAAAAGTAATATTAATTGATATGGAGTTATAAATATATTTATGGTTTGTTTTGAGATTTTATGGATAACAAGTGTTGAATTATTTGAATACTATTATTTTGGGATTGGTTATAAATTCTGGAAAAATTAATCCTTAGATATTGTTTATTATTTTAAAATAGTATTAAGTGGATTATTTATATATGATACTTTTATGAGGATTTAACTATGTGAGCTAGGATTTTAAAGTAAATTGTTGGTTTTGATTTATAAGTATTATTTGTGAGATTAGAATTATTTTGGTGATTTAATATTGGAATTTATTTATAATGTTTTTGAAATAAGAAGCATGCCGGAATTATTTTATAACATGATTTTGGGAAATTGACTTTAAGGCTTAAATGTTTAATGTCGGAATTTGGCCAAGTATGATTTGAGAATTATTTTGTATATGAGTTGACTTAATTTGGATTTAAGATTTTGAAAAACGGTTTTACTATCGGTCGGTTTTGAGAATGTTGAGAACTTGGGTACGTGTGTATGAATGTTGGTCTGGTAGCTTATGGAAATGGCTTGATGATAGGTGTGTATTGCTTTTGGATTGCTTTGGACTTGCATTGGGCCCTTGCTTGTATTATCTTGCTGTTCTGCATCAACAGGTAAGTATCCTACGGGACTTACTCAGTAACCTGGACCTCCTGCCTGATGTGTCATGTAATGTGTAGTTTTATTGCATATTAAAGCATTCCATGTAGTATCATGCTAGGATTGCATTGAACTGAGCATGTGTTTACTTTGTGTGTGTGAATACAGAACGGCCGTTATCTGTGATAGTCCTAGAGTCTTTGCTAGGGTCATAGGGTAGCCCAGCCCCATCGGGTGCCCTGAGTCTACCGAGTCGATATGAGCATGATATGATAGCCCAGCACTATCGGGCAAGAGATGAGATGATTCGATATGATACGATTAGCCCAGTACCATCGGGCATGTTTTATTTATTTTATGATATGATGATGAGATATGATATAATGATGAGATATGATATGATATGATGATGAGATATGATATGATGATGAGATATGATATGATATGATGATGAGATATGATATGATGATACCGTGGTGAGTGCACCACCACGAAGAGAGTGCTATGCTATAGCCCGAATTGGCCAGTCTCTGCACTAACGGGAAGGGGTGCAGAGGTAGGAGAGGGATATGCCACTTGGCATTGTCTTGGGCCCTTACAGTACTTTTCTGCATATTATATATATATACTAGGGGCATGATAGTGTGATTTAAATCTTGTACCGCATTAGTCATCTTTTATTTAGGCATAGGCATGTTATGTGGCCTCAGCGCGGTCAGAGGACCCGCAGGCGATCACCAGGCCTGACTTCGTGGATAGTGTTAGGTACCGCTCTTGTTGCTCCATGCTTCTGTGACGGGGAAATCTTTTGGCGAATCGAAGAATCCGGCTAATATATTCTAACTTGACAAATGGCAATCACCCACTTTGTTTTGGTTTTGACCCGGCTCTGCCGTGGCTTTTGTATCTAAACCGTACTTCCGCTTTACTTTCGTTTAAATTGTATTTCTGAAACTTAGACTGATTAGAGGTTTGAAACCTCGACCTGTACCTGAATTGCAACATCCGAACGAAGGTATCCGACCTTCGAAATGTATCCCGGATATTTATATCCGGGCCGTTACAAAGTTGGTATCAGAGCCAGGTTGTGCAATTCGGGTACGCAAGGGTCGAGTGTGTGTTTTGGAAAACCGCCCATGAATTTCAAAAGATTTGAAAGCGTTTTAAAGGGGCAAAATGAACTTAATATGTCTAACTCAATTGGAATAAATATGAACTTGGCTTATGATAAAAGAGGAGAACCAACTAATAAGGGATCGAGTGGGTAGAAAAGGCGCTAGACCATCCCTATTGGATGTAGTCGGAAATGGGTAGGCGAAATACTAGCTTGTTCTTTACAGATGGGTCGGGATGACTTCAAGGAGATCATTGTAACTGCCATTGACTGATTCTATGTTGAGTGTTTGATATGCTAAAGATTGTTTGGTATGCCCTAACTATGTGATGAATATTGAACTATTTGTGCGAACGGAATAGCGGGAGTACCCTCCTTCTTATATGGTTAAGCTCATCTTTTGTGGAACTACCCCTTTCCTTATGAACCCTTTTGACAATTCAATCGAGTCCTCCCTTCGAATATCGGTCTTCCACGGGAATTGGGTTGGTAAACACATGGTGTCGGGAATCATGATTAAATATAGAGGTTGTCCGAGAGAGTATTGGAAGACGGTCCTTGATGAAATTCCGAGCTAGAGAGTGAGATGTTTACGAGGTTGTCGTTATCAATTCTTATGACGATCCATCAGTGTCCTCTTATCACGGGAAATTCGTATCCGAGTCCCACGGGAAAGATGGGTAATGAGTCAGTTGGGAAGAGTCAATGTTGCTCTTATGGATCTCTATCGGGTTACCTTGATTGCTCTGTCCATTATTGCGTGATACTATGTGGTACTACCCCTTGACCTACAATTGATCCTTAGTGTGAAGTTGTGCTTATGTGCCTTAATGTTCATAATGACTATTGTATAGATTGAGCTACATTTATCATATCCATATCATCCCGACATGATCTACTTAGTATATTGCATTGTCATACTAGAGCACAAATAAATATGTCATATGCTAGGAGGTCGTCTAATTTATGTCCTTCCTGTGAATAGGTTCATGATAGTGTGATAGTTCGGTTCTAGTATCATGATAGAGTGAGTCCCTTACTTGATGGATACATGTTATAATTTCATGTTGACACGCCTTGTATGCTACGTAATCCTCAGTACCAGTTATGATGATGATCCTTAATGTAAATTTGTGGTTGTATGACACCCTGTATCCATGCTGGTCATATTGCTTAAGTCTCGTGTTGTGTCTTGCCCTCTATCATGATTGTATGTTGTTATAGCATGTTTACTTGGCATATTGATCGTATGATTGATCTAAAAATATGAACCACCTGATATGAGTCTATATGATCGTTGCTTCTTCTGAATTAGGTTCATGATAGTGTGATCAACTCTTCTTAGTATGAATGCTTTTAAATGACCTCCTTAACATGCTGGGTGATGACGTGTCGATGTTCATTATTCCTTTTGTGACAAGAATCTATATCATGCCCATCTACTTCGTATTCGTCAGATTAATTATTGTTGATTATTTGCAAGTTAATACTGTGTGTGTTAGTTGTGTTGAACGAAGATTATTTTGCATAATGGAGTCTTGGCGAATGCATGTTTACCCTAGTATGTGTTGATTTGTACTCATACCCCGTATCCTAATTTCGTTGCCCATTATTTAAACTTGTGTTATACATCGTTAGACTTGCTCATGCTTCTATATTATTGGAATGTGATTGAATTGAAGTCTTACTTAGTGTCGAGTAATCAATCAAGTGCATGTATGTACCATATGTTATACTGAGCCGTTAGTAACATGTCGGGCCCTTGGTTGTGACTTGTGCGAGTTCTACTTTGCCTACCTTATTGTTGATTTTCTCTTGAACTAGGTCCTTGATAGTGCGGCTCTTTACTCTTCCCGTTCTCTTAACATGTTTCACTCGTCTTGATTAGCTTAATGTTGAATTCGATGATTGACTAGCCTTCCGTAATGGTTGAACCTAGCATGCTTGAATGGTTAAAATGTCTACTACTCTATGTTATTCTCTCGTGTTTGCATGAACCTATGATTTGACACCCCGCTTGATCACACACCACTCTATACCTTGATTTTGCATACACATGACGCATGAATACCGTAATGAATCTAGTTGAATTACTTTAATTCTACTCATGTTCGATGTGTGCTATTAGTATCATGTGGAGCTTATGACTTCCAATATGACCTGCTGAATGATTTCATATTATGCTTGTTCTATAATGTGACAGCTATCGTACCATATATGCACTCTATGATGGTTCTTTCTTAGCATGATTATAACCTAGCATCCATGATGTCCATCTTGTTACTTTTGATGATGCCTCATGTTTCGTGAACATTATGTTGAACTCCTCTTAATGAATCTTGGCTATGCTTGTATCGCATTATGTATCGCTAGTATCATGTAGGACCCATGCTCTCTAGATGTATCTCGTCATATGATTCTGTGCCATGCTTGACCTAATATATGATCATTGTGAGATAGTTACTATGTTGCCCTTTATATGATCTCGTATGATGCATACACCAAACTTGTGCATTGTTCATATATGTGATAATTACTATGCTACTCTTATGTGTTCTCGTATGACGCTTCATCTGATTGTTATAATATACCTTGCCATGATATATTTGGACTCAATTGTTGATATGTATACCATGTTCCTACATTGTTCATATACATGATGCTCGTTATCTTCATTAAAATTCCGCATGACTTCATATCATATATGATCATTGCTGGTTCCGTCTATCTTGCTTGAAGATTGCTAGGCATATCTGTTTCCATGGAATACTAGAATGTTAGCTTGTTTCACAAACACCAGCGTAGGACTTGATTGTGTCTTTGATATGAATACGAATGTTTCCACGAGATAGGTACATGTTAGTATGGATTGATGTGATGGATATGCTCAATAGTGAATTCATGCTTGTTTGTCACAATGGTACCCTAATGCACTTCCGTAAAGGCATCGTTACTATTCTCGAGTCGGAGTCTTGTCTCTAGTCATGTCGTCTTTAGCTTTGGTCTAATCCGTCTCCGAAAGAAACATTGGGTCGTCCGCTCTTGTCACTCCCCTATCTCCGCTAACTTAAACTCCTACGCGTTACCTTGGATGAGCGACCGCATGGAAAAAGGGATCGGGAAGTCGAATAGCGATAGAGCAGCGCAGCGAAAGCGTGGGCCCATAACCCACGGGCCTCAGGATCGATAATGTCGACGGAACAAGCTCGTTTCGAGGATCACGATTGTCGAGTACGATATGACTTGCAGGTGGGAACATCCTCTTTTCGAATTGCTAACCCTTTTTGAGCTTGTTGATGATGATATTGCACTGACTGCTGTTGAAAGCTGCTTGTTGATGTGATGACTGTTGCTTGATTGTCTGTTGACTATGATGATATGATTCGATGCCTTACAATCCTAATGTGCCTTGATGACTTAATGTGATGCTACTCTGAGATGCCAAGCATGATCTAAATTCCTTGCCTATAATGTGAACTGCAAATGTTGAGAACCTTAACTGTTTATTAGATGTGGTTATGATGAGATGTGCTAGCTTGACTTGATTAGGTTCATATATGATGTTTTGCAATACTTATTGAGCATGACAGTAAATTGAGGCTTTAAACCCAGTTACAATGCATAAATGATGAGCTAATGATGCTATTGATAAATGCTGATTGATATGATGTAGCCCTTCTGTGTAATAATGTCCATGATTACTTCTTCTTGAAATATGTGAGTGAGGTATCTTGGTAAAATGGTTAGAGAGCGGTTAAGGAAATCGAGTGATTGGTATGATGTGAGGGTCTTCTTGATTATGTGATTTATTAATATGTACTGGCATGATGCTAGATAGCAACCATGATAAACCTGTATGGCATGATATTACATGTTGATATGCAATACTGAGTTAAAATTTGTAGTGACAACTATGAACATGATATAATGATCCATTGCTATCCTATTATTTTGTTCTAAAAGCATGTTATAATGTGTTGAATGAATCATGAGATGATGATACGTTGTTATGTGAAAGCATGATGTTATCCTATATGGTTGATAAGCCTGATTATGAATAGGTAAGTGATGAATATGACTTGGAGCATAGATATGACTTATGTGTATATATGAGATGATGGTGCATGACTGCTATTAATCGTTATATGACATTGTGATGAGCTAAGATGATGTCTGAAAAGCATGATGACATTTTGATGTTGATATACTGTTGATCTTCCTTTTTTTTGGTTGAATCTTAACAGCATGACTTTGTTGGATTGATGTGATAATATGTTATGATAATGCGAGATAGAAATTGGATAGGATGACTATGTGAAATTATGCTTTACATGAGATCCCTTGTTATGACCGGTTCTACTAGTGTGCGATGTTGAGATGCGATCGTGAGATTTGACTTGTAGTAGTGTACTGACTCCATGACACCTAACCTCTTTGATCTCTTGACATGTGTGCTGACATGATTTATGAGAATTCGATGATAAACTTGTGATGCCTTCGGTATGATATAGATACACTTTATGACTCGTGATATGACGTTGAGATGTTGTTGTTGCTTTTGATGTGTTTGAAAGAACGGTATACTTTATGCTATGGGTAAACATGTTACAAGGTTGAGATAACGATTGGTTGAGATTTTCATGATTGATGTTGAGATTGCCATATGAGAAATGGTTGACGATGTTATGAGTCGATGAGTTGATTATTCATGTGCATATTGAGTTGAGGATGATGATAGAATGATTTTGGAACCTAGGAAGAGAATATGGGATTAGCCCTTAGAGGTGGATGACTCCACCTCCTACCTTCTGAATTTGATTGATTGGTTGCGAGAAGCTGATTTGGTTTTCGGAAGAGTTTGACGAAATCTTGATTTGGGAGGATTTGATTTGATTTTGGTGTAAAGTTGCTTGATTAAAAATTGAATTTGAAGATTTTGAGCGGTTTTAAAGATGGCCAACTTGGGGTTTTAAAGAAGTTGAGAGTTTCAATGATTTGGATGACAATCTTTCCATTTACAAAACACTTTGAGGTTTACGAACTGGATTTACATTATGACGTCTCACGAAGTGGATACAATCATTTTATAGGGGCGCTTATAGATTGCTTGCTAAGACCTAGTCGGGCGCTATAATGCTTTTAAAGTTGTGGTACTTCCGAAAAGTCGAAGCGAGGATGTAATAAGGGCGCTTATTACACACTTGACAAGACCAATTGGAAATGTCACGGCCGTGACTAGGATGTTGTGAGAATCTCGGAAGACGCAACCGAGACAATTACAAGATCCTTGGACATGGTCCTCAGACTCACTGATTTTCAAACTTCATTCCCTTTGCTTTAAAATGATTTTAGTCTCGGGGACGAGACTTGTTTTTAGAGGTGGATAAATGTAAAGACCGAGTATATTTATATATTATGATTATTTTAATTAAATAATTATTATTAAATTCAATTTGTAAAAATGGAATAAAACCCGTCCTCGAGCGTAAGTTTTGGATCTTAAGTTATTCCGGCATCATTTAAATTTCGGATTTTGACGGGATTCGATTTTTGCTTCCAAGATCGAGTATTAATAAAGATTAATTTAAACTATGAGTTTTGATTAAAATTAATTTAATTTCCGTTATATTGAGATTAGTAAATTAAATTTAATTAAATTCGATTTAGTCGGGATTCGTTCGGGCGAGCGGGTTTCGGGATATTTTTTCGGGTTCAAAATATCTTGTGGGGACCTCTTTTATTCCCTATTTTATTTTACCATTTTCCTTATTCTCTCTCTCTCTCCTGCGGTCCCCCTTCCTCACACCCTACAAACTCACCCAGCCTCCCCACACTTCTGCACCCGGAATTCACACAGCACACACACCTCTCTTTACCTCACAAATTCAGAAATTGTTGTTTTGTGCCCCATCTCTCTCTTCCCTCCTTCTCACCCACCCCAAAACCTCAACCCAAAAACCCACAAGACAACCCCATTTATCCCTGAAATTTCCGAGCCCAGCCACCACCACTGTTACTTCCCTTCTTGCCGTCCAAGCCACCATCATTCTTCCTCCTCGTCTCCGATCAGTCACCAGTGAACACCACCATCACCATTGTAGCTCTCCTCCTCCCAGCTGCTCCACCATCACCCATATCCTCGTCGTCGACCTTGAAACTACGCTCCAACAGCTTCCACTCCCTCCTCCTTCCTCCGAGCAGTAACAGCAGCATCCATGAGCCTCGACGAACCCCAGAAGCCACCCAGGAGGCCGGAGCCACATCCCTCGGAGCCGCCGAAGACGCAAATCGCTCTGTTTTTCCATTTAGGTTGGTTTTTTGGATTTCATTTCGTTTTGAGTTCAAACCCTTCAGTCGCGCTCGTAATCAAGCGACTTCGTCACGACCTCTCGCAGTTGGAGGAGCCACCATCGAAGCTCGGAGACCCCCCCGGAGGTGCGCTGTAAGTACTCTAATTTCTCCCTCCACCCTTGCGTCGTTCCTCTCTTGTTGGTTGGGTCTTGGTCGGAATGGGGAGTCGAGCACCTGGGTAGAATTTGGGGCGGAGAGGGTCGCCGGAGAAGCCTGCGCTTCACCTCCCTCCTTCGTCTTTTCTTCCGTCAAAGCAGAGGTGGGAGACAGGTTCGGGGGGCCGGTTCAGCGCCCTTTTCTTTCTTTTTCCAACTTGTCCGGTTCAAGCATTGTCCCGGTTCACTTACTCCAAAAATTTGTATCCGTTTCCGGATACCCTTCCGGGTTTGGGGTTTCCATTGGGCGGGTCTTCTTCTTTGGGCCTTTTCTCTTGGGCTGGCTGGTGGTTATATTTCTTTATTTATTTTCGGTATTATTTATATGTTAAATGTTATGTTATATATATATATACATATATACTTATATGTTGTATTGAGTATTATTCTGATTTTAGGATATATATATATATATATATTTATATTTATATGTTCTGAAATTATTAATATTTATATTTAAAAAGGTATTAAAAGTAATATTAATTGATATGGAGTTATAAATATATTTATGGTTTGTTATGAGATTTTATGGATAACAAGTGTTGAATTATTTGAATACTATTATTTTGGGATTGGTTATAAATTCTGGAAAAATTAATCCTTAGATGTTGTTTATTATTTTAAAATAGTATTAAGTGGATTATTTATATATGATACTTTTATGAGGATTTAACTATGTGAGCTAGGATTTTAAAGTAAATTGTTGGTTTTGATTTATAAGTATTATTTGTGAGATTAGAATTATTTTGGTGATTTAATATTGGAATTTATTTATAATGTTTTTGAAATAAGAAGCATGCCGGAATTATTTTATAACATGATTTTGGGAAATTGACTTTAAGGCTTAAATGTTTAATGTCGGAATTTGGCCAAGTATGATTTGAGAATTATTTTGTATATGAGTTGACTTAATTTGGATTTAAGATTTTGGAAAACGGTTTTACTATCGGTCGGTTTTGAGAATGTTGAGAACTTGGGTACGTGTGTATGAATGTTGGTCTGGTAGCTTATGGAAATGGCTTGATAATAGGTGTGTATTGCTTTTGGATTGCTTTGGACTTGCATTGGGCCCTTGCTTGTATTATCTTGTTGTTCTGCATCAACAGGTAAGTATCCTACGAGACTTACTTAGTAACCTGGACCTCCTGTCTGATGCGTCATGTAATGTGTAGTTTTATTGCATATTAAAGCATGCCATGTAGTATCATGCTAGGATTGCATTGAACTGAGCATGTGTTTACTTTGTGTGTGTGAATACAGAACGGCCGTTATCTGTGATAGTCCTAGAGTCTTTGCTAGGGTCATAGGGTAGCCCAGCCCCATCGGGTGCCCTGAGTCTACCGAGTCGATATGAGCATGATATGATAGCCCAGCACTATCGGGCAAGAGATGAGATGATTCGATATGATACGATTAGCCCAGTACCATCGGGCATGTTTTATTTATTTTATGATATGATGATGAGATATGATATGATGATGAGATATGATATGATATGATGATGAGATATGATATGATGATGAGATATGATATGATATGATGATGAGATATGATATGATGATACCGTGGTGAGTGCACCACCACGAAGAGAGTGCTATGCTATAGCCCGAACTGGCCAGTCTCTGCACTAACGGGAAGGGGTGCAGAGGTAGGAGAGGGATATGCCACTTGGCATTGTCTTGGGCCCTTACAGTACTTTTCTGCATATTATATATATATATATACTAGGGGCATGATAGTGTGATTTAAATCTTATACCGCATTAGTCATCTTTTATTTAGGCATAGGCATGTTATGTGGCCTTAGCGCGGTCAGAGGACCCGCAGGCGATCACCAGGCCTGACTTCGTGGATAGTGTTAGGTACCGCTCTTGTTGCTCCACGCTTCTGTGACGGGGAAATCTTTTGGCGAATCGAAGAATCCGGCTAATATATTCTAACTTGACAAATGGCAATCACCCACTTTGTTTTGGTTTTGACCCGGCTCTGCCGTGGCTTTTGTATCTAAACCGTACTTCCGCTTTACTTTCATTTAAATTGTATTTCTGAAACTTATACTGATTAGAGGTTTGAAACCTCGACCTGTACCTGAATTTCAACATCCGAACGAAGGTATCCGACCTTCGAAACGTATCCCGGATATTTATATCCGGGCCGTTACAGTTGGGACTTTCGGCCCAGCGTGGCCTCTCCGACCTTCGGCGTTGTTTGAGTTCGGTTTGTTTGGATCCCTTGGCTTCAACCCTTCATCTCTAAATTGGGGATTTTCAGGGGGTTCCTGGAGCCTTCCATCTCCCCTCCGCTCTTCCTCTAATCGACATCCCAACTCTTGGCTTCTAATTCATCGTTTCCATGACGAATCATTTTCCTCTTCTGGGGGCCACCATGGTTCGTCTGTAAAGACCAAAATTTTAATTATTATTTTATTGCCGAATTTGGAAAGCTTTCGAAAAACCGTCATCAAGCAACTTGCTATTTTCGAAAAGTCTTTGAATAAGTTTCGACACTCTTTTACATGTAAATTGTCGGATTCTAATTCTGCTATCACATTCGGATTTTAAAACTTAGAGTCTCGAGAGTCGTTTGAAATGAATTGGAACTTGAGTCGGATTTCGGGATATGTTGTCGGATTCGGGGTCAGATAAGCGGAATCTCTCTCTCCCCCTTCCCAACATGTCTTAATTGTTTTGTCCTTTTCCTCATTATAACCCTAGTGTGCCATTTTGTACCCCTATATAAGGGAAGCTCCAATCCCTAGAAGCCCATCTTTCTAAAAATCTGAGCCACCAACCTCAGCCTCTCTCTTTCCAGTTGTAATTCAAAATCAAAACCCTAAAGAAATCATCTTCACACTCTCTCTCCTCTTCCATCCTTCAAACCCTCTCTCAAATCCCATCTTTTGTGTTTTTCCAGCCTCAAAACTCTCCAAACACACCTCAATCATCACTCTTTTGAAGATCAAGCCCAGAAAACAAAGGTCGAACGTCGATTCAAGCATAAACAACAATTTCGGAGAATTTCGCCGCCGTGAAGTTCTAAGTCGCGGGCACGACATGGAACCCAGAACACTTTCGCCACCATGAGTTATTGATCGCGGCCGTGAAACCGAGCCTAGCAGCCCCTGTTCGTTGGTTTCTCGCGGTAAATCGACTTGTTCTCCCTCGCTTTGACTTCTTTTTCTTCCCCGTTTGTTCTCACTTGTTCCTTACTTTGTCCTCTACTTTCTAAGGTCAGATCGAAGTAGATCCAACCCCTGAAAATTGTGAAACCAATCCATTCCTTCTCCTTTCCCTTGTTTTTTGAAGGTGAGCTAGATCTCTCTCGTTCTTGCTCGTTTTGGTCCCAAACTTTGTAAAGAAGATCTTTTACTCATCCTCTACCTTTTCTAGACTCGATTTCTCATTTTCTTTTCTAATCAAAGCTCAGAGGACAACCCGTTCGAAGATTTATGAAGAAGCCTCGAAGAGGCTAGGTAATCCCTCTTCCGCTCTTCCCCTCTAGTCCTCGTTCAAGTCCTTTATGCTTCTTTGGTGTCGGGATGGGTTAAGTGTTGTTTTAAAATTGATTTGGTTTAAAACAAATGTGATTTTATGCAAAAACGAGCCAAAAGTTTCGAATCTCACCGCGGCGAAACCATGGTCGCCGCGACGAGTTAGAACAAAGCTCAGGAAGAAGAAGAAGGACATTTTGCGGCCATGAGTGCGGTTTTCGCCGCGGTGAAAACAACCCTTTGCGGCCAGCGAGTCCCCTTCTCGTGGGAGCCTTGGACGCTAGTTTCGCCGTGGCGAATGGCCCTCTCGCCACCGCAAAACTAGCCTAGAGAGCTTTGGCCGAGGACGGCTCCCTTGTCTCTTGGGTCCTTGGTTTGGTTTTAGTTTGAACCGCCTTGAGTTGGGTTTCTTGACGATTTCAAATTATGAAATTTGAAAATATTATTTAAAGGTTTATTTAATTAAAATAAGATTTTAACGGAAATTGAAAATACCGATTTATTGAGTTAAATAATTGAGTAACATTTTGAAGCTTTCATTTCAAGTGCCGGAATTCTTAATACTTAACTAAGATTCAATTATTGATGCTTGGAAATGGAATTTGACTTGAGTATTAATGGGATTTGAAATCTTCGAATGACTTGGCTTTTGATGTTTTCTCGATTTGGAATAGGGGTGTCTAGCCGAAATTTTTCGGTTCGGCTTTCGGTTCGAGAATTTCCATTTTTCGGTTTGTGTTCGGTTTAGGTTCGGTTTGTGTTAAACCGAAATTTTTTTATACACTACATAAATACATTGTATATATATTTGTATATTTTATATATACACACATACTTACTGTATATACATATATATAGTGTATATATATACACATATATACATTGTATTTGCAATTATATATATATATATATATTTAATCTTGTATACTTTATAGAGCATAGAACTACAATGTATTTATATACACTGTATTTGTAACCGTGTATATATATATATATATTTATTTGTAACTATATTTGTATACTTTATATTGGAATATGTGTATATATGTGTATATATACTGTATTTTATATATATATTTGTATACTTAAAATTTTGTTTTATGGAAATGCGGTTCAATTATGTTAAAACTGAACTGAACACAAACCAAACCGGCAAATAACCGAACCGAACCTAATACTTTCGGTTCGGCTTTCGGTTTGAAAATTTTGAGATTTTCGGTTTCGGTTCGGTTCGGTTCGGCCCGGTTCGGTTAGGTTTTAGACCGATGCACACCCCTAATTTGGAATGGGTTGAAATGGTTTAACTTCGGATTGATTTTGAAGATGATTTGGGGACATGGTCTTGGTATGTGTGATTAGTAGCCTAGCCTTGTACCTTATCACATTCTTTATTAATATAATAGGTGCTTGTTAATTGAGTGGATTCTGCATTTTGATATACTTTGTTGTTCGGCTATCCAGGTAAGTTTCTTTATGGACTTGCTCAGACTGATCAGATAAATCCTCCTACATGTAGTCATATGACATTCTAGGTGTTGCATAAGCATTAAAACATGCCATGTATTATCCAGCTTAGGTTGCACAAATTGTATGAGCATCTATTTACTTTATGCGTATGAAAAGAGAACGGTCATTATCTATGAGTCCTAGAGTCTTTACTAGGGTCGTATGACAGCCCAGTCCTATCGGGCTTGTCTTCAATCGAGTCTGTATAGAGTTGAGCTTGCGGGCTCGATTCACCATATGAGCATGACGATGATTTGATGCGCACATATACCATCTATGGATGGAAATTGCTATGCTATAGCACCGTACTGGCCAGGGCCCACCGTAACGGGAAGGGGGTAGGAGTATGAGAGGGATATGCCACTTGACCTTCTTTGGGCCATTTATTGTCTTTCTGCATATTATATCCTGATAAGCATGACTTGTGTGTATAAATTCCGTTCTGCATTAGAAGCATCTTTATTTAGGTATAGCGTATGTGTATGCCTGCTTGTGGGATCAGAATGCATAAGGGCCCCGGTCTGATCCCTTACCCTACATATATTTTTTTAGGTTTGTTTGCATATTATGTTTGATCCGTGCTTCTATGGCGGAGAAATTGCTTGGGTGATCGCAATTGAAAACTCACCTTATCACCTTGACTTAAATACTTCACAAATCCAAGATTCTATGTTTTGGTTTTGACCCGGCCTCGCCGTGACAAGTTGTAATCTACTTTCTGTTTGCGCCTTTTTACTTAAAATGAATTTAGCAACTAAGCCACCTAGGCCAGGTTAAGGGTACCCAACGACCCTTCGATTGGTTTTGTGGTTCAAAATCCCCACTTTAAAATGTAATTATTTGAGGTTTGAAACCTCGACCCGTACCTGAATTGCAAGATCCAAACGAAGGTATCCAACCTTCGAAACGTAACCCGAATATTTATATTTGGGTTGTTACACATCCACCCATGAGCATATGTGCTTGTCCCGGGATGACCCCTTGAATGCAAAGGGCTTTTGAGGATGTGAAGGTCGGTGCATCAAAAGTCGATTGTGAATGGAGCTGGCGATGAGCCAAGGCAGTTGCTTCCACCGTTGTTGGTGAAATTGCCGATGGAGAACAGTGTCTTCGGTAGGATTTGCTCAGGCGGCGTGTGGCTTTGATTTGGTGTGGTTAGGCGCTCTTCTTCTTTGTTAGGGTTCTAGCATTTGGAGTTGGGACTTGTTGAGATCGAGATGGTGTGTACGGGTGACTTCGTGATAAGGAAGGAGCTTCCTGAAGGTTCGTCCGTATTCTATGTCCCCAACGTGATAGATTTAGTTTTGCCTAGTTTCGTCTTTGGTAGGGTGCGCTTCCGCTAGTTATATTGCAACTTTTATGTTTTTGTTTGTATGTTTTGATGGTTTTTCGTCTGTCGACTTATCGGTCATCGAGATTCAGGTAGATCTCGAATTCTTAATATATATATATATATATATATATATATATATATATATATATATATATATATATATATATATATATATATATATATATATATATATATATATATATGTATTGAAATTTCTCGAAATCAACTCTATTGAAATCAAATAAAAAAATATAAAATTTAGGTGAACTCAAAAATATAAATTTCTCAAGTAGAGAAGCTCTCTTTAGTAGAGATTTCCCTCATGGTTAAGAAAAAAGTGCCCAATTAAATCTAATCTAAGAACATCAATAAGACAATCAATTACACTAGAAATTTATTTGTTACATAGTAAATGCCAGATGTTCAAATTCGCTTACCTCCAACTTGTGAACTTAGCAGAATTCGTGGTTGCATACGATTTTGAAGACAATTCTGTGGATTGTGTTGGTCTGGTCTCCCATCACTATCTTTCACCACATCAAAAAGTGATGTCGAACTTGCTTTTGATGGCTAAAATATTCCAATTCTTTAAGAGATTGGATCTGTCTTACATAAATCTATGGTCAATCTTCAGTCAAATAGTGTGACCAATGGGGATTTCAAAACTTAACTTTCTCCATCTCTACTCTTATGGTGAGTGACAATGGACAACAAAGAGAAACGATGAGTGACGACGGGGTGGATTAAGAGAGTGACGGGTAAAAATCAATCCAAAATCGATCACGGGGGCAATGATGATAGATTAGGCAAGATGATCTAGGTAGGTTTTTTTAGGTGTTAGTTTAGTAGGTAAATATTTTTTAAAGTCATTAAGGATTTGAGTGCAATTTACAGAGATTTATTTTTATTATTGGAATCTTCCTTTTTTTTCTTTTTTTTTTGCCTTTTTTCGATATTATGTCTCTAATTTTTTTTTGACCTTCTATCTTGAGCTCTATGATCTTCCATGATTGTCTCATCTATATGTATTGAAATTTCTTGAAATCAACTCTAATGAAATCAAATGAACAAATAAAAAATTTGAGTGAACTAAAAAATATAAATTTCTCAAGCAGAGAAGCTCTCTTTAGTGGTGATTTCCCTCATGGTAAAGAAATAACTGTCCAAGCTAAATCTAAATCTAAAAATATCAATAAGACAATCAATTATACTAGAAATTTATTTTTTACGTAGTAAACGTTACTGATTCGAGTTCGCTCATCTCCAACTTGTAAACTTAGCGGAATTCACGGTTGAATAAGATTTGAAGACATTTCTGGGTATGATGATGGTCTGGTTTCGCATCACTATCCGTCACCACATCCAAAAGTGATGTCGAACATGCTTTTGAAGGCTAAAGTATCCCAATGAAGAGATTGGACCGGTCTTCCATAAATCTATGACCGATGTTAAATCGAATATTGTGTCCAATAGGGATTGCAAAACTTATCTTTCCCGGTCTCTACTGTTATAGTGAGTGAAAATGGACAATAAAGGGACACGATAAGTGATGACGCGGTAGATTGAGAGAGTGACGGGTAGAAATCAATCCAAAATCGATTATGGAGGCTATGATGGGATAAATTGGGCAAGATGATCTAGGTAGGTTTTTTTAGGTGTTAGTTTAGTTGGTAAATATTTTTTAAAAGTCGTTAAGGATTTGTGTGCAATTTATGTAGATTTATTTTGTTATTAGAATCTTCTTCTTTTTTTCTTTTTTTCTTTTTGCCTTTTTTTTGATATATTGTCTCCATTTTTTTTTTTGACCTTCTATCTTGAGCTACATGATCTCCCATGGTTGTGTTATCTATAAATCATCCATATATCAGATAGGAACAACATACGTAGCTTGGCCTACTTTCATTCCCCATATCGATAACAGTTTCTTCGATGTCGAACAACCGTCGATAGGACTTTCTACATCTGTTTTACTAAAGGTTGAGTAATCGATAACTTCCTTCAAATTCAACCCTTTTTAGTTAGAGTTTCCAATTTTGTTCTGAAATCTATAATTCGACAAAGCAACGTTCTAATCCATGCTTAAAAACATTAAATCTTAATTGTGCCCTTCATAATCTTATTCTTTCACTTTATCATTTTATTTATACACTTTATAATCTTAATTGTGCACTTCATAATATTATATATTTATGCACTTCAACATTTTATTCTTACACTTTATCATTTTATTTATAGACTTTATAATCTTAATTGTACACTTCATAATCTTATTCATGCACTTCATATTATTATTATTCATACACATCGTCATTTTATTCTTGAACTTTATCATTTTATTTGTGCACTTTATAATCTTAATTGTGCACTTCATACTCTTATTCATGCACTTCATATTATTATTCATACACTTCATCATTTTATTCTTGCACTTTATCATCTTATTTATGCACTTTATCATTTTATTATTTCACTTTATAATCTTATTCATTAACAGGAACAAAAACAAGACAATCATAAATAGCATATGCGGGATTTGAACTCGCATCTTTATGCATGAGCAAATTGCTATACCATTTTTGAGCTAATAGGCTTTTAATGGCACATGTCACATTAAAGTACAAAACTGCCATAAAAATAGCAGCCCATAAAGAAAAATTTGGTAGAAAACTTACTTTACATTATGAAAATGCACATGTATTAATAATAACATTTTTTGTATTATTTGTTCACTTTATATTTTGTAATCTCATATTTTTCACTTTTTAACATAAAGACAAAAAATGTGATGTAACATTCTTTTTGCATTTTATAATCTTATATTTGCACCTTATAATATTATTTCAAATAAAAATTACGCGTTAAAATCTGTAATTTTTATAATTAAAATAGGACAATATTCGTAGGAATAAAAAGTATGGGAAGGCGGTGATATTTACCCATAATTAGGCTCATTTACCCATAAATTAGACTCATTTACCTCTAAAATTGGGCTCATTTACACGTTAAGGAGATTTACACATTAAGTATTATTTTCATTTGAACCATTACCTATATATATACACGTTAAGGATTATTTTCATTTGGTTCTTACTTGTATTATATTTTTGTGTGTTTCTGTTTTGGTTCAACTTCTTTGCACTTGCATAGGTATGGGATGTGCTGCTCGAAGGCCTACCAAGAAGAGAGGCGACCCTTGGACTGCTGAAGCTGCTGCAAAGAGGAGAGAACTAGAGGATCAAGCAAGGAAGGTGGAGGAGGACGTTGAGAAAGCTAGGGCAGAAGCCGAGAAACTAAGTCGGAAGCCGAGAAAGCGAGGCAAGAATCAAAGAAGGCCAGGGAGGAATCCGTGAAAGCTAGGGAGGAATGCAATCATGTGAAGATTGAAGCCAAGAAAGCCATAGACCAGACAGTTCTGATGCGCAACGATAATGACTTCTTGAGGGGTCGTGTCTCGGTTTTGGAAGAGTTCATGACCAACTTCTCCAAGTCACACCCAACCTCCAAGGGTCCGGATGCCTCCCATGCTCCTGAAACTACCCAATCATTAGAAACCACCCAAGGTAAATTAAGAATCTTGACTCAAGCTTTGCATTTCGACAATTCTAGACAGCTTTACCTACAGTGGTTGGTGTCAGTGTTTTATGCTTTTGTGTCATGGATAACAGCTAGGGAAATATTACATTTGTGTCATGTGAACACTAGGATCTGTCATGTATTTTGGTTGAATGTGTAAATTGTGGACATCATATTTTCCTTCGTTTCGAATGCAAAAATAGGATTTGGTCATTGTGTGTGTTGTGGTTGTGTTTGGTAAATGTACACAGGTTTTGATTATTTTTTAATGGCGAAAACAGGGGGTTTGTACGCCCTACAAACATTATATTTTTTTGTTAAACCGTATTCCGGCGACGACAATTTGGTTGCTTAAGCAAAAAAATACCTAAATAACTCAGGCGACGAACTTCACTTCCGTTTTTTGTTGTCTGATACACTAGGCGACGAGCTTACATAACACAACGTCGTCGCTTGAAAATTTTCCCCAGCTATTCACAATACTCAAGCGACGTACATGAAGAATAACAACCGATCGCCCATGCATTCAAGCGACAGTCATATGTCATTGCCAGAGGCAGTTCATAGCCCTTGCCAATTTTTAGGTGACAACATCAACTTCGTTGCATGGTTACGCTCTTGACGTGCGTCAACATCTTCGTCGCAAGAATACTCATGTGACGGTGTCCAGGTGACGACCATTCAGGCGACCACTCTGTCGTCGCTGAAGCGACCTGAAAACTACTCAATTGACACAACCTAGCGATTCCGGCCACCACACCAGTGATGCCTTCCAACCCTACCCATCATACGCACCATTGACAACATGAGAAGAGAAAGAAAGGGGGATTTCAAAACTCAAAAGACTTGGGCGATAGTGCAAGGAAGAGGGCCCCTTCCGAGTTGGCTCGCCGGAGTCACCATCGCGTTGTAGTCACCATTGCATCCAACTCCGAAGGCCACCGTTGCATCTGACGCCAAAGGCCACCGTGTGTAAGGCGGTCGCTTGTTGGCGGAGGCGGGCGATATATGGAGGCACAGTTCTCCCTCGCGAGCATGATTTCGATAGTAAGCACATCGTTGATTAATTATCTTTTACATTTGCTTAATTGTGTGCATCTGATCGATCAATTAGATTAGATTTAGGGGGGAGAAGGACATAAAGAAACTAGAAAGTGAAACAGGTTGTGTTTGTGTTGGTGCTTTGGTGGATTAATCTGGGTACCATCGAATAATCAAGCGATACCATCGAATAATTAAGTGATACTATCGAATAATTCAACAATATCATTGAATAAATTTTAGTTATTTGTTAAAATGACACAAGTAACCAAATTATATTGTAACATCATCGAATAATCAAGTGATATCATCTAATAATCAAGCGATATATACACATCCTTACTCGTCGGTGCCACTGGAGGATTCCTCGTCGATTATGAATTATACGACATTATTCCGTAATTTTAATGCTCCATTACTATTGCAATTAAATAGAACACATTTTTTCTGAATCCGTTCTATTGATCAATTTAATGGTCATTTTTTTTATTAGATTAAAGCTTATCTTATGTTAATTGTGGTGTTGCTATTGCTCTTAATAATCGATGTGTTTAGAGGTTGTTGACACCCCTAATGTGTTAACTGTGGAGTTTTTTTATCGGCGGGAATCTCCACCGCTGATTTGATCGGAGTATCTTCTCTTTGTTTAAGTTGTTGACACGCCTAATGTGTTGTATGAATACACTTTGCGGTGTCTACAAAGTCCACAGTGTATGTAGTGCCAATGGTGTCCGCAATATTAGTGGTAAGAGTGTCAGCGATGTCAACATTGTCAACCTCAGCGGCATCGACAATGTCGACATTATTTATAAGAATTTTATTGGAGGATAAATTTGAAAATGGGACGAGATTATTATAGGAATTTTACTGACGGTTCAACTTCCTCCACTGTGGGTTGTCTCCAAGTCTATTAGGCCTCTAAGCCAACTAAATGGGCTAAGAAACAAAGGCCCAACAACTTTAATACTACTAGGCCCTTCCTTTTTATGGCAAATCAGGTTGCGCCAAGTCTTCTCAAACCCAACCCAACCCAACCTGAGGAGCTATGACAAAACCTGAGGAAATACTAGCAGAATCTAACGCATCATTAGGAGGCATGTGCCAAAGAAGTGTAATAGGAAAGAGCCAGGGAACACTGAAAAGAGTAACCGCATATAGTAAGATGCCCTGGTAGCCGTGATAACACTTATCCGTGAATAGACAAAAGGCATAACTAAGGAAGGTCATGTGTCATACATGCCCACCATCCACGAGTTCCTGTGCACTCGCCACGTGTAATGATTCTTCGAACATTTGTCATGCACATGTCCATACAACTAAGTCGCTATATAAACATTGCGAAGGCATAGAGAAAGGGGCTTTTGGAATAATAGGGATCAAGGTAAGAAGAAAAAGAAGAAGAAGAAGAAGAAGAGCTACAACCCAGTGCGATCACCAACCCGAATTTACTTGGGTGATTGGGACATCAGTTAGCTCCGTGGAATAGTGTAAAGTAATTTACACATCCAATATTTCGCTGATTTCAAGAGGCCCTCGTAGGGAGCAAGTAACCCTCATCCACAACACTTTGATTGGTAGATCACACGCGTCACAAGTATGTTCTCTAGTCTATACGAATATGAGGTGAAGTTCCTCAAGGAGGAATTTGTGGGAGTTTATTTAGTCTGCATCATAACGGTACAAGCGAGGCATACGACTATTGGTCGAGTGTATTAGGTAAGTCTGTGTTGAACATAGAAGACCCCACAGGTTCCACTTGGGTCCCAATAAAACGAGGTTTTTTTACAGGGGACTTCGTCATTTATTGTGTAGTTTATTTTTCATCGGCGGGAGTCTCCACCGCCGATTTGATCGAAGTATCTTCTCTCTGTTTAAGTTGTTGACACTCCTAATGTGTTGTATGAATACACTTTGCGGTGTCCACAAAGTCAACAGTGTATGTTGTGTCAATGGTGTCTGCAATGTTAGTGGTGAGAGTGTCAGCGGTGTCAGCATTGTCGACGTCAGCGACATCGACAACGTCGACGTTAGTGATTTTTTTTAAAAAAAATTCAATTTTAGTCTTAAAAAATAATTGTAAAATGGATGAAAATTTGGAGGAAGGAAGAGAATTAGGGAAGAGTAGAGAAATAAGGATCGGCATTAGCAACGTCAACGTCAGCATCAACAATGTCGGTGTTGACGTCAGCAATATTGGCGTCAATGAATCGGCATCAACAACGTCGGTGTCAACAACATCGACCTCAACAAATAAATTAAGTTTATGGTTAAACTCTACGGAAAGTTAATTATATTTGTAAGTGTATTTATAAAATAAATTAATTTTATGCTTAAAAATATATATATATATATATATATATAATTAAAAAAACCCACAATTGTACCGAAAAAACCAACACTTTTTCAAGCTAATCAAAACATTTAATAATTTGGTCAAACAGAAAAACGATTATAAATATTTAAAAAAGTAGTAGTGATAATTTACATAAATTTTGTGAAAATGTCACAAGGATAGGAAGGGCACAGGTGACTAGGTGAGGGGAATGTCAATTAATTATGTAATTATAAATTTTATACAAAAGTAAATGTTTGATTGATAAAATTTATAAAATATTTTATTTTAAAATTTTTGTTATTTTAAATGCTTATAAAATACTAAATTTGTCTCAAAATTTAAGTCATTTTAGGATTGTGCATAAGTTTTAATAAAACACTAAGAGCATCCACAACCAAGGGTTTTTATTACCTTAAGGTAAGTATAAGGTAAGCTCATGCTTGTAGACAAAACCTTAAGGTAAAAGAAGGAAATGAGTTACCTTTAGTGTGGAGAGGTAAAGAATGTCTTGGACCATGTGCAAAAGCATGTTGTTTTATTTATTTTATGTTTTATTTATTTAACTATTAATATTATGATTGGTGGAAATCATATGATGGATATAAATAAATGAGAAAAAGAGAAGGATTAGGTAAACTCATGGTTGTGGAGTAAAAATACGAAAACCTTAAAGAAAGAGGTTGATAAAGTGAAAAATTATTTAAAAGAAAAAATAAATGAGGTGTCAAAATATTATAGTGAGAGAAGAAAAAATATAGAGAAGAGGTAACCTTATGGTTGCGGATGGTCTAACCCCCCAATCAATATTATCATTCCACTAACTTTATTATAAATTTATTTTTTTAATACACACTATATTTTTTAACTAATCAAAATCTTAATTTTAAAAAAGTTAAGAATACACAAATCAATACAAATCATTAATTATTATCCTCTACCTAAAAAATCTAAAATGACATATATTTTAATACAACTAAATTAGTCTAAAACGACTTAAATTTTGAGACGGTAACAAAATATTATTCAAATATTTATTATAAACATTGAAATCCAAACACATCCATAGTTAAATAATACTCCGTCTCAAGAAAACTCACCGAATACTAAACACGTGTTTTAAAAACCTAAAAATATCAATTTTTTAAAAAAATTTTATAAAAAAAAATAATTCAAATATTTATTCCGTATTGCGGAGTTATATACTCCCTCCGTCCCACAATATTTGTCTTTTGACTATTTATACATGCTTTTTAAGGAGCTAAAAACTATACTATAAAATATCCATTTTTAGTTATTTTTTTTTAAATAATTCTATACTTATTAGTACTCCATCTGTTTCAAAATAAATGTCACTTTACTATTCCGCACGTATTTTAATGAAGTAAAAACTCTATAAAATATTTTTTTAATTAAATTTTTTTCATAATTTCATACTATTTACTAACAAGTATGAAATTATGGAAAAAATTTGATTAAAAAAATAATATTTTATAGAGTTTTTACCTCCTTAAAAAGCGTGCACTAAAGTCCAAACGACTTTTATTTTGAAACGGAGGGAGTAATATATATGATATTATTTAAAAATATTTAATAAAATGTTGATATTTTATATAGTTTTTAGTTTATTAAAAAAACGTACATGAATAATTAGACACAATTATTATGGGACACATTTATGACTGGAGCATCCACCGAGGATTAGATTTGTAAGTTTGTCAATAATGTAAGGGGGATTTGGTCATAATTTAGGGAGGAGGGAGACAAGGCATATGCAACTAATTCGTAATTTTGATGTGTGGGGGTGGTGGGACCCACCCACTGGAATGGATGGGAGAGTGGGATTATTACTCCACTCGTATGATGGAAGAGAGAGGGGTTCACCGTACGTCTTGTCTCACCAGATCGTAATGCATGTGATGTAGTATGAGTATGATCTGCAACAGACGTGGGACCCATCCCCACCTTAGGACAGACGATACATCAATCACCCAGAGTTTCTCTCTCTCTCAGACTCAAGACACCGCAGGATGCAACTCCCGGCGTGAGACTATTATGATGGTTCATTCACCCCGGACAACCATCATCATCATCATCATCATCATCATCATCATCATCATCATCATCATCATCATCATTATGTGATAATCTACGTATAAATACTTATTCTGTGCATTCAATTCAATTATGCAAGAAAAATACTACAGTACTCCGTGTAAATACTCATTATCATATACTCCATCCGTTCGGTAAAACTTGTCATTTTAGGGTGTTACTTTTGTTAAAAAAAACTTGTCATTATAGGTATTTTGCCATTTACTTTATAAAAATACCCTTGATATGATTGGAGGTTTGTTAGTTGTAGTTTTCGATAAAGTAAAAAAGGAGAGTAATAATTGAAGGTAAATTAGTACATTTGTTAATTGCCTTAAACCTTATGAAATAAGCTAAAATGACAAGTTTTGCCGAACGGATGGAGTAGTAATTTATGAGTATCATGTGATAATCTACGTTATTACGTATAAATACTCATTATGTGCATTCAATTATGTGCATTCAATTAATTAGTCAACCGTTAAAAAATACTGAGTACTCTGTATAAGTCTTTTTAGACATAAATTTTTATTTAAAGTATTGGTATATGAGAATTGTTATTACATAGTACTTTTTAACTTTTTGCTCAAATTTTATTGATTGATGAGAGTTGTGGATAATTAATAAGGGGTAAAAATGTAATAAGTTTATGATTTCCTTAATTTGTGTGCAAATGTCTAAAAAGACTTATATTTTTGAACGGATGTAGTATGTTTTAAAATATATAGGTTGTTTGATTTTTTTTGTAAAATATAACTATATAAAAAATTAATATTACCTCCATTCCAAAATATTTAGGCTTTTAACAATTTATACAAGTTTTAATAAAACACTTCACTTTTAAAAAACATCATCATTTCACTGTTGACCATTTGGGACATATGGGAAAAACCTAAAAGGAAAAACCATTTGGCACTATTTATAAAGAACAAAAAATACATCTTCGCAATCATGGATATAAAATCTGAATTCTGCTCGGGTTTGATTTGGCAGATTGGGAATGAGAAAATTATTAGATTTTGGAAAGATAATTGGATAAACAATGACACAAATTTGATAGAAAGTCGGCTACAGGATAGCATAAACAAATGGGAAACTATTGACCAATATATAAACCCAGACAAAACTTGGAAAATGCATAAACTAAAGGAAGTTATCCCCATGGACATAATTGAAAAAATATGTAGTATCCGTACACTATTGAATGATTTCGAGGATAGACTCTATTGGAAAGCAAGTAAAAATGGTTGGTTCTCTACAACTAGTGCCTTAGACTATACCACCAGATTGCGAAGAAACACATCTGAATCTTTCGAATGGATATGGAAAATAGATTGTCCGCTAAAGGTGACAAATTTCTTATAGAAAAACATTCTAAATGGCACTCCTACCAAAAAGCGACTACGAGACAAAGAAATTCATGTACCACTGAAATGCGCTTTCTATAACCACCCTCAAGAAGACATAATACACTTGTTCACAGAATGTCAGACCACACTCTCATTCATTCGGAAAATGGATCAGCAGATTGAAAGGATAACCCAAGAAAAAATAAAAATAATAGAACCTATAAAGACAATATTATAAACGTATTTGCAAAACTAAATCAAGAACAGAGATCAATCATATCTTTCTCCCTCTGGGGCATGTAGTCTCTGAGGAATAGAATTCTCTTCGATGACCACATTTATCGTGGTCCGGAAGAGTGGATAAACTACATCAAGAAACAACCAGACAACTGAAAGAAGGCACAATTTGAAGATTTAGAGGAGGAAGGGATAACCAAAGAACCGAGCAACAACAGAAACAAACCACGCAAAAAAAATCATAAAATGGAAAAAACCACGTGAAAGATACATGAAAACGAACTTCGACGGTGCTAGGACCACCAATGAAAACGCTGCTTGGGGTTTCGTCATCCGCGACGACCGTGATAGAATTCTTAACTGTAGGGTGCAGAGTTGCGGTAAGTCATCAGCTTTGCAAGCGGAGGCTTTGAATCTACTTCATGGGTCAAAGGAAGCTCATCGGCTAGGGATTACTCATCTCAAGGTAGAGGGCGACTGTGTGACGGCTATTAACGTCGTCAAAGGTGTGTGGAGCTGCCCGTAGGAGATTGATATGACGATGTTGGACACGCTCTCCTTCGATCGACACTTTGTTAGTGTGTCGTTCTCCCATATATTCAGAGAGGGAAATCGCATTGCAGATCGTCTCGCTCACCTCGGTCTGCGGCCGACTCCTACCGATTGAGGATCTGATGATGTGGTCGACGAGCTCGTCCACAAGGACGCACTTAGGTAGTGGCTCAACTGCGGTTGACCACCCTCAAATCTTCGCCTTATATAAAAAAATTCATCATTTCATTAATTTTTTCTTAATTTTTTTTAACACTCACTACACATTTCACTAATCAAAATCTTTTAAAAAGTTAACAACACATAAATCAATACAAATCATTAAAATATAAAAGTCCGTCTATTTTGAAACAAAAACAACCATTTAATTAAAAGTATGTCTATTTTAAAACTGATAGAGTATTTTATATAGTTTTTAACCCTTAAAAAACCGTGTTAAAAGTCAAGCATAGCACTCCGCATTAAACAGTCCGTACATTTTCGTCACTCAAAGGCAACAAAATGTTAAATGAAATATATTCGAAAACAAAATTTAGTGGCTAAAAGAATGCTTCTTGATACTTCCAACGGATGGATATTGGATAGGAGTAGTTTTCAGTAGTTCGATCTAATAGTATGGCTCTGTTCTGTTTTCATTCTTTGTGTACTTGTTATTTATTGATGCATGGAGTACCGGTAGTTAATGGTATCCAAAGATTTTTTTTATTTTTTTTTATTGTAGGCAAGAGAAAATCTTTTATTTTTTTTTATTGTAGGCAAGAGATAAGATGTCATCCTTGATCATCACGTATGATAATTGTTGATTTACATGGAGAGAGAACACACGAAAGAAAGGAAAAGGAGAAAACTAAATTATGTTATTATCAAAACTGAATTACAATCAGATGTACAGTGTCCCTATTTATATCAAATGTATCCCGACTTACTAATAGAACCATATACTAACACCCCACTCAAGTTGGTGGTGATTTAGAAATCAACCCCAACTTGGGCAGGATAGAGGAGTGTAAAGGACCCTGTAAAGACTTGGTGAATATTTTGTCAGCTGTCACTGAGTTGGGACATGTTGCAATCTGATCAAGCCTGCAAGTAACTGAGAACAACATAATGACAATCGATGTCAATGTGTTTCGTTCTTTCGTGAAAGACTGAGTTCTTTGCAATGTAGATGGCCGACGGACTATCGCACTTGAGAGGAATGGGAGTAATGTTGGGTACGTCCAGCTCGTTGAATAGATGACTTAACCAAGCAAACTCTGCAGTTACCCTTCTCATTGACCTGTACTCAACCTCTACTAAAGAAAGGGAGATCGTTGCCTGTTTTTTAGATTTCCATGACACTGGAGAACCTCTAATGGTGATGTAGTACTCACTAATGGATCGTCTTGTAACTGGGCATGTTGCCCAATCAAAATCATAAGAAGCTTGAAGGTGAAAATCAGAGGAATTGTCTAATAAAATTCCTAAATTAGCAGTGCAATGCAAATATTGAAGCACATGAAGAACTGTTTTCCAATGAACCTCAGTTGGAGATTGCATAAACTGGCATAGATGTTGAACTATAACTGACAGATCAGGTCTAGTGTTTGTGAGAAAATTGAGCTTACCCACCAATTGTCGATACTGTGAAGGATCCTTAAGAGGAGTTCCAATAGCATGTCCTAGTTTGAAAGCAGGATCAAGAGGACTCATAGTCTGACGACTAGAATCTTTTGGAAAATCTTTGAGAAGCTCTTGAAGAAACTTACGTTGAGTCATGAGAATTCCCTTTTGAGTGAGATAGGAATTCAATACCCAAAAAGTAGCTCAATGAGCCTAGGTCCTTGATACTGAACTGCTGATGTAGAACCTGCTTAAGAAGATTAATTTCTGAGAAATTGTTCCCTGTAACCAATATGTCATCAACGTAGATGACTAAGAACACAAACAGAGTTCCTTTCTTCTCGTAGAACAGTAAGTAGTCATTCAGTGACTGAACAAAGCCTTGAGCAATCAAAGATTCAGATAACTTGCTATACCGCTGACGGGAGGCTTGTTTTAGCCCATTTAGAGACTTGTTCAATTTACAAAACTTCCCTGGATGAACATGTTGAAGACCAAGGGGAACTTTCATGAAAACCTCAGTATCAATATCACCATGTAAAAAAGGAGTTATTGACATCCAGCTGTGAAAGAGGCCACCCTTTCTTAGCAGCAACAGCAACCAAACTACGAATTATAGTCATCTTTGCAACAGGAGAAAATGTTTATTGGTAATCAATCCCTTCCTTCTGAGTGCAACCTTTAACCAATTGTGCCTTGTGTCTTTCAAGAGTTCCATCTGTCATGAACTTGAGTTTGTAAACCCACTTAGAACTGATAGACTTCTTGCCTTTAGGAAGTTCAACAATTTCCCATGTGTTGTTTCTGTGTAGAGCATCCAACTCTGATTGCATAGCCTTTTTCTATTCAGGATGAACCACAGCATCCTCGTAAAAACAAGGTTCAACGAAAGGGGCCAGATTTGCCAAAAGTTATTGAGAAGATGATGACAGAGCATTGAAAGAAAAACTTGGCAGATCAGAGACAAAAGAGAAATGATAATCTTAGAGATATAATGGAGGAGCAGATGCCCTTGATGATCGTCGAGGAGCAAAGGAATTTGTTGAATGGGTAAGAGTAGGTACATGCTCTGTCAAAGGGAGAATATCTGTGGTAGGGGCATGATGTGTAAGGGATTGATGATCTGGTGTAGGTATAGGCAAGTAGCCATGAGAATTGGGAATCAAGGATGAATCATGGAAGGGGAAAATATGCTCATGAAGAACCACATCCCTGGACAAAAAAAAATCTGATTTGTGGATAGGTAAAGTAACTTGTAGCCCTTCTTATCTAGAGGGTATCCTAGAAGGAAACAAGGAGCTACACGAGGCATGAACTTGGTCCTGCCTGCATGAGAAGTGGATGCATACACCAGACATCCAAAAGCTCTAAGATGAGAATAAGAAGGTACAGTACCATAAAGCCTCTCAAAGGAAGACACATTGTTCAACACCTTAGAAGGGAACCTATTAATAAGATATATTGCTATCAATAGGCATTCCCCCCAAAACTTGATTGGTACAGAAGACTGTCTCCAACAAATGTTTGTGTTTTCTTTCTACTACAACATTTTGTTGAGGAGAGTAAGCACAAGAAGATTGATGAATAATACCCTTAGACTGGAAAAATTCTTTGCCGAACCCAAGGTCATGAGCATTGTCTGTGCGCACGATTTTGACCATCCTACCAAACTGTATAAGCACAAGTTGAATGAAAGATTGCGAAGTATGAAAAGCATCCTTCTTGGATTTCAGAAGATGAGTCCAATTAACTCTAGTAAAATCATGAATGATAGTAAAAAAATATTTAAATCCATTGTAGGTTTGTGAACTATATGGACCCCAAGTATCCACATGGATCAAATCAAATGCACAAGTAGTGATAATAGAACTACTAGAAAAAGGAGATCTCTGGTGTCTAGCCTTAGCACATATCTTACAGGCTGCTAAACTCTCCCTATTTATATCAAAAGAAAAGAGAGACTTAAGTTTGTAAAAAGGAAAATGTCCTAGACGAAGGTGTAACAAATTGACATCAGAGATGTTGGATGAAGCTACTGTATTGACAGATGATGCTGGTGGTTGTGTTGTGATAAACTTATTCATATGAATGATTGATGGAGGCGTTGAAAATGCATACAAGCGATTGTGCACTCTACCAAGCTCCAAACGACTCTTCAGAGAAGGGCCCTGCAACCAGCATAGAGATGATGAGAAACACACAGTGTAGTCGAGTTGAACAGCCAACTTGGGGACAGATAATAGGTTGAACTTGAACATAGGTACGGAAAAGACACCATATATAGTCAATTATGGTGATATTCTCACAGTGCCATCCAGAGAAACAGCAACAGAAGTACCATTTGGAAGGCTAATCTGAATGGGACGAGGCAAAGGACTCAAATTCATAAAGAAATCCAAATTATGACACATATGGTCACTAGCTCCCGTATCAATGATCCATTTGAATTTGTAAAATATAATTCCAGAGAAATTAGCTTGCAAAGATGAAGAAAAACAAGAGACACTAGCAAAATTTCCAAAGCTCTATGTATTAACTGAGGAAGATGAAGATCGTTGAGGCAGAGCAAGGAGTTGATTGTATTGATCAACCAATAAACTAGGAATAACCGAAGAACATGACGTCGATGATAAAGGTGAATCATCTAAAGTCATTGAAGCATTTTTTGAACTCTTTTTCTTGGATCCCAGAGGATAACTATGAAGCTTGTAACACCTATCAACCAGGTGACCAGTTCTGTTGCAATGAGAACAAACATGGTGTTGTTTGTTACCATTGTGATGACTCTGATTCGATGAATCTTTAGAGGAATCAGGCTCCTTGGAAGAAGAAGAAGGAGAGGAATCCTTAGGAGCTTTGACAGTAACTGAATTTGCAGAAATTTCAGTCTGAGATCTGGAAACTTTCATCGATCGTTAAGTTTCTTCTTGAGAGAGAAGATAATACGCAAGATTAATATCCGTAAGAGCCATCAAAAACTAGAATAAACAACGATCGTTGAGTTTCATCAAGATTCTACTGCAAATCGGGATATAAGAGTCATCAAGAGCCATCAGAAACTAGAATAAACAACGATCTTGATCACTTTATTTAATTGTACCAGAAAGACCACAACCATCTGGACATGAACAAGCTGGGAGAGCTCGAAGCGAGTCTTTCTCATCCCAAACCTTCTAGAGACGAGTGAATAGAGAAGAAATTGAATCGGCTCCTTGCGGCATCGAGTAAATCTGTTGTTCAATTGCAAACCGTTGAGCTCCATTTGAATTGGAGAAACTAGCGATCAGATCCAGCCAGATCAGACGAGCATTCCCATGAAACTCTCGGCGTTCTCCTTCGTCATGGCATTCAATTACCAGGAGACAAACATGTCATTACAGTGAATCCAGTAGCGAAGCATATGAGAACCAGGAGCAGGACGAACAAGCTCACCATCAATGAAACCGAGCTTGTTCTTGGCAGAAAGTGTGATCTCCATCGCGTGCCTCCAAGCGAAGAATCCCATGCCATCAATGACTTTGGTGGTGAGAATGCATCCAGGATTGTCCAAAGAATGCAGGTATATGGGATCGTGATGATCAATCGAAGGAGAAGTAGAAGACTCCATGGCTAGAGATTGAAGAAGATGCAGCGGAAGAAAAAAAACCTCTTAGCCTGATACCATGTTGATGTACAGGGAAAGAGAAATCAAGAAAGGAAAGAGAAGGAGAAAACTGGATTTTGTTATTGTCAAAACTGAATTACAATCAGATGTACAGTGTCCCTATTTATATCAAATGTATCCCGACTTACTGATACAACCATATACTAGCAATAATATTACATAAATCTCCATTCAAAGAGAGACTCATCATATTACAAGTTCTACTGGCTTTAGCAATGTAGTCGGCACTCCATTCAAAGAGAGACCCTGTAGCAGTGTCGCTTGAATCCGATACTGATAAATCTGCTTATCTTCAGACCTTCTAATTTGTTAACGATTGAGTCCATGATCTAAAGTCTTTACATATTCATTTTTCAAGATCCATTTTGTTGTCTCTACCAACTATCATAATACAGTATTCCATATAAGTCTCACATTGCTTCTAGTTTGCCATATGGCCCGTTTATTAGTTTTAGGGTATGTTTGTTATGCATTCTCCGGAATCAAAATGAATGATTCTCAATTTAAGTGTTTGGTATGATAAAAACTTGGAATCGAAATAATTATCGAGAATCATTCATTCCTTATTTTTAGCAAATTTCATTTCTATCAAAATATTAAGGAATCCTTTATTCCAACTAATAAATCCATCCATTCCTTCCTTCCTTCCTTCCTCCTCCTCCTTCTTCTTATTATTATTATTATTATTATTTTATTATAATAATTTTATTATGATAAAAAGATTTACATAAAGTTAGTTTGAAGTCTAGTAACAAATTGAGCTCGAACCCCTTTTTGAATAGTGAAACCAACTCTATGAAATATGAAATATGAAATCACCACTATTATTATTATTATTATTATTATTATTATTATTATCATCATCATCATCATCATCATCATCATCATCATCATCATCATCATCATCATCATTACATCAATATTATTATCACTATTTTATAATTTAATATATATATAGATCCGTCAAACGGGACATTCGGGTCGGGTTCGGGTGATTCGGGTCCCGGGTAAATCGGGTTTCGGATCAATCGGGTTACCGGTCATTCCGGGTCGAGCCAAACCGGGTATGTCCCGGGTTCGGGTCGACCCACCGGGTCAAAAACCTCGAACTTTTTGAAGACTTTTTAAAAATATTAAAATAATGTCAAAATTAAATTGTAATATAAATATGTCAAATTAAATTAAATAATATTATTATAATTAAATTTATAATAATAATAATAATATTATTATATTATATTAATATTTTAAGCATACAAATCATATTTATATAAATAAATGTTCTAAGCATACTATAATTATAAAATATACATAAGTTATGTAACTTATGAGTGTCTTTAATGAATACAATTGCATAACGAATCTGTGTGGGGTCAATCTGGTACTTGTGTGGCGTTTAGATGGTGCTGACTCACAGGGTTGGTTTTGACCCACCGGGTCACCGGGTCTTGACCCTAAAAATCCCGGGTAATTCGGGTTCGGGTCCCGAGTCTAAAACACCACGTTCAAACCCGTAAAATTACCGGGCGTACGGGTCGGGTTTTTCGGGTCAGGTCATGTTTTGACAGGTCTATATATATGTATTATATTTTTAATAATAATAATGATAATGATAAAAATAAGATATTTCTATTTGTTATTATTTTATTGTATTTTGATTTCTATTATTATTTCTATTACTATTTTATTATCAAGTATATATTTATATTTTATTTTAATTATTATTATTATTAACATTATTATAATATATTATAATATTTTTCTATTATTATTATTATTTTTCACTATTTTTAATCTAATATATATTATTTTTAATTATTATGTTTATTATTAATAATTATATTATATTTTTGTTACTATGATTAATTTTATCACTATTTTATTATTTAATATATACATTTTCGGTTATTATTATTATTATTTCAGTAATGGTTCATCCTGACACCATACCAAACAACCAGCTCCATTGTCGTCACTTGGAGCCTAAAAAGAAAGAGCTCTTGTGACATGGGTAGGGCTGCTTGAATCACTTATAAATCACTCCCAACATCTTTATGATAGATGGCATGGACTGTCGCCTCTAAAGACCTCAGATCTTACAAATGTTATCAGAGCTGACTCTCGGCTCGGAGCCTCTAAAGACCTCAGATCTTACAAATGGTATTAGAGCCGACTCTGGGCTCGGAGGTGCTTCAAAAGTATGCTTGTGTACACTCATCCTAGAGGGCAGTCCCTTGGGCTTGACGGGGTCATTAGTGCTTTAAGTAGGGGATATTGTAACACCCACATCTACTTTGGGCTCAGAGGTGCTTCAAAAGTATACTTGGGTACACTCATCCCGAAGGGCACTCCCTTGGGCCTGACGGAGTCATTAGTGCTTGGGTACGCTCATCTCGAAGAGCACTCCCTTGGGCCTAACGGGGTCGTCAAGGCTTTAAGTAGGGGATATTATAACACCCACATCCCACATCAACTATCCTTAAGGGGTCGTCAGTGCTTTAATTAGGGGATATTGTAACACCCACATCCCACATCAACTATCATAAAGATGTTGAGAGTGATTTATAAGTGATTCAAGCCCTACCCATATCATAAGAGTTCTTCCTTTTCAGAGTGATTTATAAGTGATTCAAGCCCTACCCATGTCACAAGAGTTCTATCATCAATCATTTTTCCCTTTCCAAAGACTAACTTTTGGGGTTTGAAACCTCAACTAAGGTGTGTGAAAGAGTCTTGTATTGTGTAGATTGTACAAATACTCATTAATACAAGGTCTCATTTGTAAGTGGAGCTTGTCCATCCGAGACGTACACGAGATCGATGTAAAGACTGAATATATTTTGTATTATTATTCTATATATTATATTATTATTATTAAATTCAATTAGTAAAAGTGGAATAAAACCCGTCCTCGAGCGTAAGTTTTGATTTTAAAGTCGTTCCAGCATCATTTTGAGAATTTAGATTCTATCGGATTTTAATTCCGCCTTCAAGCTCCGAGTATCGATAAAAAAAATTAATTTAATTCCGTTTATCGTTAAATTGAATTGAAATTTGATTAAATTTTATTTAGTCGGGATTCGATCGGGCAAACGGGTTTCGAGTCTATTCCGCTAATTTGAATTCTTTTGTGGGGGACCAATTTCATTTATTTTCAACCCCCTTTTTCTATTATTTCTCTCTCTCTCTCTCTCTCCCTCTCTTGGTTCTCTGCCAAGGGAATGGTCCCCTCCCTCACAATCTGTCTTCTTCCCTCCAATCTACAGCTTGCCCTCATTACCCCATTTGCACTCCCTCTGTCTCTCCCTCTCTCTCGCACCAACAGACCCTCTTATCATCTGCATTTCAGTGCACCATAACCCACACCCTTCTCATTTTGGGTTGCCGAAGACCAAACCCACCTTCCTCCTCCTTGTTCCACGCCGCCAGCCCCATCTCACCACCCCATAAGTCACCATCACCACTCTTCCATCACCAGGGCACCACCTCTCCACCTCTGTTGTCGTCACCAATCCCCACCTTCAGCACCAGCAAACCACACCACCGTCTCCGTCGTTGAAGAAGCGCAGCCGGCATCCCCTGTTTTGTCGAGAACACCCACACCCCACCACTTCCTCCTCCTTCATCCTTCCACCCCAAGGTGCCAGCAGCAGTAGCAGGCGCGATTCCACCATCTCCGATGCCCAGGAGTCACCAGAAGTCGCTCAGGAGCACCTCGGAGCCGCCGCCGCCGACCTTGGCTCTCCTTTCCCCTGTTCTTCGGTTTGAAATGGTAGAGACCCCGTTACCACTCCTTCCTCTCTCTTTCACCTCCAAGTAGCTTAAAGGCGCGACTTTAACCCTCTCCCACTCCTCCTAGGTCGTCACCGGCGAGATTCCATTTCCGACGAGGAGATTTCGAGTGTTTCCGGCGAACCGAACTTTGTGAGCTCCTCCCTCTTCTCCCTCTTCTTTGGTTGCGTTTTATGTCCCTTTTTTTGTATCTTTGAGCTCGGGTTGGGGTGGACTGAGCAAGGCCGCCGGCAGGACTTCCCTCTTCTTCTCCGGCGTCCTTTCCATGCTCTGTTTGTGTTGATGGGAGGCGGGTCTTCTTCCTTCAGAATTGGGGTTCTGTTTGGGGATTTTCTTGGGCCTAATTTATCCGGGTTTGTGCTCCAATCCGGGTCTCCTCCTTTTCTTGTGTTGGGTTACTGGGCATGCGGGTTGGGCTCGGATCTGGGCTGGGTCCTTCTTCTCATTCGGGTTAAGGGTTGGGCTAGAGCTGCTGCATTTGGGCCTTCCTTTCCTTCTTTTCTGACAAATCTGGTTTCTCTTTTTCTTTTGGATCCGGGTCCCCTTTCCGGGCCGGCTCTTTCTTCTTTCCTTTTGGGTTGGGTCTTGGGCTTCTAGTCCGGTATGGGTTCTTGGGCTTTTGGGCTGAGTTTTTATTAAAAGCTATTGTTGGAAATTGTTTTATGTTGTAGGATATTTCGATATAGTTTATGGTTATACATTATGATAATATTAGATGTGTTATTATGGTCGTTATATTATTTCTGATTTCTTATATATATATATGAATATATATATATATATATTCTGAAGAAATTATTTTATATTATAACAATTGTTTTAAAAGTGATATTATTTGGAGTATGTACTTGGTGATGTTTTATTATGCGATTTTAGGAATTTGGAAATGAGTGATGGCTTTGATTTATAAATGGTTTTGAAAGTAATAGTAGTTGAGAGGTGTTATTGATAAATGTTTATGAAGTGCTTTTAAGATGATGACTTTTAAATAAGTAAGAAATGCCGGAACTATTTCTATACTAGGATTTTGAGAAATTGACTTTAAGGATTTAAATGTTTAATGTCGGAATTTGGCCAAGTATGATTTGAGGAATTATTTTGAATATGAGTTGACTTAATTTTGGATTTAAGAGTTTGAAAAAATGGTTGGTGTGATTTTATCAATGGGTTTGACTGGAAGAATGACTTTGGTCGATTTGATCGTATCGGAAAGGTTTTGGAAAACGGTCTTACTATCGGTTGGTTTTGAGGATGTTGAGAACTTGGGTTTCGTGTGTATGAATGTTGGTCCGGTAGCTTATGGAAATGGTTTGATGATAGATGTGTATTGCTTTTGGATTGCTTTGGACTTGCATTTGGGCCCTTGCTTGTGTTATCTTGCTGTTCTACATCTTCAGGTAAGTATCCTATGGGACTTACTCAGTAACCTGGACCTCCTGCCTGATGTGTCATGTGATGTGTAGTTTTGTTGCATATTAAAGCATGCCATGTAGTATCATGCTAGGATTGCATTGAACTGAGCATGTGGTTACTATGTGTGTTTGAATACAGAACGGCCGTTATCTGTGATAGTCCTAGAGTCTTTGCTAAGGTCATAGGGTAGCCCAGCCCCATCGGGTGCCCTGAGTCTATCGAGTCGATATGAGCATGATATGATAGCCCAGCACCATCGGGCAAGAGATGATATGATATGATATGATATGATATGATATGATATGATATGATATGATATGATATGATATGATATGATATGATATGATATGATATGATATGATATGATATGATATGATATGATATGATATGATATGATATGATATGATATGATATGATATGATATGATATGATGATGCCGTGGTTAGTGCATCACCACGAGGAAATTGCTATGCTATAGCATCGAACTGGTCAGTCTCTGCACTAACGGGAAGGGGTGTAGAGGTAGGAGAGGGATATGCCACTTGGCATTGTCTTGGGTCCTTTACAGTTCTTTTCTGCATATTATATATACTAGGGGCATGTTAGTGTGATTTAAATCTTGTACTGCATTAGTCATCTTTTATTTATGTATAGGCATGTTATGTGGCCTCAGCGCGGTCAGAGGACCCGCAGGCAATCACCAGGCCTGACTTCGTGGATAGTGTTAGGTACCGCTCATGTTTGTTCCTTGCTTCTGTGACAGGGAATCTCTTGGCGAACCGAAGAACCTGGCTAATATTCGAACTTGATAAAATGGCAATCACCCATTATGTTTTGGTTTTGACCCGGCTCTGTCGTGGCACTTGTATCTGAACTTTGCTTCCGCTTTACTTTCATTTGAATTGAATTTCCGCGACTTCGATTACTTGGGGTTCGAAATCCCCGCTTTGAATACTGATCTTTAGAGATTTGAAACCTCGACTCGTACCTGAATTGCAACATCCGAACGAAGGTATCCGGCCTTCGAAACGTATCTCGAATATCTATATCCGGGCCGTTACACCCGCCGATCGAGTATATGTGTGAATCTTCTCTGGATAAGCACATGGCATATCTATGGTTTTGAGCCCCATAAATAACCTTCTCAACTCAAGGTCTCAACACACAATTCAGAGAGGAATCCAATACATAAATCATTCAATTTTTCCACTTTTCTCTTAAAATCTTCACAGTTCTTATGGATCTTTCAAGTTTTTAAAGTTTTTAGGTACATTATGAGTACTTAAGACTTTTTTTAGTTTCTTACAAATTCTAGACATGGTTGGTTTGTGAGAATTTTGTTTTACAATTACTTCTATTATGTTATTTCCATCTCTTTTGTGTTTAATTGCTGATACTGTAAGTATATTTAGCTTCATGGCCTAGATATATTTGCATCTTTCTAAGGTTTTGATTTCATCCGCTAAGTAGGGTCGAACCTATAGTAGCAAGTAGACCTGTCAATCGGGTCATTCAAGTCAGGTTCGGGTTCAGTTCATTCGGATCACGGGTAAATCGGGTTTCGGATCAATCAAGTTACCAGTCATTGAGTCATATATTCTGGGTCGAGCCAAACCGAGTTTGTCCCAGGCTCGGGTCGATCAACCGAGTCAAAAATCTTGAACTTTTTTAATCCTTTTTAAAAATATTAAAATAATATGAAAATTAATTTTAATATAAATATATCAAATGAAACTAAATAATAATATTAAAATTAAAATTATAAATATAATAATATTATTATTATATTAATATTTTAGTATAAAAAAATCATATTTATACAAATAAGTGTTCTAAACCTACTATAATTATAAAATATATATATCATTTAACTTATAAGTGACCTTATTAACGAACACAATTGCATGACGAATCTGTGTGTGGTCAATCTGGTGCCTGTGTGGCGTCTACATTGTGCTGACAATATCGATTTTGACCCAACGGGTCACCAAGTCTTGACCCTAAAAGTCCCGGTTCATTCGGGTTTGGATCGATTACGGGCTCCGATTCTAAAACACCGAGTTCAAACCCGTAAAATTATCGGGCGTACGGGTATGGTTTTTCGAGTCGGGTCATGTTTTGATAGGTTTAGTAGCAAGTACATCTTGATGAACAGGTTAGAATTCTAGATAGTATAAGGAGATCGACCTTGAATAATATTGCTTACAAGTAAACGCAGCAGGTAGGTTTACAACTATGTGATAACTTGCTACAAACTATAAGTTATATTACTAAAGTGCTAGAGATTTGGTAATTAATGCTAGAGTAAGACGCATCTAATGCATACAAAAATCAATCTGCTAGGATAATTGATAGAACTAAAAGTAACTGTAGAGGATTCGATGATCGCTGTGGCAACCATTGTTATGAATTTGTAATGAACTGACTCATTCTCAATCACTTACAACCCACAATTATTGTGTTTTCTTATTTTTGTGCTTCGGTATTATTGCTTTCACAACCATCTGCTTTCCTTATGTTTGACAAAAGAAATACATAAGAAGAGGTTAAGTTCCCCTGGATCAAAATCTAGACTAATTAACTATATACTTGTTGAGTGTGAATTATCGACGGATTAACGGCCCTTGTACAGGTCGTACCAATGATCCGATTGAAACGGTCTCGTTTAGGTTAGTTCCCTCTCTCTCTCTCCCTCTCTCTCTCCCTCTCTCTATACATATATATATATGGTTGCGCTCCGGTGAAAACCAAAATTGCAGTAAAAACCTGTGAGGACCGGCTTTTTAGCTCGGTTCACTAGCTTTATAGCCCGGTTTTGAATAGAACCGATCTATAAAGTCATATATTTTAACCCGGTTCTGAATAAAACCGAGCTATAAAGTCACTAATGTAATTTTAAAACATGAGTTTTCAGCATGGTTTTTAGGTTTAACCGAGATATAAAGTCATGTGTTATTTTAAAACTGGAGTTTTTAGCACGGTGTTTAGGTTGAACTGAGTTGTAAAGTCACTATGTAATTCAGGTTTTTAGCACGGTTTTCAAATAAACCAAGCTATAAAGTAGTCCTCGCGGTTTTTACCATAATTTGAGATTTTCACCGGAGTCAATCCCTATATATATATTCTCTCATCGTTTTTAGACAATACCTATACTCGGACCTTTTTAAGTCCTAATCTTTCCTCTTTAAGTTCCTTTTGGTTTAACTAAACCTCATGTTGGGACGTGGACGTATGCACTTCTTTCTTTTTTGAAATGAGCACAGGTTCCACCAATTTCGCTCTATATAATTTTAGGTCGTCTAAAGCTAATAATACCCTGCTCTACCCTCTCATACATTAGAAATGTGAACAGTTTGATTATCAACCCTTTAAATGGGTGATAGATTACCTAATTTATATGTATAATGAGTGAGTCTGATTGACTATATTAAAATAAAAAAAAATTATAAATGAAAGTGAGTAAACAGGGAAAATCTCAACTTCAAAAATACAATTCACCCAAAGACATCTTCGATCGACCAAACGCCCCCAAAAACTAATGCCAACATCGACTTGTGCGACTTATGTCCATCATATGATATACCTTCACGAACTTGCTCAATCTTAGTCTGATTTAATCACTATTTGGGGGTCAATAACACATAACTACGTACTATGTATTAATTGACATATTTAATACCAATTGAAATCAAATACCTAAAACTAGCACTCATAAAAGTGGTAGAATTGAGGCCCACAAGAGCATACGTGTTGTGACTTGTGAGATCGATCGAGTGGAGACTCGCAAGGAAAAAAAAAGGGAAAGAAATGGACAAGATATATTTTTTTGTTGTTTTTTTAATAATATATTCGAAATATCAAAAAAAAAAAAATTTCAAATACAACTTGTTTAAATATATTTTTTTATAAGGTAAGAATTCGAGGGTTAGACAAGTCTGACACCTCGAGTGGCCGACAAAGTCGGTAGACGACGAACCGTCAAACATACAACGAAAATAACTAAAGGTGCAAACTAGGTAGTAACAAGCAAACAATTATGAGCGACCAAACAAACCTAAACCAACATGTTGGGGACAACATAGACTATGAACCGAAGTCAAGCGCCACCAAGCAGCGACATCGCTGGCCAGCGGTACATCAGGAGTCCTTGTGGGCAGTAAAGACGAACCTTCAAAGAAATTTCCGGATCACGGAGACACCTCGATACACACCGCCACGACCCCAGCTAGACTCGACTCCAAGATGCCAGAGCCCCAACTAAGTAAATGATCACCGAGATCGACCAAAAAAGCACCCGATAACTACCCAAGTACCAAGCACCTGAAAACCCTTTCGGGATTTTATTTGAACCTTTTTCGGGATTTTGATCAAGCCCTTTCGGGATTTAGTTTACCCTTTCGGATAGGTTTGTAAATGTATATAAATGTAGTCACACACACACATCACACTTTTTTCCCTTTTTTATTTCCCGATTGGCCTTGGCGTGCAAGGCGAAAAAGAGACCCTTAGCACGCCAAGGGAGCAACATTGTACGGTCAAAAGCTGAGCCGAATCCGCCAATGCGTAGACAGCAAGAAACACAGGCAGGGGAGACGACGACGACGGCCGGGAAGCAAGTCACCGGCACGAAGTCGACCAGAGTACACGCTAAGAGGAGGAGGAGGACGAGGAGGCAACCAGATTTGCAATCACGGACGGAGAAAACGAAAACCCCAAAACCCGACGACACGCTGCCAGGCCACCACCAAACCAGAAGCATGACGACCAGGGCCGAGGCGTCGACGACAAGGACAAGACTTGCCCGATCGAAACAAGAAGGGGGGATTGAAAACAAAGGGGTTTCAAATTGGGGCTAATTGGGACACAAGACCAAAACCGCAGAGGAAATTCGAGGCGGCAAGGAGCACCAAAGGCGCAGTCGAGGGCCCCAAAATGGGCGGATGGTGGAGGTGAACACCGGCCTGGAGAATCGGAATCAGATTCCGCCGGCAGTGAGGACTGAGACGATAAAGGAGAGTCGGAGAAAGAGTGGGACGACAACGCCATGGCTGAGACGACGACGATGAGAACGAATCGAGCCCAACCGAGAAGGATGGGTGAGATTTTAAGGATAAATTGGGGGTTTGGGATTTAGATTTACCTTGAAGAATTTGAGCCTCAAAGGGATTTTCATTCAACTTGTTTGATATATTTAGAGGTCAAAATAAGTAGATAAAAGTAAAGTAAAGAAGAAACAATAGATCCAAAGTATTGGATGGGTGGTGGGGGGGGGGGGGGTTAGTAGGGCGTTTTTATTTTTTAGGGGTGTTGCTATATACACCGCAAATCCGGATTAAGGATTTGCACGTCCCTAAGGACGTGCAACCCTTTTGACTAATTAACATTTAAAAAAAATTAATTAACCCCTTTTAACCATGCACGTCCTTAAGGACGTGCATAATTTGGGGTGTATATAGCCACACCGTTTTTTAGGTTAGTATGATTTGACACCTCTCAAATCTTTACTTTGTTGAAAAAAAAATCGGATACAATACATCACTACAACAAAAGAGATTGGTTCACTTGAAAGCCAAAAAAAAATGTACGTTGGAACCAATTTAACTCATTTTCCATACCACTTTATATGCAAAAGATCAATTTGTTTTTTTAAGAGGTACTACCTCCTCCATTCTTTTTCTTTTGGAAGCAAGGAAATAATTCGGCAGAAAGTGTAAAGACCAGAATTTTAAATAAGTATTTAATTGTCAAAATTGGAAAGTTTCGAAAAAGCCCATCCTCGAGCGCATTTCTAAAAATGGAAAGACTTTAGAAATCATCCCGACATGTTTTAAAATATAGGTTGTCGAGCTAAATTCCGTTATTATATTCGAATTTAAAACATAGAGTCTTGTGATTCGTTTGAAACAAATTTAAACTCGAGTCGGATTTCGGGATAGGTAATCGGGACTTAAGGTCGGATGAGTGGAATCTCCCTCTCTCTCCCACTCATTCTCTCTCCTCCTTCCCTTTTTTTTTTTTTGATTAGTCTCTCCTCCTTCCCACTGGCACCTTAATTGTTTTGTCCTTATCTCCATAAAAACCCTAAGGTGCCACTATTTATAGGAAGCATCATTCCCTAAAATTCCCAATAAAATCTTCATAAAAATTTGAGTCTAGCTCAGCCTCTCTCTCTTCATCATCCATTCAAAAACCAAAACCTAAAAATTCAAGTTTTTAACTTTTCACCTCTTTAATCCATCTCTCTCACTCTCCACCCTTCATTTCTAGTTTCTCCACCACCAAATAGCCCTAAAACACCCTCAAGAAGACCTTCTCTCAAAGATCTAACCCAAAAATCGGATTCGGAACGCAAATTCCATTGAAACCAAGTTTCTATCCCCTGTCGTTGCTGCGAGTTCTAAGTTGCCGCCGCGAGTTTCTGGTCGCCGCTGCGAAATCAGAGCCCAGAAGGAGGAAACTCATCCTCGCGGCCACGCGTGCCCATTTCGCCGCCGCGACTAGAGCCCAGTTTCCGTCGTTGGCTCGGTAAATCAACTCATTCTCCCTCGTTTTTACTCCTTTCTCTTCCCCGTTTGTTCTCGCTTGTTCCTCATTCTCTCTTCTACCTTCCAATGTCAAGAAACGTCAGATCTAACTCTTTTTGAAGTAGATTCGAGCTCATTTCTTCCTCTTCCCTTGTTTTTGAGCAAGGTAAACTCTCCTCCTTCCATCCTCTCGTTTTAGATCTAAAACTTCATAAAGGTCCTCTTTTAGCCAAGATCCGTCCCTCCTAGGCCTTCTCGTAGCGAGATCTCATTGAATCGGAGCCCAAGGACTCACTTCTTCCAAGGTTTTTGAAGAAGCCACAAGGAGACTAGGTAATCCCTCTTTCGCTCTCCCCTCTACTCCTCGTTGGAGTCATATATGGTTGTTTGCTGTCAGTTTTGTGTTAGAAATGTTTTGAAACAAGTTTGGGTTAAAATGGTTTTGAATCGAAGCAAAACAAGTGTGATTTGAAACAAAAACGGGCAAACAGGTTGGAATCTCGTTGCGGTGAAACCATAGTCACCACGGTGAGTTAGAACACGGACAGAGGAAGAAGACGGCTCTCGCGGTCGTGACCGCGGGTTTTGCTGTAGTGAAAACCCTGTGTCACGGCCAGTGAGCGCCTTTTCGCGGGAGCACTTGGATGGCTTTCGCGGCCCCGAATGGCCCTCTCGCCGCCGCGAAAACCACCCCAGAAGCTTTCGCCGAGCTGCTCCTTGACCCATTTGGCTTGATTTGTTGGTTTTTTATTCTGATCCTTTTGTAAAGACCGGAATTTTAAAATATTATTTTATGACTTATGATTAAAATTAAATATTAAATTTCTGAGATTTCAAAATTTTTGAAAATCTCCGTCCTCGATCAAAATGATTTCTATTTTTTTTCAAATCCAATTCCGGCGTATATCCGATTTCAAAGAAATAAATATTGTTTTGAACCTATCAAGGTGAGTATGATAAATCTTATGGCATATTTAAATTGAATAAAATTGATTGAGTTGAATTTTTGTTGAATTATTGTGTTAATATTTCCAAAACCTAGAAATAGCGGGTTGTTTTGTGATTTCTCGTAGCTCCATTTAACCCTAATTGAGATAGTATATATATCCTCCTCCTCCTTTATCCAAAATCTCCAGCCGCCACCTCCTTCAAAACAGATCTGAGAATCCCGCACCAGTCAACTCCTCCTCCATTTCGTGTTTTTCAGATCGAAGATAAGGGAAGGTCTCAAACTCCCTTTCATGGCTTCTCCCTCCCTTCCGCTGTTCATCCTCCTTCTTTCTGTCCTCATCTTCGCGCTCAGCCTCCTCGTTCTCTTTCTCGAAACCGAAGTCAGTTCGAGTTCCCATGGCTTCCGTTCTCGCTTTCCCTCCGTCTCTCTCTCTCTCTGATCTAGCATCCTCTATCTTTCGACCCCCTTCTTCTCCTCCTCGTCGATCCAATCTCGCACATTGCTGAATCAACTTGATGCCGGAATCGAAGGAAGACGGGTTGCCTCCCTAACCGTTGTCGCCGAAGCTAAAGCTGAAGCGACTCCGAATTCCGAGCTCTCTCCGAGGCCAAGGCCCGTCCTCAAGGCTGGAGCGGCGCTTCAACCCACCACCATCGACAATTCTCCTCCTACGAGTAGCCCATGTATTTTTTAAAAAAGTTCAAAGCCTAAAAGGTCATGTATTTGAGGACGGAGGGAGTATTAACTATGAAATAGTAAAACAACCCTTACATATCCTAAACATCAATGCATTGAAATATAAGAAAAACTATATAAAAGGTTTAGACAAGCATGGCTTACCGAAAACTCTAAAATGAATGAAATAATTGAATAGAAGTGTTGTGTTAATTGTGGTGTCTGGAATGGGGTGAATTCCTAGGCTATTTATAGGACTCAAAATGGCTGAGAAACCCTAGAATACGTGCCAAAGATCTCCAATGAATAGGCCTAAATCGCCACAAATAAGATCAAACGAATGCAATGTAATCCAGTTCATCGGCGAGCGTCGATAGGTAGCGGTGGGCGCCACTCTTCGAGACTTGGTTTTCTCTTCTATTTCTTCTTCCAATCTTCTTGGCTTCGCTTCACCGCTTCTTCTCTTGATTATTGACTTCTTCTAGGCTCTCCATACCTTTAGAGTGTAGCATCACCCTTCTCCTTAGGATTGGTTTCAAGAATCTGCATAAATAGACATAAACGCGTAGATTTTAAAATTTGCAAGTGAAAGACAATGAATGCAATTTATGCATAAAACATGTAAATATGCAACATAAACTACCCTAAAACTACCTGAAATGCCTATACAAAACATGCATTATCAGATACCTAGAACAGTTGTGATAGATCTTATACTGGTTGGTGTGGTATTTGTCGATACTTGGAAACTGGATTTGTGAAGGGTTTTTTTTTACCTGAAATATTAAAGAATTGGTTCAGAATGTTTGTAATCTTCTGGCAGGCCGAGGGGTTTGCTTTAGAGAAAACCATAATGTCAACTGCAAACGCAAGGAAAGGAATTTTCAAACCCTTCCTTGAGAAACTGAAACCAACGTCCAAACTGTCATTAGCCTCCTTTTGCAGAGAACGAGCCAAAACTTTCGCAGTCGTAATAAAAAGAAAAGGGGACAAAAGATCCCCCTGTCACAGTTTATTTTTTGAAATATTTTTTAAAAGCTAAAAATTATATAAAATAAATATTTTTTTATCTAATTAATAAAAAATATTATTTTATACAATTTTTAACATCTTAAAAAACATGTTAAAAATTAAAAACCCATATATTTTAGAATAGATCAATGGGCAGAGTACATTATATATTCGGCTTGTGTTACCTTTTTTTTATTAGAAAGGTGATAGGTATAATATATGTATAATCTAAGGACTCAATTGTAATTTCATTATTTGTACATCTATATGCAAAACCAAACCTTTTTTTTTTTACAGTAGGCAAAGAGTTGGATGTACTACAGACATCCATGATCATCTGAAAAGATGATGTTTTGGAACTTGTAACAGAAAGAACCAAAGATAATATTACAGTTTAAAGGAGATTTTGCAAGGAAATCGGCTGCCTGATTTGCCTCTCTGTAGCAATGCTGAAAGCTGATCGATTCAAAGTCTTCTTTGAGAGACTTGATTTCTTCAATTAATTGTGCTATCTCTCATGGGGTTTTGATTATGTGATTGATGGCATTGATGATGGTTGCGTTGTCGCTTTCAATAATGACTCTTCTGATTCCCAAGTCATTTGCCTTTCTTATACCTGCATATATAGCCATAGTTTCTGCTAAAATAATAGAGCATTTTCTAATCTTATTTTTGTATATATGAATTACCTGACCGTAATTGTTTCTCATAATGCAACCAATTTGAGTTTCATGATTAATTTTAACTGAGGCATCAACATTAATTTTGATCGTGTTAGGAGGTGGATGTTTCCAAAATAATTTATGTTGAGGTCTACTGATTTTAGGTTTTATATAATTATTATTTTCTTTATTCCAGGAGGATATGTTGTCAATTGTATGGTATAGCGTGTTGATGATGTTTTTGTTTTTGTTATTTCGAAAGATAATATTATTTCTGAGTTCCCATATACTGTGCCATAAGTGACAAAACCAAACCTTTTGAGAATAGTTCATTGCAATATGATATCATATTTTCTTTAAGGTATTTTGAAATTTACTCTAAGGTTTTTTGAAATTTACTCTAGCCTACAATTATCCCCTACCCCTCTTTCACCTCCTCTTCTGTTGATTGCTCATTCTCTATTTACCGACTGAAAATGGTTGCATTATATATATGTATGATTCACAACCTAGAGCATAATATATTAATTGTCTTGAAAGAACCCTAACCAAACCTCAAACTTACCACTATTACAACAAATTAGATGCTTATATAGAGAGATGAGTTAGTTCCGGTGTACACAACCCTTATCGCGTATCATATACTTAGAAATTATTCGTCTATTTGTTTATGATTATTCATCTGTTTTCACATATATAATTATTCATTTGTAAAAAAATGTAAATTTTATTCTGACGAATAATCACACAATACCACCGAATAATCTCCCAATACCAACGAATAATCAAAAGTTACTTTAATCTCGTCCGTTGATCTTCTTAATTCAATGGATCGGATTTGTTAATATGATACACAATAAGAGTTGTGTACATTTGATCGATTGTGTGTATGTATGTGTGTGTATATATATAGAATACGGATCAAATGTTAACAACTCTTACGGTGTTAAATGTTAACAAATTAATATTCGGCAAAATTTATCAAATATTCATCACGGTCACTCAATTATTCATCAAAGCTTTTCGACAACATTTAAGAGATTCATTTCAATTAATAATTATTGTCAATTAAAAAAAATTAGCACCCAAAAAACTCAAACCCTTGCGCGTGTATCCACCCCGAATCCCGTAATTGTGTTACTGTGATGAATATTTCTTAAATGTTGCCGAATATTGATGAATATTTGAGAAATTGTGAATAATTGAGTGACTGTGATGAATATTTGATTAATTTTAACAAAAGCTTTAATGAATAATTGAGTGACTGTAATGAATAGTTGATAAATTTTGCCGAATATTGGGTTGTTAACATTTAACACCGTAAGAGTTGTTAACACATGACCCAACATATATATATATAGGGTTGCGCTCCGGTGAAAACCAAAATTGCGGTAAAAACCTGTGAGGACCGGCTTTTTAGCCCCGTTCACTAGCTTTATAGCCCGGTTATAAATAGAATCGATCTATAAGGTCACATATTTTATCCCGGTTCTGAATAAAACCGAGCTATAAAGTCACTAATGTAATTTTAAAACATGAGTTTTCAGCACGGTTTTTAGGTTTAACCGATATATAAAGTCATGTGTTATTTTAAAACTGGAGTTTTTGGCACGATTTTTAGGTTGAACTGAGTTGTAAAGTCACTATGTAATTGAGGTTTTTAGCACGGGTTTCAAATAAACCAAGCTATAAAGTAGTCCTCACGGTTTTTACCAAAATTTGAGGTTTTTACCGAAGTCAATCCCTATATATATATATATATATATATATATATATATATATATATATATATATAGAGAGAGAGAGAGAGAGAGAGAGGTTGGATCCCGTGTAAGCAACCCTTACGGTGTAATTTGTGAGCAGAGAAATTATTCGCAGGTACCAAGCGATTATTCGTGTATAATAATGTAATTATTCGTATGTATGAACAAATGTAATTATTTGTAAGTAACAAAAGATTATTCATATGTATGTACATACAAATAATCACTTCGTACCTACGAATAATGTTACTGTTCACAAGTTACTTTTAATCTCATCCGTTTGATCTTCTTAATCCGACGCTCTAGATTTGCTCACAAATTACACAGTAACACTTGATTACACAGGATCTATCCTATATATATATATATATATATATATATATATATTCAAGTGTTACCATTGAATGTGGATGATTTCAATTTATAGCTTATCCATTATTATTGCTCACACTCTCACAGGCACTAACCCCACCCATTAACAATGAAGAATGCACGATTCAACTGTATACGCCCACCTCTATCGACTTGCATTTGATTTGATTATTTAGCGGTCGATAAATTATGATTTCTATTGAATAGTCTCTAGCAAATGGGCGCATACCTAGCTAGGCAACGTGACCTAAAATTTTGAAACACTAAAAGCAAACCACACCTCAAAATAACGTACCCTATTTAATTATTAATGCAAGTTCCTAGCTGACATCATACCTAACAAATCCCTTAGATTTTTTTTATATACAAGACAAATTTTTTGGGTAGGTCAATATGAGAGGTTCACTTTTCGCATGTTCCCCGATTGGATAAGATAGTGACTGACAATATTGCACACCTTGACCACTCTGCTCAGGTAAATTCTGTTGCGTTTAATTAAGATTTTCAAGATCTCATCCGAAAAGATGTTCTTGGGTAGCTGCAACTACCCAAATCATTACCAAATAAATAAAACCATGTATAAACCACCACTCATGCGTCCTTTCGCACGAGGTCGTATTCAGATCAGAAAGTTACTCTCGTCCTATTCCTTTGTGGTATTTGGACAATGAGAAACAAAATTCGACCTAACTTAATGCAACATGCAAGGAACTTCAAGCCTTAGAGGTAAACCAAACTTGGCAAGTTATTAATTTGTTAGTTGGCAAAATATCTATTGGTTCTAAGTGGGTTTTTAAACTCAATTACAAATCTGATGGCAAAATTTTGAGGTACAAAGCTAGATTAGTGGCAAAATGGTATAACCAAATAAAAGAAAAAGACTATAAACATACATTTTCTCCTGTTGTTAAATTCACTACTGTTAGGACTGTTCTAGCCTTGGCTACAATTAAGAATTGGCCAATCCCTTAATTAGATATGTGTAATGCTTTTTTACGTGGTTTTCTTGATGAAGAAATTTATATTTATCCACCAGATGGATATGATAAGGCAAATTAAAATAAGGTCAATTATGTTTGTCTATGAGGTCATTGACTTGAAATATTGAATAAATTAATAAGTCATAACACAAATGATTTTTTTTACATATAAATTTTAGTAAATCTTTTATTACGTGTAAATATAATAATACATAATACCTTAATTATATATAACGTATTTTTTCCAAGGCCTTACTCGGTAGGGAGCCCAGGCTACCACTCTTTGAGCCTATCCCAAGGGTCGACCATGCCAACCATGTAGTTCACGAACGGATAAAGCATAATCGGATCGATTGTCACTTCATTCATGAAAGGTAACAGGAAGGGTTCATACAAGCAGTTCATATGCCTTCAAATCTTCAACCTATAGACATTATGACTAATGCCTTAAGTGAAACACAACACAATGATTCACCCCGCACTACGTGTTTTATAGTCAAAGAGTTTTCACCTTAAAATACTTACAATGTTTCAGTGTTTCTATCTATAACTCTTTAGTAGCACTAACATACCTCCAGAAGAGGTCCACCACAATGAATGGCATTTGGAATGTAAATTGATACTTAAATTTGTCAAAGGTTGTTGAGATGTGAAGAAACAAAATGAGTCAACGTTGAAATTTTTAACAATAATGTCTTGGACTTATCCTTCCTATTGTCAATTGGTTTTAAGATTTAATCTTACTGAGCTTATATGGTAGGCTAGCTTCTAGGCTTTTAGGACATTGCACACGATCCCCGACTATTTTGCTACTCCCTCCGTTTGGCAAAACTTGTCATTTTAGGGTGTTATTTTTGTTCAAAAAAACTTGTCATTGTAGATATTTTGCCCTTCACTTTACAAAAATGCCCTTGATATGATTGATGGTTTGTTAGTTGTAGTTTTCGATAAAGTAAAAAAGGAGGGTAATAATTGAGGGTAAATTAGTATATTTGTTAATTGCCTTAAAACTTGTGAAAAAAGCTAAAATCACAAGTTTTGCCGAACGGAGTGAGTATATATTATTCTAGAATTTTTTTAAGGGAGTTCTGAAGTATCGACTAATCCACACGAATCCAAACAGTAGCCTATAAAGTATGCATGCCAAATAAACCAAGCGACAAGCTGGTAGACAATCTCAACCCATTTAAAGATACAGATACCCGCTTAGCACAAATGTCACTAGTGAAATATAAACATTAACATCATAGTAATGAGGAATGAGGCATGAGAAAACACTCCTCTCATGTCACCAAAACAAGAGAACATTGGCATATCATCTATAATTTTTTTTTTGAATTTACATGGGTATTCGGGACTAATAGCACCCGACTAATCCCATGGGTCTTAAAGTTAACGATCAAATACACCCTCCAATGGTCATCCGGAGCAAGATTCGAACCGGGGACCTTTAGTTACTTCTCGCAACTCTTTTCTACCTGAACCAACCCTATGATTATATATTCAATAAGTTGAAACAACAACAAAAACGCAGCAACTTTATCATACGAGGCAGCATTTCGTTTACACATCAAATCTTGCAGCAAATATGATTTGGTTTTTCAAACGCCTTTTCACTCCTATCCGTCTTAAAATCAAATACTTTTTTGTTCAAGCAACCTCTAGTTTTTTTATTAGGAAAAATTTCGGGGGGAGAAAACTCTACCCGAAGGCATCCTTTCGAATGAGGTCAAGAAGACCGGGGTTATTCTGAATATTAGTACCCCATGCAGAGTGGCAAAGGTATGCAACCTTATCGGCCACTCTATTACCTATGCGGGGTACATGGAGGAAAGAAACTCTTTTTAGATTTGTTAGCATAGTTGTAATATCTGATAGAATGAGTTCGATTTCCCATGGACATTTTGTTTTTCCGTTGAGATTGTCAATAATTATTATAGAGCCCCTCTCAATTTGAAGTTTGGTAATTCGTAAATTTAGGGCGTTCTGTACCCCGAGTTTTAAAGCAAGAGCTTCAGCTTTTAATGGACTTTGATGACCGAGTTGTTTATATCCTATGTTGATTGGCCGACCTTCCCAGTCACGGATAATAGTCCCAGCTGTGTTGGCCTTGTCTATGAGGGAAGAACCATCAAAGTTTAATTTGAGAGTTCCTCTGGGTGGCTTACGCCATCTGATGTTTGTGTGTTTCGGTTTTCGTCGTCTGTCAGTTTTGGGGCGTGGCTGAAAGTCGGGGTCATCACCGAATCCGCCCAAAAAATTGAAAGAATTGTTCCAATTTAACTCGTGTGTTTTAATAATGTAGAGTGTGGTATCTCTACTGGGAATTGGAATCGACTTGAAGATATGCTGAGTTCAAGAATACCAAACGGTCCACCAACAGAAGGCTAGCGTAGCTTTAGATTTATTGTTGATTTTGTTCCCAATGTAGGCTATAACTGGTTTAATGTCTCTCGATTGATGAAGCATTGTTGCTATAGTTGTATTGGTGTTGGTTTAATGTCTCTCGATTGCTCAAGCTACTTCTAGTGTGTCTAGATCCAAAAGCTTTCTTTTTTTTTATTTAAGTAAAAATTCGAATTAAGATATGTCTTAATTCGAATGATAAAAAAACATATCTGAATCTCAAGTGACCAACAAGTCGACTGACCATCGAACAAAAAAACTTTTTTTTATTCCAACCTTGTTTGAAATTTACTTTTTTTTTTGTTTCTCATCATCAACATTATAAACATCGCATGAAAAGTTCACATGCCATAACTCACTCATTTCATATCATCCTCAACCTTGGTTTCTACACTTACTCCATATAAGTTCTTTTTATGTGTATGATAGCTAAAACTCCTGTTTTTCAACTTAGGCACTAAAAAAAGGACCGAAATTAATTAACATTAAAGAAATAACAAAGGAAAATAAAATTAAGGCACCATTCATGTATAACTTTTTCCAGTCAGAGAAGCCCTTGGCTTGGCTCAACCACCACCGGGCCACCGCGCCAGGAGACCACAACCACCACGGACAACCCGCTACAGACTCACATTATACTGCAATTAGACGGATTCTCGTCGCTGAAGGGGTTGTATGGGTCACCATGAGGGGGCGGCTGTGGATACGGGTATGGCGGCATATAACCAACGGCCGCTGGTGGTGGTGGCTGGCCATACATCATGGGCCCGTTGGCCCGTTGTTGGTTCATCATCATCTGGGCCATGTATTGCTGGTTATAGTATGGGTTTCCGCCAGCCATTTCAGGGCCCATTGGTCTTCCCGGAAAGTATCCGGGTGGGCCACCGGGCCCGGGCCCGCCCCCGCCATGGATGGTTGCCGCCGAGGCAGGCAGCCCGTGTATGGCCGGAACGCCACCCATCTGGGTCATCTGCATATTGGCCATCTGGGCCATCGGCATGGGCTGGCCCAGCGGCCCCATCGGGCCCATTGGCCTTCCACCACCACCCCCTCCCATGGCATGATTGAGTGCCGGATTCATCCCACCACCCATGCCTTGTAAACCATTATTACCTCCACTACCACCGCCGCCTTTTTTGCCACCACCATTATGACTATTTCCGGCCCCACCACCGCCATGTTTACCCTCCATGGGCATCCCACCGCCGTTCTTACCACCGTTTTTACCACCACCACCACCTTGATTTTGAAATCCACCCGGATTATTACCGCCACCACCACCGCCCTTTTTACCGCCCCCACTGTTTTTACCATCACTTCCACCACCCTGAATCTGAATAGGGACACCACCACCACCTCCTCCCTTCTTACCACCACCACCACCACCACCGTTGTTCGGACCACCAGGGTTTCCACCGCCACCTCCTTTAGCTTGTTGCAGGGCATTCATCAAGTGAGGATTTTGACCATTCTTCATCATCATCATCAACTGTTGGGGTCCAAGACCACCACCGGGAGCACCACCGCCTCCGCCACCCATGTTACCCATCATGTTGGGCATGTTCATGGGCTTCATCTTGGCGGGGTTATGTGCCGGGATGTCATCAAGCTCATCCTCGTCCATATCGTCATACTCATCATCAAACTCATCATCATCATCGTCATCATAATCATCATCATCATCAAACTCCTCGTCACTAAACCTCTCTTCATCCTCAGGGGGAAGGCTGAACTTAACACCCTTCGGATCTTTGCCACCGTTGAAAGGCTGTGGCATCATCTTCATGTCTTTGAATTGCGGCTGTAGCTTCCCATCTTGAAACCCTCTCATCTGCTGCAGCATCTGCAGCTGCTGCGGGTTCATCTGACCAACAGCACCGCCACCTCCGCCACCACCACCGCCACCCCCTTTTGGCTGGTTGTTCTGCCCACCCTTTTGGTTGTTCTTGTTATTACCACCTTTGCCACTGTCTAATTGCATGTTCTTGAGCTGGGCATTGAGTTGATTTTGTTGATTGTTTTTGCCGTTGTTGTTGTTGTTGTTGGTGTTGTTGTTAGGTTTTGGAGCACCCCAGATTTCGGCATGTTTACCGGATTTGGTGAGCTTCTTGATGAGAGTGGCTGAGTCTACATTCCCTGAGACGGTCACCTTCCCCTGCTCTGCATCTATGTTTGTCTTATAAACACCTAAAACCAAATAAACCAAACAAACACCCAAATTTAAACAAAAATATATGATATTTTAATTTACTACCAATTCACCTGCCAAAAATCAGATCAAATCTCTCCGGCAAAAAGATAAAATAAAAAAATCCCAAGAAAACAAAAGCAACAACCCAGTAATTCAAAGGCAGTCAAAATTATCCATTCAACATAAATCAAGAGAACAAGAAAGGAATAAAGGCCTCTTCTTTATCCTGGAAAGAAATTGGGGGGATGTGAATTAAAAATTTTAAAATTATTTAAATTAGGTTGAAGAGGAAGGAAAAAATAGAAGTGGGTACCATCAATTTTGTGCAAGATCTTCTTGACTTTGTGCTTGCAGCCATCACAATGTATGTTTACTTTCAGAACACAGGTCTGCATGAAACAACAAGAGTACCCATCAGTGTCAAAACCAAACCCCAGACAGTAAAAAAAGGGGGGAAATCAAAAGCAAGTAAGTGAGAGAGAGAGAGAGAGGGAGAGAGAAATTAGGCACCTGAATCTTCAAAAACTCCTCTTTGCTCATAGTTCTGAGCGCACAGAAGAAGCAAAGCTAACAAAGGGAAGGGGGAGGGAGGGGGAGAGTGAGAAAGGAAAACAGGGGAAGTTGGTTGGGAGATGGACAGATCTGAAAGCGGAGGAGACACAGAACAAGCGAAAACAACTAAAAGAGGAGATTTTTAAGACACCATCAAAACTGGTTGCTTCTTCATCCTCCTCTCCCTACTTTACCTCTCTTTCTCTTTCTCTTTTGTATTGGGGGGAGTGCAGGAAAAAAATTAAAAATAAAAGGTGTGGTGTGGTGTGGTGTGGTGTGGGGGAGAGAGAGAGGTGTGGAAATGGAATGGACTAGTTCAGAGGGGAAGGTGGGTGGACATTAAAACCCCTTCACTGAAAAACTCCTGCTTGCTATTGCTAATGCTAAATGCTAGTGCTTCCTCTGTTTCAGGGGTAAGTCACTATAGAGAGAAAACCTCCTCCAATGGCCAAAGCTACCCTTTCTATTTTCTTCTCTGTTTCCAAGATCAACCCCTTTATTTATTCATTTTCCTTGTTTGTTTAGTCGGAAAGCATCTCTAACAATTTCTTAAAATAAATATTGCTCCCTCCGTCATTTATTTTAGACATTTGTAGTACGTTTTTTTTTTTAAAAATGCAAATAAAAATATATTTATACCTATACTTATTACTATAATTTTTTCACTTTATTAAAAACTACATCTATTCTTTCTCTAATTATTAACATGATAATTTTGAAAATTAGTCATAAAAAATACTTAAAATGGTATTTGTTTTTTAATAAGATTTTCTCCTGAAAATGACATAGTTTTCTTAACGGGAGAGTAGTATGGAGTAAATTTTTTATGATTAAACTTTAATCGTTTCTCTATTTTATAAATTGATGTATTGAATACATATTGTAGATATTTTTTATTTAAAATAAAGAATTTAAATTCATCAAAATCAAGAGATCAAAACTTATCAAAAGAAGCAATTTGGATGTTAACCAATACCCATAAATTTAGAAAATTTTATCATCTCTTTTTTTTTAATCTTAGTCCAGTTCGATCGACTCAGTCGCTCCACATCTGGATCGGGTACGGTGTGGCTCATTTAAAGGATTGACCCTCTCACTTACAAGCGACTACATGTTTCAAAAGGGATTCGAACTTCGAACCTCTTGGCAAGGATGTAGTCCGATAACCACTACACCAATTTGTGATTTTTGCATAATAATATGCAAAGTTTGTTGGAGTTGATAAAATATTTTCTCTAAATTTCCTAATTATATCCAAAATACATGTTTAGTTGGAGATTTTTTAACAAAATCAACCCTTATTACTTATATATGATTCTGCAAAAATAAAATAAAAACGTAATTTTAATCTTTCATTTAATCACTCCTTATTTATATCTTTATGCAAAACCTACCCCGCAACTCAGACAACATTGAGTATACAAAAAGATTGTGTATAGTGGTGTTGCTAAGAGCAAGCCCAACAACTTTGCTAAAATAGAAAAAATAAGAGATTTTAGAGAAAAAAATCATTTTTTCACCCCAACAGCTTCTCTAAACTCATCTCTAAAATAGAGAAATGGATGGAGACAGGGAAAAAATCTCTAAATTTGTAGGAAGAGAAGTTGATCTCTATAATTTAATGTTCACTTATCCCTATATAGAATTTAATGTCACAACCCCACATTTTCACCCATAATATAAAAAAAAATATAACTCCATACTTATTAGTAATAAAAAATATAATTATTTTTAAAAATTAATTAAAAAAATTGATATGATTTGATATAATATATAAATTAATTATATTAAATCAATATAGATAGATAAACAAAACATCATAATTCAATTCTTTGTTAACTTTTATAAATAAAATAGCATAATTAATTTCATCTAATTTAATGCTATAGAATTCACATTAAAAAATCAGTATATAAAATTTTCACTTAAAAAAATATTCACTTGAACTCATAACTCATATTGGAATGATTTTATTTTTATAAATTATAAAGTAAGCCTTTTTAGTTAATTATTTTTATAAATAAATTTATTTACTATAGTCTTTAATAAATGTAAAAATCTCTAAAATAGTGAAGCCGTTGGAGTTGGACTGAATTTCTTTTTTAGAGATTTTGATATTTTAATCTCTATTTTAGAGATTTTTTACCTAAGTTGTTGGGCTTGCTCTAAGGGACATGGGAGAGAAGAGCATGTATCCTCCTCTCATTTAACGAACTACTTTTGTGTATTTTCCTCATCGATATATATATAATATCATAATCTAACATTTTTGTAAAATATTATAAATGTTTGAAAAATGAAGATATATTAATCACTTTAATTTTATTTAAATAAACTACATTGCACTTATATTTTACTTGGATTGTCACTCAGATATTATAATTCATCTCAAGAGCTTTGAAATGAGAGATTATATTACTTATTTCGACAATTAGGTAAGAAGTTACGCAAGTTTAAAACATGTATATCTGGATATATATTATTACATGTTAAGAGACCAAGTTACATATTGAATCAATGCATGTTTATTGTATTGTATTTTCTATTAGTGGTGGAGCCATGACCTTTTGATTCTCCACCACTGTTTCCTATCCTTATTTTGTTAGTTTTTTTTTCTTCATTTATTTACTTGTATATATTTTTTAAGAGGAAAAACAGACAGTTTTTTTTATCATAAATTGACGACGTGTTATCTTAAAACATGTCATTTATTATCATACTATATAGATTTTTTATCCCGCTTTAATCTAAAACGACACCACACATATATATAATTATGCCCATTCTTAAAATTTGTTGGCTCCGCCACTAATTGTGTATATCTCCCAATTAGTTGATGTGTTGGGCATAGATCGATGTAATGTTTTAGTAAGGATACATTTGAATTGTGTAAACAAAACATAGGAGAAAGGATATATGTTAATCTAACTTTTAAAACAATGGACAGATTTGTAGAAAATTACTAAAACAAGGGGCAGTTCCATAAAATGCACCCCTCCTCCTCTTTTTACCACTGGCATTTGCATTTACATCCAGAGAGCTTCTTGTGAATGAAAGTTACAGTTTTTATCTTTTGCACTAATAATTAAAATTTTTGCCATATTGAGGATGAGGCTGAAGGAAGACCCATGTGATTGGGTGCAGTGGGTTGCTTGGAGGGGTCTTTGTTGTGGGTTTTTGCAAAATTTGTAATTTTGTTAATCAGTTTCTGACTCTCTCTCTCTCCATCTCTCTGTGCATCTCAAAACACAACACCCCATTGCTTTCTGGCATTTTTTGGCCCCTTAATAATCTGTACACTGCTGTTTTCTGCTTCTCCCCTCTTTGTTAGTTTCTCTCCTTTTTTTTCTCTGTCTTCATTATTCAACGCTCCTATTCTCCCTTTAATTCCATACGTTACACTATATATGTTGCATAACCCTTAAATAAAACCCCCCTATATATATGTCAATACAGTCGCCATAAAAAAAAATAAAAAATAAAAAAATATTATCTCTCCTTCCACTGTTCCACACGTGTATTCTTCCCCTCTCCTAAACTTTTGTGGAAGAAGAGCGTTACATTCATAATTGAATTGAATACTCTACGAAAATCATGTTCTTGCTCCAAAATTAATGTCGGAAATCACAAACTTCTTCACGAGTTTATTCATTGCTATTCTGGTTGAGGTCACAGTAACCTCCTTGGTCTAGTCAGGATGGTCCAGTGGTGTAGAGTAAATTGTGATAAAGAGGTTTCGGTTCAATCTCTGTCTCCGCCCCTTTTTTGAATGAAAATCCAAGGTTTGTCTTCCTCACTACCAGTGGGTCGAGTCAATCTGCGTAAATCGATTTACTTGGTTCATGACTTTTATCGATTGGGTCACGTGTTCGGGATTTCTCGTAAAAAAAAAAACAAAACTCCCTCCTTGTAAAAATATGTCTCCTATTAATTAAATAAATCATCTTATTTTTGAATAATATAGTGTTTTTTCTCTTCTTATGCGATGAAAATATCCCATTACAAGTGTTACATAGTAAAAGAATAAACTTTCAAAATGTTATGCTAAAAAAATGTAGTTGAAATATTAATGATTGAAGCCTGAAAATGAGGCCCAAGTTTGTCGAAAATTTATTTTATATAAGATATTTTTTTGTTAATTTGAAAATTTTATTTTATATATAGGTAGTAATTTAATTTGGAAACCTGCATATGCAAGTTACACATCATCCCTTCTTTATGAAATGGGGAATAAAACTCGACCTACCGAAAATTAGATGCTATAACTGCTATTCATCTCAGTTAATGTTTCATTTAATCCACCAACTTCTGCCAAAGTCTTATCATTTTTTGACGTGAAATTAGTTGTCCGTATTTACACAACTAAACAGAAATACAGTAACAAAGAAAAAAATAAAGGGGTACAGGGATTTGTCAATGTTTGTTGTGATCAACGTACTAGATCACTCACAAAAGGGTTATATGGAGTATTATGCTTAAAAAAATAAATCTAATGCTACCTTCATTTTAACAATAAAATTATAAGTCCTTCTATAATTTGCACATTTAAAAAAATTAAAAAATAGCAAAATATTACTTTTTATTAATCTTTTATTTTATTTTTAAAAAAATCTAAAATCTATCTATACCTATTCTATATAAACTCTTAAAATAAAAGAATTTACAATGAAGTATCTTTCTTACCTTTAATTTAGGGATTTCAATCAATTGCGTTTTTCCTTTCCTTTTTTTCTTTTGTTTGAAATCTTCTTTTCTCCTTTTATTTGTTCTTCTTTCCTCTCCTCTCATATCACATTACGAGCAATTGAACTAATTGCATTTATTTTTTTATTTAATTCAATTTTTTTTAATTTCATTATGTTTGTTTTATTTCATTTGATATAATTTCATTTGTTCTCTACTATAGGGATGTCGAATCAAAGCAAACATCAGAGGAATATTTAACTCATGTTATATATTATGGTATTTTCAGTCATATATTTTGTTATCTTATTTTTTGATTTCTTTTACAGCACCACTTTCAAATAATACGTACGTTTAAGGAAATGGTTTCGTTCATTTAATTTGTTTCAATTCAAATTTACCTCAAATCTAAATGATTGTGGTTAATTTCAATAAACATTTTATGGATTGTAGTTTTTTTCATAGTTATTGACATTTGTTAATTCGTCAATTATATTGTATCTATTATAATGGATAATAAGTTTTTTTATGCAAACGCGCTATGGTGCGGAAATTACACTAGTTACTTATATTTTTAAACAGATTGGAAGTTAAATTAATAATGAGCAATCAGAAGAGGGGAAGTTTTTAACTTAGTGTCATAACAGTGTTACTACCCGCGCTCTTACACGATATCTTAGTGAATTATATTTCGATCATTGTATCATTTATTTTTCTAATTATTTTTCATAATAGAATTATATCAATTATATTATGAAATGATGAAAAATGATCTTTTATATAATTTTTTTACTTCTTAAAAATGTAATGGAAGTAAAATGACATCATTTTCAGTTCAAGGAGTATTTAATTTTAGTTCACATTATTGAAAATGATTTTTTTATAATTTACCAACTTTAATTCTCATGATACTTTTTTAAAAAAAAATTTAAACATTGGTTGATTTGTGGATGTTCATTTGAAAAGAAAACCTTAAATTTGTTAATAAGTCATACTTAAAACCAGGGGCAGATTCAAATTTTTTCCCGAGGTGGACATAATGTTTTATAGATAATTTTTGTATTATTTTTATAAGAAATAATTTTTAAAAAAATATGGAGAGAATACCTTAAATTTATAACACAAAATATTTTTATTTAATTATTAAATGTCAAATAAATTATAAGACTTTTAAACTAATCAAAAATGGATTGAGAAGCAATGAATGAAAATATGTTCCTAGTGGAATTTGAACAAGGATTGATTGAATTCCATATAAAATGCGGTGGGCTAAACCACTAAGCCACTAAAGATCCTTGTATTTTATCTTATTTTTTTTCTTATATTAAAAAAAATATTTTATATTAAAAAATAATATTTTATATTAAAAAGTTAATATTTTATATTAAAAAATTAATATTTTATATTAAAAAAGTTCATCCCACATTGGTTTTGGGGGCAAATCAAATACCAAAATACAAGGGATGGTGAAACCCCTACACAATAGTTTAAACTTTTGTATTAGAAGGATGAATTCTGATAAGACCTCATTATAAAAAAAAATAAAATAAACTAGACACGACTCTCGTTTCTCATAGCCCAACCGGAGTTTGCTAGAATTTTACATGGTATCAAAGTAGATCTAGTTGGGTTCATTTCTCTTGCTTTGGGCTAGCTATTATAAGAGACTGAGATGCTAAACTCGTCTTCGGACAAGTTATAAAATAAAGATATTTGACCCGTCTTTGAGTAAGTTATAAAGAGATTGAGAAACTTAACTCGTTTTTAGGTGTTAACCATGCCGAACTTTTTGCACTTGATGGGGCATATTGGGGATAAAAAGGCCCATTCCATATTGGTTTAAGAGCAAATCAAATACCAAAGTATAAGGGATGATGATGCCCTTATACAATGGATTAAACTTTTGTGTTAAAAAGGTTAATCACAACCATATAATCAAAAATAAAATAAACTCGATACAACTTTCGTTTCTCTCGGCCCCATCAAAATTTTCCGAAATTTAACAAATATTGGCATGCGAGTCTTAAAGGAATCCAAATCGCCTATAGCTTTCACAAAACCATCCTTCAAATAAAAGTTTACACAATGCCACCCATAAATTTTATTTCTTTCAAAGAACCACTAATGACCATTTTTATGTCTAAATAATGTTTTAAAAATGTTAAATTATCACCTTTTGTATTCAATATGACTTAATTATATAATAAAGTAACCAAAACATTTAGGCTGTGTTTTCCACTAGATGGGGATTAAAAGGGTGGAGATATATTTAACAAGGTGGGAAGGATGGAGATTAATGATGAAAAGTATCTCGTACGGTGTTTGGTTGATTGGAGATTATTTGTAGATGGAAAGGGGTAAAATACCGAAAGTACCCTTATATCAGTCATCACTCATCACCCTCATTCACTCAACCTTTGAAGCTTCAACCCGTGGAGAACACAGCTGTTGTGCCGCGACCCACCAACACCACCCACATCGCCACGACTATTCCACCGGCGGCGACGCCACTCGGAGCGGATCGAGGAGGACTTGCGAGGCATCACATCAGCTCCTCTGTGCACTCAGCCGAAGGGAGTTTCACACCACCATCGCCAGCCAAACGGCAATTGGGGATCTGCTGTTCGTCTTCTGTTGCAGGTGTTGTTGTTGGCGTCGGGAACCTTGTTGAGGGCAATCTCCCGATTTATCCCAATCCCCACCCTTTCCATCTACTCCCCACCCCAAGATAGGCAATCCACCCCCTTCCACCCCCTAATCGCCTCCCACCCCCACCTCCTCCATCGCCACTGTAAACCCACCCCCACCCCATCCACCCATTCCACCCCATTAGTAATGACAGGAAAATACAACCTTAATAAAATGTGAAAAATTAACATTTTTAATAACTTTTTACACATAAAAAAGGGTCATGAGTAGTTCTTTAAAAGAAAAATAAATTTATGGTGGTTTTATGAAAATTAACCTATTTTAAGGGTGGTTTTATGTAATTTACCCTATACTTTTTAAATGAGATGGGTGAGGAAAGTTAAGTTATAAACTTGAGATCGGTTATATATATACGTACAATTGCATAAAGTAGTTAATTTGGAACTATTTTATATAGTATTTTACAAAAATATCTCTAATTAATGGCTATTTTTCAAATAAAATTACTGGGTTTTGAACAAATTAATAACATAATTAGAGATATTTTTTGGATTGTTTTCTTAATTTGGAAATTTTATTTTGCATTTTTTTTCAAAACATACCACTTATGTAATTTTAATTAAAAAATAGTTTAGTATTGGTTTTGGGTGCTATTAATTTGAAAACAATAAAAGTTATATTATTATATAAAAGAAATTAAATGATGAGCAAGTAGACGTGATAGAGAAGTCAAATATCACATGGAACTATGGAAGTGTGTTTCATATTTTAAATCACCTTTTCATGTTTCTTCATTTGAAATTAGGGGCCCTTTCATGTAGAGGTGTGAACCTCCCAAAACCATGATTGAATCCCTTAAAAGCCTAACTCGTGATCTCAAACATATATTATCTCCCACCTTTCTTCATTTTTCACCTTCAATCAAGATAGTTTGAGGGGCCTTTGCCCCTTTCCTTTTGATCTTTGCAACCACATATTCTTGCTTTTGTTGATGCCCTTTGTATTTTTATTATATACAGGGCTCCAATAGATCTATCATATTTAGTAGTTTTACCATCCATATATATTCTATCTTTTAATAGATATTAATGTGTATGGTATATTATAGTAACAACGGATACTTAAGTTGAATTGTTTTCTTAATTATTTATTTGATGAGATAAATTTGTATTATAATTAATTGGGAGAAAAAAAGTAACTAGTCATATAATAAGACTAAATTAATTAAATATCCAACATTCAATATTTATTAAGTAAATGTACGTCCATCAGTCATCACCTACCCCCTGTTCGTGCCTCTGATCGTCCCAATAGTGCTCAACAATCTCCGATTACCCCCGCGCAAATGTCAGCTTCCCATTTCCCTTCGAAATTTCGTAACCAATTTCTATCACATATCGTTTGCCATCATAATATATTCAAATATTCGTTTCAACATAATCAACACATATTTTCTTCTTTAGTCAGCATATTTATCCACGTATTTTCTTCTTTAGTCAACATGTTGATCCCACATATATTCAAGCATGTTTAAAGTAAATTCGAATAAAAATCTTTATTCATCATAATATTAGGACAAAATGACTAAATATATTCCCTTGTCAACATAATCAACACATATCACACACATATTCCCGACTAAAAAACATTTTGCCGGGATATATATGTATTCCCATGCATATTAGTTAGCCCCTCCCAACATAGTATGAAAGATATATAAAAGCATTTGTGATCATATATTTAAATAAAAATACAAATTCGTTTGTCAGCATATATATATTTAATAAATGATATAAAGCTGACAAACGATTACAACATATATAACTTCAAAAAACTCTTTCTTTGTTAGCATCAAATCATACCCTTTGATAGAGAAGTCTCTGCAGGTTAAAAAAAAAAGTCAAGCATCAGAATTATAACACTTATAAACACAACCCCCCTCCCCCCCCCCCCCCCAAAGAAAAAATGCTCATCTATTACCCTTTACAAAAGAGTATAAAAAGACATGCTCCTCTTCAAATAACAATGACTTTGATCGATTGTATTTCAATACTCCACCCTTCTTCACGTATATTCTCACATCGGCTCAAGCATAAACTACTAAATTTTGAAATAAGATAATTATAACGCTTTAATAATTCAATTTTAATATCATTCTCTGGATTGACCCGAATGACATTATCACTGTCAGCTCGGCCCCCTATTTCAGAATCACTATAAGAGATTTCAGCATCCCCTGAAAAGATTGGAAATAAAGTCATAACTCAAAAAGATAAGAAAACAAACTACACATAAACTGACAAATGATAAAACATAAGCTGATAAAAAAATGACAGATAGTTGACAACAGGATGGAAATAGCAGCATAAAAGTGGTTTTATAGACTTCATATATGTCAGGATATATAATAAACCACAAAAACTAACATGTTCTTAAAAACACAAGATATTTCAAAAATCAACAACACCAAAAAGTAACACGTTCTTAAAAACAAATTAAAAACTAATCTTTCACTCTACATCAGCATCCCTCCCCCCCCCCCCCCCCCAAATCCCTCTTTTGTTCTTTCCCATCACCACTTTTACCCTCTCGATCACAAAACAAATTATCAGATTATCAGAAAGGTCAATAACTTTCTTCACAAGTTCAGTGACTTTGTTCTCTAAATTTACAACTCTATTAGAAATCATAGCAAACATTCCTTCAAGCTTCAAGCACAAATCCTTAGCCCATACATGTATGTCCCCTCTGTTAGCTCTGGCATTTTCAGCATCCCCTTTATCAGCTCCCTTAACACCTTTTTCATCTGCACCATCTTTCTCAGTTTTCTCAGATAGGCTCTTCTTCTCCTTGATGACAGCATGCAGCTGTGGAGACCAACCCCTCCTCAAAATGACAAAAGGGTCTAGCCTACCCTTCTACCTCTTTTTCCCAACCTTAGAAGCCCCAAGATTAGAAGCCTTACGCTTGATCTTGGAACGCTAAAGGGAATTACCAATGGAACCGAAAAAACTAGAGGAGGAGGAGTGGGAGTGGTAGAAGCAGATACGGAAGCACAAGGGACATTGTCGCCAATAAACTTCAAGTAAAATTTTGTCCTAACATGCCTCACATGATAAGGACGATCTGATCAAGGTTGATAATAACTTTCAAAGCAAAGAGAGTCAAGAAATTGTTCTTCAACTTCTTCATGAAATTCCATCTCATTCATCCTAGAGAATTCAGCATACTTTGGATACAATGGGGCCTGTTTCACATAAATACAAGAATGCTAAAAAATCAATATAAATGACAGATAGCTGACAAAGGAATAAACATAGGATAACAGATAGATGACAAATAATAACAAATAACACCTTCCTCAAACATTTAAACAATTGTTGATAACATTTACGACCCCAATGATACTTTTCAAAATTTTCAAAATCACACGCAAGGAATAAATGTTCCAATCTGACAACTTTGAAATGCTTAAACAACAAAACCTTCCTAATAATCAGCAACTTCACCATTACTAACTTTTTTGGGAACTTTTTAGGCTCAAATTTAAAAATGTTAACAATATCATAATAAGACACACTGACCTTGCCAAAGAACTCTTTAAAAGTGACAGGCTTGAGAGGAGAAGGGTCATATTCTACAACTGGAAGACCAGTTATAAGATGAAACTCAACCAAAGAAAAATGAGACAAAAGACCCCCAACCCTAACCCATATTTATTTCCCACTCTTTGTTAGTTACAATATCATGCATAACCATATGATGCGCTAACTGAAATTAAAATGAAGTTTTAATGCTTGCTGAAAAACTAAACCAAAACAACTATTCTTCAACTGTTGAATATCGCCAGCTAACAACCCTTTCTTGATGATATCACAAACATCAGGGTAAGAGTATATATAGATTACACCGAGCAGGGAACAGATCTTCTTCACTAAGCCAATATATATAATCCTACACACCAGAAAACATAACACATATACACCCCTGACATTGCCGAAAAAATAGCGGACAAAATAAAAAAAACACGCATGCAAAAAAACACACACTGACATTGAACTTCATCTTGTACTTTTCTAACCCAGACACGCTAGCTCCTACACAAAATTGAAACACATTACAACGAATTAATCTAAAGGTTAAAAAGAAAGTTAAACAGTCAAACCCTTGTTCGTGCATGAGCAGAAATCTTAACAAAAAATACGACATTGCAAGTAAACTAACCTTCACATGCCATTTTTGTTCAATAATAGAACTCGAAAATGATGATGAAGAGTGAAAGAGAAGATGATGATTGATCGGAAGCAAAAACACAGAAAACTCGAAAGCGAGGGAGAAACAGAAGAGTGAGAATCACGTATAATAAATGACAAAAAAAACCGTCTGATAGGACATTGGATTAATATTTTCTACCTGGTGGCCATTGGATTAATTAGTTAAGTAAATTGGGCTTCTTATTAACTTATGTGTATCTTTTTTTAATGATAAATCTATATACATTAACTTGTAAGATTAAAAGTTGGTCTCTAAGAACCGACGTCGATATCGACGTCGGCAATTCTAGGTGGGTTGTCACGTACAACTATTTGGTAATGGATCAAAATCCGGTCCCAAAGATCTTCATATAAGAGAAAGCTTTTTCAAAGTGAAGCTATTGATGTCCATGAAATAAGGGTCAAATCCACACACAAGGTTTTGTCTCCATGGAATGTGAAAGTTAGTGCTTAACATGTAGTGCAACGTACCTAGCTAGCTAGGTAAATGCATATTTACCCACCTTTGTGCATTTTCATCACATGACCGTTCACCACACAATCACAATCACATCCATATCACATGTTAGTTTAAGGCAATGCATGATTGATGTAAATAAAGCATATATCACAAAAAATAAAATCCGCAATAGTAATTTCGGATACTATTTTGCTAATTAAAAAGTCTACATTTATTCATTAATTCTTTATTTTTGGGGGGGGGGGGGGGGGGGGGGCTTTATATTACTTAAAAAGTTACAAGTTATAAATATATAAAGTAAGGTACTTTAAACAAAAATTACTACTGGTAATACTAATAAAAGTAACTAGCTATATAGTTTTATTTTACAACTAAAAGTAGTATGAATTATACAGTATATAAGTGTAAATGTAACTGCCACGTACTCTCCTAGACCCCAATTTATTCATTTTTATGCATTTATTAATGCTTCCAAGTAATTAAGTGCAATCACATGGGAGTTTTATTTATTTATTTATAATTCTAGGAAATTAATTAGTCACTTTAATATATCAAGTTTAGAGACCAAAAGGTCGAACAAGTCGCCACATTGAATTGCCAAAAACTACTACTACTAACATATAAGCACAATATATTAGAAATTAAAAATCACATTAATTAAAAAGTTTAATTAATTAATTAATGGAGTAACTCACCTAGCTTTAATTTGAACTAACTCATCAACTAATATCATGCATTGAACTAACTCACCTAGCTTTCTCACTGCTTATATTTCTTTCTTTTTTTTTTAAATCCATCTTGGGCAATACTATTAATTAGCTAGATGTTAATCAGGAAAACATCATGTGGGTTTGGTTATAGGCTATATATAGCTATCAAACCTAACTATTTTGAATTGAAATATATGTAACGTGAAAGAATTTATTTTTGCCATTATAACTATATCATATATATACTGTACTAGTAGATCAATAATTAGTTAATGACTGTAAGATTCCGAATAAATCAACAAGAGTAAGGAGTGGAATTAATATGATTAGTCAGCTGATGTTACCTGACCTATATATTTATTTATGTGATCAATATTGTCAACGAGGTCCCATGGAATGCAGGTACATATATATTCACTGATAAACAACTATAGACTGTTGCTATATCAATGGACGTAGGTGCTAAATGGACTCATACATATAGATTTAGGTTCTGGTTAATATTGGAGTTGATACGTGTGTAACAATTACTATACAAATTTAGAAAAAAATTACAAACGAATCATAAATCCGTTTAACTTAATTTGAAAAATAACATAAACGGATCATGTATCAGTTCATGTTAAAATATACAAACACATGTGGGTTACCCCCCAATCGTACCGTATATCCCTATATACAAATCAAGTCAAGCGGACTCAACTCAAGGACACAAGTGTCTCCTGCGTGTCCTCTGCGTGCTAACATGAAGGAAACAACGAACGGATCTTTGATATGTCCGTTTAAATATTTTTTTTATTTTATTCAAAAGTTTTTAAACTTGTTTTTTTTTAAAAAAAATATTAAATGAATCCAAGGTTCATTAGTTACTTTTTTTTGAACGAAATGATTATAGAATATGTGTCATTCAAAGAGTGAAATGGATCTAAGATTTGCACATTTGAGTGCATAGCACTTGTATAGTAAATTGTACTCGGTGTATATAGCCTTTCCATATTATAATTGTTATACATTTTGTTTTAATATAATTGTCCCATTTTATGTAAACACATGGTACATTAGGGAGTACTATCTCAACCTCATGGGTCATGTCACATTGATATACTTTTGCATTTATAAGTTGCATTAACAATGTTAGGAGGTAACCTCTTCAATTTCAATTTTTTTCCTTATTTATAGACAACTCCACAATTATAGAGAGATTTCTTATATTTGAGGTTGTTTTACTCATAAAGTTACATAATTTAAATTCTCAAATACATTGATGATTAAATTAATCATTTATATTAATTTTGTATCATTTAATTATTTTAAACACACATATATCAATACCGAGTTTTTTTTTTCAAACATCGATTTTAGTATTATACATATATTTTTAAGTTGGGGTAACGTCGTTGTTTGGCTATATTCCAAAATAGTTTAAAATCTTGGCTAATTCGTTAATATCTTTCGATTTTTTGACTAATATGAAAAAAATTCCAAATATACTTGATTTTACGGAGATGTTACACAAAAGTTACCTTATATAAAGGATTGTATGTTTTCAAAAACTTTCTCTGATTTTGTTTTCTTTGCTATTCTCCCAATTTCGAATCCTTCTAACTTTGCCCTTTTTTTCGCAGTGATTATGAGTCGGTCTTCTGCCAAATCACCGGTCCTACACCGACCTTCTCCACCAGGATGACAAGGTCATGGCCTTTCAAGACGTCAATCCTTCTGCCTTCAGAATCAATTGGGCGATTTGATTCGTGTTGGGGAACACCTAAGATACTTGTCCCTCTATCTAGGTTTGTAGGTGCACCATCAGTGCTTCCGAGTTGGTTCTCGATCTACGGGGTTGGCTTCTACTCGCAAATTAGTAAGCGGCTCGCTCCGGTAAGCAAACGATTCGAACTCTGGTATAATTATTTTTTTAGGTTCTTGTTACTCTTTGACTCGGTGTGGCCTAACAGCCAGGATACTAATCTTCTTGATATGTTAAAATCGAATAAAGCTTGTTTGATGAAAATCAATATCTCTTTTCTGACTTCTGAATGGAATTGCTTTAGAACTCAATTGAGGCTTAACAGACAGAATGATAATATAGAGCTTAACAGCATTACCTCTAGGTTAACACCCCTTTTATGGTCTTGGAAACAAGTTTTGAATGATTTGGTATATCCCAATAGATCTGACATCCAAATCTACTCTCCTAAAAAGATTGATTTCAAATGGTTTAAAACTCTCACTTGCCACTTTTCTCGTTCTGAGATACTGTCAAAAATCTTGGCTACTTCTTTAATTTCAATATTAATCAAAATTCATTACAAACTTATAGATATATGTATATGCAATTCATCCTTAATCAGCCAAGGTATTTACTATATCAATCGGCAAAGTAGTACAGCTGGTAAGGATTCTTGTTTCCTTCCAACTGCTATCCAGATTTTTTTCAATTTTAGGTACTGCAACTGCTTTCGGTTTTGGTGGAGTAGGACTGTCATACATGGCTGTTATAGATTTCCTTCCAGAAGCTTGCGGGATTGCTTTCTGCTTCTGAATTGTGATGGCCTGAACCGAAGCCACTCTGCTGCTGCTCAGATTGCCGATTCTTTGAGGGGGTGTGTGTGTGTTTCGGATGGCCTTAACCGAAGCCACTTGACTGTTCAAATGGATGTCTCTAGTAAGATCTGGTTATGTACTATAGCTAGGGGCTTTGTTTGGTTCGTCCATGCTTGTAATTTCTTTCCTTGTAAATACTATATGTATAATTATCTATTAGCAGATCTGGTATCCAAATCCGAGACCTATCAAACATATTGGACCACATATGGGCTTAACAACAAAGATTTCGGGCTAACACCCATCTCTATGAATCTTATATATATTAAATTTCATTACAAAAATCAGATTTGGAAATTTTGGGAACATCCAAATAGAAATAACAATAAATCCTTTGAATTAATAACCACATCTAACTCCTATACTCAAAAAAACATGAAAGAAAAAGATATTTCAAAATGTCTTATTCATAACAATTACACTTACTTACTAAATAAAAGAAACCATAAAGCCAAAATTAAATCTGGGCATAAATATAGCAAATCAAGATCAAAAAAATCTTTTTACAAAAAATTAGATCTATCAAATACTTATTATAAAAAAAATAGTAATAACACCCCTCCATAAAATTACATCAATTAAAATCATCAAAACAAATAATTCGAATCAACGACCACTTAATTACTAAAAAGGAATACCAAAAAATATCAAAATTGCTCAAAAAGCGGGTACATATAAAATTGTTTTTAAAATGACAAACATAGGATATTGGAACATTAGAGGTATAAGAAAACCTAACATTTGGCAAGATCTAGCCTATATCCAAAAGAGAAATAACTTAGACATCCTAGTCTTATCTGAAACAAAAACAACTGACCCACCAGTGGAAAATCTATACAAAAAATATGGATTTAATAAAGCCCATCACATTGCCTCAGATGGATCAAAAGGAGGACTATGGATCCTTTTCAAAACCTCAAATTTTACAGATACAATACAACAAATAAATACATCAAATAACTACGTAATGTACTTAGCTAACATCAACAACTTCAGTTTTATTCTCAACTTTATTTATGCACCATCAAACCAAAGACAAAAATAACTTTTGGGATAAAATAATCACAGTAACTCGACAATATAACTACCCGTCCCTAATAATGGGAGACTTCAATGAAATAGAATCAATAAAAGATAAAATTGGAGGAACAAACCCACAAAATAATAGATTTACCCGTATTCAGCAAATTAATGAAGAACTAGATATCCATACTATCCCTTATACTGGTAGCCCAGTTACCTGGAGGAAAAGACAAACCCCTACTAATAATATCTATGAACGTCTAGATAGAGTTATGATCCACACAGATATCTCTAATCAATTCCCCAACTTAACTGTCCACAACCACCCATTTACAAGCTCAGATCACTCCATAATATCCATCTCAATTGGAACAAAATTAATTAGAGCAGGATCACCCTTTAAATTTGAGATGTCTTGGACAAACAATAACAACTACAATAAACTAGTTAAATCAACCTGGGAAAATAAACTTTGTGGATCATTCATGTTTACACTATTACAAAAACAGAAACTGCTTAAGAAAAACACGAAAATTTGGTGTAAATCACATCCAAATAATAACTTTAGACAATTAAAAGTAGGGGTGTTATGTGAACACGAGTAGCTCGAATTCGACTCTTACTCGCTCGATAAAAACTCGGTTCGAGCTCGTTCATTTTCTAAACGAGCCGAGTATGAGCAGATTTTTAAGCTCGGTCTAAGATTCGGCTCGTTCGAATTAAGCTCGAATAGCTCGAATGTTATGCAATTTCTAAATTTTCTTTTAAGTTACTGTATAATAAGCAAGTAGAACTGCTTAAAGCTCGAAAAAAGCTCGGCTCGAGCTCGTTTATTTTCTAAACGAGCAGAGTATGAGCACATTTTTAAGCTCGAGTCAAAATTTAGGCTCGGCTCGAGCTCGTTCATATTCTAAATGAACAGAATATGAACCGACAATACTCGGCTCTTTCGGCTCGAATAACAGCCCTAATTAAAAGACATTGAAGATCAACTTTTATTATTACAAACACAACAAATTACTGGAAACTACAATGATATCATAACTACTAAAAGACAAAGATTACTAAACAAACGTGAATCACTCATGAATTTTAACAATACTTTTTGAAAACAGAGGGCTAAATCTAACTTCCTTAAATTTGGAGACAGGAATACCAAATACTACCAATCAATAGCCAAAATCAGAAATTCAAAAAAATCACTCGTAATTTTACAAATAAAAGTGGTATAGTCATTGAAGATGAAAATCAAATTAGAGATGAAATTACGAATGAACTAGCTGAAAGATTCATCTCAAACAAACAAACAACCAATAATAACACATATTTCCCAAACTTGATAAATCGCACAATAACTGACTCTGAAAACTTAACCCTAACTCGACCTTTTACAGATAAAGAAATTAAGGATACTCTATTCTCAATGAAAGAAGACAAATCTCCAGGCCCTGATGGCTTCCCACCCGAATTCTATAAAAAATACTGGAACATTGTGGGAAGCTTGCTATGTAAGGCTATCAAATCATTTTTTCATTCAAGCATTCTTCTTAACGAAGTAAATACAACATTCATTGCACTCCTTCCAAAAATTGATAACCCTATCAATATCAACCATTATCGCCCTATTAGCCTTTGCAACACTATCTACAAAATTATCTCAAAACTTTTAGCTAACCGTTTAAAACCAATCCTACCTCGTATTATCAACCCATTCCAAGGAGCCTTTGTTCAAGGAAGAAATATTCAAGATAACATCCTAATAGCCCACGAGGTCTTTCACTCCTTCCATAACAAAAAAGGAAAATACGGATGGATGGCAATTAAACTAGACATGGAAAAAGCAAAAATGGATAAACTAGGTCATGACATGCTTAACTAAAACTAACTTTTCAGTCTTAGTTAATAACTTACCTGGTAAGACATTCCAAACTTCTCGAGGCATACGACAAGGAGATCCTCTTGCACCATATATTTTTGTCATAGTCATGGAACTATTAGCCAGAATGATACAACAAGAATCATCAGAACTTGATCCGTTAATTGGAATCAAACTGACAAATAACAGTGATCTTATCCCATTCCTCTCCTTTGCAGACGATACACTCATCTTTGGAAACGCTGATGATCTAAGTCTTCACACAATTAAAAACCTTTTAAACAACTTTTGTAACATATCAGGTCTCTCTATAAATTACAACAAAAGTTCTCTACAAGTCTCTAAAAACATCTCCCTTCAAAAATCTCAAAGCCTTGCTCAACAATTAAATATCCCTGTTACTAAAACCTTAGAAAAATATCTGGGAATACCACTCATTAGTGGTAGAGTAAACAACAGTTTATTTGACGAAGCTATTACAAGCCTAAAAAAACAACTATCCAAATGGAAATCAAACACCCTCTCTCAAGCTGGAAGATCTGTCCTCATTCAAGCTAATCTCAATTCTAAAACCAACTATCTTATGCAATCCTTCCTTCTTCCAAAAGGAATTCTTGATAAAATTGACCAAATCAACAAAAACTTTTTCTGGAATAAACTTCAATCTGACAACTATCACCCATTAATTAGCTGGGAACGGTTATGTACCCCTAAAAAGGATGGTGGACTAGGCTTCAAAACAGCTGAACAAATCAACTTAAGCATGCAGATGAAACTTCTTTGGAGAATCATAGCGAATCCTAACAACATTTGGTCAAAGATTATCACTGAAAAATATCTCTCAAAGGAACCATTAATGGAAAGAAGTAAAACTAAAACTTCCTGGCAATTTGGACGACTCTTAAACATTAGAGATACTTTCTCCAAAGGGTTACTTTGGCTAGTTGGCAATGGCAAAACCATTAATTTCTGGTCTGACATTTGGGTAAATGCAGAAAAACTCGAAAACTTCAGAAACAACCACAGCCCTAACCTAAAGGTTTGTGATCTCTTTACAAACTCTAACACTTGGGACACTAAGAAACTAAACAGTATGTTCCCACCCCACATTGTTAAAATGATATCAAACATTTACATCCCCAGAATTGATATCGCAGACAGACTAATTTGGATCTACAATAAAAATGGAACATTTACGGTCAAATCTACCTCTTCTCTCTTTAACACAAGAAATAACAATAACACTTGTGGAGATTGGATCTGGAAACTAAATATCTCACCAAATATTAAAAACTTTATTTGGAAAACTATATTAGATATCTTACCCACCACCGAACGTTTAAACAGATACATAAATAGAGTTCCCAGTACCTGCTCTCTTTACAACCATGAACCAGAGAACGCAAATCACTTATTTTTTAACTGTCAAATCACCAGGTCGCTTATCCAAAACCTGGGCACCAAACTACATAAATCCTTTTATATTCCAAACCTAACAAGTGATATTTCTGAAAATATTTTAAATACTAAAAGCCAAAACAAAGATTTCACAGACCTCTGCCACTTATGGCACTCAATCTGGGAACTTTGAAATAAAATTATCTTCCAAAAAAATTCTAACAGTAGTATAGCCTACACTCTTACTCAAACTATTGACAAAATTTTATGCTGGAAAAATGAGGAATTAATAAAAAATTCTCCTAAGCACACTAGACCTCGTTAGAAATTGAACTGGAAATACCCGCCTAAAAATATTATGAAAATAAATGTAGACGCCTCTGTCAAAAATGGGGTACAATCTCAAATTGGCTGTGTCATTAGAAACAATCAAGGGCAAATAATCCGAATACATAAATGTAATGGTGAAACCTATTCTGTCATCCAAATAGAATGCTTTGCAATACTTGCAGGTATAAGACTGGCAGCAGAACTAGGAATACAGAGGACGATCATCGAAGGTGACTGTGCAATCATTATCAATGCCATTAACCAGGAAAACAACTCACCATGGGAAATTACACAAATAGTCAGAGAAATTCAAACTCTTAGCAAATACTTTGAATTTATCAGATTTCAACACTGCTACAGAGAGGCGAATAGAGCAGCAGACTTTATTGCAAAATCTAGACTGAGCTGTAATTCTATCTTAAACTATAGCTGTGAATTCCAGAACATCATCATACTTGATGATCATTGATACTTAGAAGTATCCTAAACTTTGCCTACTGTAAAAAAAAAAAAAAAACTTTACAAGTCAAGTTGTGTTTGACTATGGGTAATGCTGCTATATAATATTGAAATCAATAGTTCGTATATAATATTGAAATCAATAGTTTAAGCTAAGTAGTTAGCTAGGTATACTAAGAAAGGAATTTTTTGATTTATGTGAGAAGGTTTATGCGTACATAATGTACAATTTAAATGAAAATAAGATTAATTAAATATGATTTTTCATATGGAGATCGACGGATATGAAAACTAGATTAATACATCCAATTGGATTTTCACATTGTTAGCCCTTTGGCAAAGATTCTATTATTTCTTTGGAGCTACCGATACATCATATGTCTCGTTAGTTTATTAACACATCTCAATTCCCGCTTGATCTTTGTGTAACTTGACTCTTTCAAATCTCAATTGTAAAGGATCACAATGAGAGTTAGATATCAGTGACCATATAACTTCCTTAAGAGAGGAGAAGTACACGTACAACTCGATTCCTTAAACCTAATACATAAGTAAATGATGTTTTAACGAATTAACAATGATTATGTATAGTAACCATATATGTATATTTTGTCTTAAACACATGCTCAACTTATAACATGAGACGCTCTCTTTTCACATGTGCACATCCAACATCTATTAGAGATACCTATAGTATGGTAAGGTTGTGTTTGGCGGTAGATGGAGATTATGTAGATTAAGGAGATTTTTGTAGATTTTAGTAGATGGAGATTATTTTTGTAGATTAATGAGATTGTGGGGATGGAGATTATTTATGACGGAAATCTCTGAAAGGTGTTTGGTAGGCACTAGATTGTGTTATATTTCAGGTGATGAAAAAGACAATATTGCCCCTAACATTAATACCCCCTACCCTCCCCCATCGTCTCATTAGTTGGAAGTTCCACCTGCTTCACACAGCCACCCCGGCGAAACGCGAGCCGGGCGAAGGAGCACTTCGGCGACACAGGTGACCTCATGCGACGGCGATTTCACCACCACAGCGGCCTGCAGACGCCCCCACCCTCACCTTGGAACTATCCCGACTGCAGCTGTAGCAGGGAAATCCACCTGAGAACATCCGAAGGCGCAGACCTTCTCTCCGGCGTCGAAAAGGTACGAACATTCCGCATTTTTGTGTTCCTTCAGCGACAGTGGACTCATACGCATATATCGGACCCATAATTGTTTGTAAATTGAATGTGTTGCATGGATTTGTGCCTTATATAGTTCTGATTTAGGCGATTGAAAAAACTTGGTCGATAACCCTAATTGAAATTGGGGCTTTTCTCGTCGCCGCTTTAGATGTGAAATTAGGTGGAAGGTGATGGGTGCCTTAGGACCCAAAATGCAGCGCCCCCACAGTTCAATGGTGGACGGAGGGTCGAGTAGCGACGAACCTCCATATTGCCGAAGTTGGGGTCCTTCAGGCTAGACGATTGAATACATATGATGCGAAGTTTTAGACATATTTGATGCATGTGAGTGTGTTTACATATTGATTGTCATGATTGCCGCTTAGAAACCCAAATGAGTATGTCTTTGTGTTGAAACCCAATTTAAGAGATTTGAGTGTGTTTGAATATCTGTTGTCCTATTTTGGTCCCCCGGGGATACATCAGCTGTCGACGATTGACATCCATGTCTTCCACAAGCAAGTCCCCGGTTCCTGAGAAGGGTAGAAAGGATAAGGGTCCTAAAGAAAAACCGTTTATTTGGATGATGACGCTGATGAAACAGTACCTGGAACTTTTGATTGCATATCAACGAAAATACGGGCGCGATTAGGGTTTTAGCTGGGTTGTTTTAACTACCCAATTCGAGGACCTCACAGGCCAAAAGTGTGGCAGCAACACACTTAAGAACAAATATGCCACAATGAAGGACCACTGGAAGGCCTGGAAAAATTTGAAGCACGGGGAGACCGGTCTAGGATGGGACTACGAACGAGGGTGCATCAACGCGAGCGATGAATGGTGGGAGCGTAAAGGTCAGGTATGCATTCTTACCCTTTATGTGCACTTTACTTCAACAGAAATCAATAACATTGTCCGTATTTCTGTGGGAGGAACCTTATCCTTTGTGTTAACTATTTTTGTAGGAAAAGGAAGAATTTCGAAAACTTAAGAACAAGTGTATACCACCAGACATTGAGGACGCGTGGGACCAGATATTCGGAGGTACAGTTGCCACGGGCCAGCACTGCGTGGCTCCGTCGATGGATCCGGTTGAGAGGCCTGCCACGATGTCCACTACGCCCGCTGATGGAGGAGACACACACCACCCACTCCCCACTCCTGAGGAGGTACACCTTGGGGATGATGTGGACAACATCGCCGAATTTGACCTAGGTCACTTTCCGGGCCTCCTCAGAGGTGCCAGCAACTCCTCCCCCGTCCCTCCAGTGTAACCAACCCCCTCCGTGACCGCTGGCTGGAGCACCTTCCCAACCAGGTCCGGAAAGCATCCGTCGGGCTCCTCGGCAACTCAGTCGGTGAAGAGACGTAGTGGGAGAAAGTCCGCTAGGTCGAGTATGTTCGACATGCACATGGAATTCGTTGAGGAAACTAGTGCTCAGATCCTTGATTACGTCCGTGCAGAAGACGAGGTGTATCAGACAGAAATAAATCAAGAGGCAAAGGTTATGAAAGTCCTTGATGATCTTGTGGCTGAAGGGTTGATTGAAGATGAGAGCCCGTTGTTGTGCTTCGCAATGGAAGCACTGATCAACCCTGAACGGGCGAGGATGTTCCTTGCTTGCACACGAAGCAATTGGATGAGGTTGGCGTGGCTCAAGTACCATTTCCGGAGGAGTGGCGGCGACATCTAGCTCGTCATAGACATCAACACCAAGTTTTCTGTAAATCAGGCTGCGGGATGATTGCTGGCGAGTTGGTATGAGTGTGCGTACGACAACATTACCTAGTTTCTATTTATGTTTGCATGTGTGACAGTTTGTTTGCTTGCGTGATTGACTAGTTCTGCTTATGCTCCGTCTTTCATACAGATTATGTGGTTGTTTGTGGGACAGTTTATGTTATTGCGTCATTGGAAAATCAGCTGGTTTTACCTCTTCCATTATGTGGTAGTTTGTTTGACAGTTTATTTTTCCGTACATGTCATTCGTTACCTGGTTTTACCTTTCCATTGCAATTGCGCACATGTAAAATCGACTTCACTCAGCATCTTCTGTGTTGCCTTGCAGTGCACTCGCAATGGAAAGCCGTTCTGTGGAACGTCGGATGAAGCGACGACACAAGCGCGCATCCCTTGCGCACTTGCTCCTCATTCTAAGCACCATGCGCAAAGCTATGCACTACTACAAATACGTCCACAAGGTGCCTTGCTACATATCGGATTACACCAGGGAGCGTTGGATTCAGGACATCCTTGCCCACGAGACAGACCTTCGTTGTGTCCAAGTGTTTCGTATGCCGAAACTTGTCTTCACCTCGCCGTGCTCTATTCTTCATGACCGTTATGGCGTAGGGTCCTTCACTACAGGACTCGTGCGAGCGTTTTCAGCGATCCACTTCGACAATCAGCGATGTCATTACGGACGTCCTCGACGCATTCGTTGGCCGAAATTACGGATGGAACGGACTTGCACGAGACGTCATTAAGCCAGTAGACCCTCAATTCTTAGAGGTACCGAAGCAGATCAGAGACGACGGTCGATATAACAAATACTTCAAGGTGACATATGTCCCCCCACAATATTGAGAATTCTATGGTTCAACGTCATTTAACCGTACATATGATCGCTACAGGGTTGCATCGGAGCTCTGGATGGGACACACATCGAAGCTTGTATTCCCCGTGATGAGCAACTCCCTTACCGGGGTCGCAAGGGTATCACAACGTTCAACGTCCTTGCAGTTTGCGACTTCGATCTCAATTTCACATTCATTTTTGTCGTTTGGGAGGGAAGTGCCCATGACGCCCATGTTCTTGATCACGCCCTTAGCAACCCGGCTATGCATTTCCCCCATCCTCCTCCAGGTCGCTACTACATGTGTGACAAAGGTTATCCATAGAGACCGGGATACATGATCCCATACTCGAAGACAAATTACCACCGGGCATCTTTTGTTGAAGAACCGGCTGACAACGAGAAGGAAGCTTTCAACCAACGACACTCGTCCTTGCGGGGGGGCCATCGAAAGGACCTTCGGGATCTTTAAGAGTCAGTGGAAGATTACGAAACTCATGCACAAGTATCCGGTTGACAAACAGGTGGACATTATCATCGCGTGCGTTGCTTTGCATAACTTCATCCGTCGGTCGATAGGGGAAGGAGAGTCCGTCGTCGGAAACAGTTATGACCCATACGTTGAGCCCGGGAGCAAAGGTGGCCATGACGCGGCCTTTGAGGAGGATGACGAGGACGAGGAGGAGCTCGTGCACTCATCTGGTGATGAGGAGGATGCACCCCCAATCCAGGGGATGCAAGCCCTATGCGACGAGATAGCAAGGCAGATTTGGGCTGACAGGCGACGACGACGGTAGTGTGTCCGTAAAGGAACGACATTATTCGGGATGTAGCAATATTTTAGCACCCTTTTGTTTGGTGGTGCATCTGCTGATGCAACATGAATTGGTTTTTGTTGTCCAAGTACGGGCGTTGGTATTGCAGTAGTCGATGAACAAGTGTGAAATGTTGTCAACATTATGTATTATGGAAGATGAATGGCTAAATACCTTTGTATTGTCACGGCTTTAGAGGGTTAGTCGGTTTGTATGTGACGAGTCGGTCTTAGCATGTTCCTAAGTACGTGATCACATGTTCCTACAAGCATTTGAGCCATGCAAAGCAAGAAACCATTACACTACTGCATAAGGTCATTGACCTATCACCATGGTTGATCCACCGCAAAAACCCTTACACATGCCGGAGAGGGTGTCCTAACAACCACGACCTACACACCACCCCCACGGACATACAAAAATCGACTAGGTAGAGGGAGTACATCCGAACAGACAAGTCCTAGCAAACACCACAACGAGACCCCCTACGGAGATACAAAAACCGACTAGGTAGGGGGGCATACAAGTCCAGAGAGCCACTACCATCCTGATTACATAGAGGGGTTCTTATCCCTTGTGTACACATAAAAACAATTACACAAAATATTGACTTCCGAGTTCCGACAAAGCAGTCCTAGTTCTTCGCCAACGCGACTAAGGCGATGGCTGTCACGGCAAGGAACATCCATTTGTGCGTTTCCTCGCGAGACCTTGCGGCCACCAGATCAGCCCACAGCTTGCACGCATGGGAGGAGAGACTCGCAACGCGCTCAGCCAGCTCGTCGTTGAGAGCATTCACCCAATCGAGCTCCTCCCCATTCCTCTGTGCAGTTGCCTCGGCTGCGTACAGCCGGGTAGTCAGCTCCATGGAGATGTCCTCGAGCTGCTGGATCCTTGGATCCTCCGGAGAAGGAGGAATCTCGCGGGGAATCTCCTGAAGGGGTGGGATGTTCTCGTCGGACGAGACCCTAATCCTTGAGCTCACCTCTGCGTAGTCTGCCATCTCCTGTACATTACAGTTTACACACATGAAAACCATGCCACTGCTTGTTGTTCACAATTGACCCACGTATGTACCAATCAATGACAGAAGAACTCAATCTCATGGCATGAGCAACATAAATGCATAGGGCGGAAGATATCAAAACCTGGTGGCCATTCACAAGCAAAGCCACTCACATCAAACAGTTGGTAATAGCACGGTGACTGTAACAGCACAGGAAGTTTATGTTTGACATCTTTGATTGGTTTGTTATGTCAACCACTTGAAAAACATATGTACCAGTCAATGACAAAAGACATAAAGCTCATGGCATCAGCAACGCACAATACATACAGAGCAAGGACATAGGATATCATAAGCTTGTGGTGATTGACAAATGAATGGCATAAGCTTCACAAGGAAGAAGCATTTGGTAGGAATCAGTTGGCTACTGACTCGAATGCACAAACTTGATACAAGCAAGGTGAAACCATTCCCTCACTTGACAGTGAAAGCACATCATCTCAACAGCAACATATCATTCACAGCAATGAAACATATATGATTGAACCTTGTGAAATGGTAGACTCAACATCTCAGTCAATTGTCAACAACATAAACATGAATTTACCAAATGCTTCAGATAAATGAATTGATCACATTGCCTTCACTTGTCAAATGATAACATCCATAAACCATCAAATATGTGGACATGTTAGGGAACTACATAGGATGTTTGTTGCATACCTGCTTGTACCAAGGGGGGAATCCTCTCCTCACCCCCAATCCATGGGTACTTCTTCGGGCATCCGCTAGGCCAACTCCATGATGAAGACATTGTACTCCCTGCAGCTGTAATGTATCCTCTCCTAACCAAGCGACGCTGAAGTAAGGAAGAGGTGAGAAAGAGCACAGAGGTAAACTCATAATCAATCAATTGAATAACCAAACTTGACACACAATTGCAATCACAGTACTCACCACACCCTCGCTATTTTTCGCTGACAGAAACATACCTCTAATCCAAACCCATTGAGGTATACGCCCTTCAGTAACAGAGAAGCTGCTAGCAAATAACTACCTGGTTTGTACAGTTAAACCCTAATGTCTTACACTCCTACCAAATGCGAACGACAAATATGTCGATGGTTCTTCCCTAACTGAAATTGGGAATGGCCGATTGAAGAGGTCACCTGAGAGTATGTAGGCTCTAACATACACAATAATGGTGGATTATGTAGATTAAAGAACCATCGAGGCTCTAACAAACACAGTACAATAACGCTCTAACAAACACAGTACAATGTCATACACTAGTGACCTCTTCAATCGGCCATTAATGGAGGCTCTAACAAACACAGTATTGGCGGATCTATGACAGTGAAGGAGGACAAAGGACGGTAACGGAGGACACATAACAGTAATGAAGGTAAAACCTCAGTTTTGGGGAGTGAAGGTAGAAGCCCTAATAATGGAGCCTCTAATCTTTCGATTGTCGCATCCCAGTCGCCGGAGGTCGCTAGTGGTGGCAGCCGGAAGGCCAATCGTACCCAAAATCGTTAGGGTTACGAGCTCAACCTAGGCGACGACGCCCCCCCATGTAGAAGGTTTCCACCGCTGGCCCCCATTACCCACGCAGTCGTCGGCGGACTGAGAAGAGAGAAGAGGAGAAAAGAGGTGATCGAGAAGCATACCTTCATAACGGCGATGGCGATGGTGACTCTTCTCCTTCCCTCGAGCTCTTCTGCACACCAGATCTAAGATTGTTGAAGGCAAGGGCAAAATTGGGGACACTATATAGAAATCTCAAGACAATCTCCATAATCTTGGAGCGACGAGATGCCAACACAATCTCCTCAAATCCCCACAATCCCCATCTTCAAATCCTCTTCAATCTACCACCGAACACCATTTGCAATAGTAGAATCCGATTTGTTTTTTTTTTAATCTCCACAATCCCCCTATTTGCACTGCCGAACACACCCTAAGTAGGATGATTTCCCTTATTTTCAATTTATATTTTATTAAATATATCTCTTTACTTAATTCCTTGTAAAGTCTTTTATTTTTCTATGATGGTAAATTATTATTTTGAATTGGTGTTACTATATGAATGATGAACCTGCATTAGGGAATGACTAAACCTTTGCCCATCCATGGTTTAACTTTCTATATTAGTATATTCTCCTTTCATTTTTATATCTTACTTTTGCTATTTATGTATATTTTCTTATACTAATAAAATTATATAAAATATTTTTTAAAAAAATATGTATCTATATCTATATATTTATATATTATTTTTAATGAGGTGTAGTCCATACATTAAGTGTAGAGTTTTCAATCAATCAACTTATAATAGGATTTTTTTTATAATATTTACTCTATTTTCTAATCCATGGGTTCGATTCAAAAGATATAATTAATATTAATGTTAAAATTAATATAAAATTTAAATGAGAAGTAATTTTTTTGTACACCCTTTGTGGCTCATTTTTGGGGTTTTTTCTGTATAGTTGAAAGATGCTCAATTTTAGAATGAGAATAATGTCAATCAAACAGATATTTCAATGATTAACCCTGATATGGGGTGACATCATCAAATGAATTATAGTTTTTTCCTTAACATATTCTACATTTTCTAACCATGAGTTTAATTAAAAATATTAAATTAATATATAATCTGTATCTATATGTAAATTAATATCTATATGTAAATCGATCTTTATATACTATATTAAATTAAAAGCATTTTGTTCATATGTTGTATATTATCTTCTTCATCTAAATATTTGCGTAAAATTATCTTTAGTTAAATGTTTTAAATAATGTTATAATGATATTAATTTTTTTCTTTCCAATGAGATTATTTTAAAATATCTATATTTTTTTTGGTAAATAAAATATCTATATTTATATTTGTATCTATATACTTCTTTAAATGAGAATTTTTTTGATGAAGTGCTATCACCACATTAATTGTAGGCAGTGGCGGATCCACGAGGGGCTCGGGGTGGCTGAAGCCCCCCTATCCTTATGTTGTTTTGTAATATATAGAAGTAAAGATGAAGAAGAATACTAAGACGTCTTGGCCCAGTGGTGAAAGACATTTTTTTGGTAAAATGAAGTAAAAAATTGGTTCATATAAAAAATCAAAATTTTTTATAAAATCTGAAACTATTAAAAAGAAGTCAAAAATTGAAAGGGTCCATATTACATACCTTCTTCTAAAGATTGAAATTAGGAGGAAGATCAACACTGCTTAACAAGATGTTTAAGGATTTCAAAGTTGAAACATGGAAAAGATAAGAATAACAAGAAATGAATAATTGTAATTCTTTTTTGGAAATATTGACTATAAGATTTTATCTTGGGCAATTTTACAAGATCTTTATCTTTTAATGGGTACGTATATGGCCAATTATCAATTTTCAATGGGTATTTAAACAGTTAGATAACTTTCAATGGGTATATACCCGATTACGCCTTCATTATATGACTATTTACGTGCAAGTTAAGGTGAGTATCTTGTGACTTAATTTATAAAAAATATTCTAAATACTAAAAAGAACCTTAGTTGTAATTAAATTGAAATCAATAAGAAATTCAACAAGCTAAGGTGAGTATCTTGTGACTTAATTTGTAACCATTAACAAACCAACAACCTAATTCATTATACGACTATTTACAAATGGCTCTATTGAATTTGATTCTTGATATTAACATTGATCTCGATTTGCAACTTGCCATAAGTGTTTTTCAGCCCCCCTTAACGAAAATCCTGGATCCGCCACTGATTGTAGGTTTTTCAACCAATCAAATTATATCTTTCTAACCTTATTACAACTTTTATTTATATTTTATTTAATTTTATAATATTAATTTAGTACATTATTATGATTTTATTTAGAAAAATTGTACAATATGTTACTTACGAGGACGATACTAGTTCATACTTAATTAAATAAGTATATACTCTATCCGTTAATTAAAACTTGACTTTTTACTATTCACGCACGCTTTTTGAGGTGTTAAAAAATATATAAAATATTAACTTTTTTAACATATTTTTTAAATAATTTCATACTTGTTACTATTAATTATGAATTTATGAAAACAAATTTAAAAAAATGTTAATATTTCATATAGTTTTTATCATTCTAAAAAAGCGTGCATGAATAGTAAACGACAAGTTTTAATTAACAGATTGAGTATTTTTTAAGAAAACTTTTGTAAAGGTAATATTTTAAAAAACGAAGTATTAAAAAGTTTCCTTTGATTAATAATTAAGTAGACGTGTAGGAAGTTTTTATGTACCTAATTATCTCATTCAAAACGTCAAAATTCAAACCCTATCGCCATATCCTACGATTAATAGCCTCTTTATTCTGCAGCACTTGGGATTGGCATGGGTAGTTAGAAGGATAATGATATTTATTGTTAACAAGTTACTTAAATGTATAATCACCTAATTTTCTAAGGGTAAAAAATATCAACACGAGTCTCTACTTTTAATTAATTTATGTGACAGTATATTACTCCTCAAATTCAGTAGTGAAAGATGGGGCCGGAGACACTGAGACGGTCTTATTAGCACTACTATTTTGACTTGATTACTGTTCTGAGCAGTACCGATAAATCAACATTAGTTTTTGATCGATGAATTTTATACTAGTCCGTATAAAATTCTATCAATTAAAAACTAGTGTTGATTTATTGGTGCTTCTGAAATTTTATACTGGTGCATAATATTTGGAGTTGACACCATTTTTATCGATATCGACAACCAGAGTTGACAACCTTTACATCGACATTCGGAGTCAACAATTTGGCACATATAAATCCCTGCAAGATTCCGCTGCAAGACTCTAGAAGATGTCGAATCAATCAATCCGACGACAACAACTCTCAGAGTCGACAGGTCACGTCGCTCGGCCTGTAGAGAATATATCAATTTGTAAAAGCTGTAAGATTCCTTTGTAGATTCCACCGACATCGACTTCGGGAGTCAGCGTCGGCAAAAATCCTTTTTTTGTGGCCTCTAAATACCGTCTCCTTGCCGCATCATTCACACACATTTCCTCTCTCTCAAAAAGCATATCTTCGTAAGTCGAAGTCGGTTGCCAAAAGTTCTGAACATGCTGAATTGGAGATTAATCGCGTGCTTTCCGACTCCTAGCTAGGTGGTTAAAAGGACAGAGACGATGGCGAGAAGAGTGGATCGGACCGCCGTGCTCAAGCAACCACCGCTATAAGTCAAATTTTTGTATTTGTTGGAAAGTAGATGTCGAATTTTTATACATGAAATTCTACAATTTGTAGTGACAATCAAAATTCTAGATTATAAATGTTAAAGGTGAAAATTATCGAATGAAATTAATGTTGAAATTATAGATTTTGTAGTTTAAGATGGAAATTAGGGATAAGAAATGAGAAGGATTAAATTTCTTGAATGGGATTAATGTTGAAATTATAGATTTTGTAGTTTAAGATGGAATGTAGGGATGATAATTGAGAAGGTTGAAATTTCTTGAATGCGGTTAATGTCCAAATTATAGATTTTGTAGTAGAAGATGAAAATTAAGAATTATGTTGATATGTAGGATGAAATAAAATAGTTATTTTATTGTTAGGAACGTTGATGTGAATTTGAAAATGAAAATATTTTGTAGTAGAAGATAAAAATTTGGAATTAGTTAGGATGTTGATGTGAAATACAAAAAATATTTTGTAGTTAAGAAAATTAGGAATTATGATGTTGCATGTGAAATATTTTGTTTCATCATTTTTTTTTTGTTATATCACAAATTATGAAGTCAGTAGAAAATTTACAAAAAAATATTTTGTTTCATTAATTTTTTTTGACACCGACTTCCTAAGCTGGTAGAATTTACAATGTCGTTGGTTTGAGAAGTCATGATTTCAGAAGTTAGTAACAATGGGCTCGTTTTAGCCAAAAACCTATATCAATTTTGAGATGCTTATATCATTGCAGTATAGTTGGTAGAAAATTTGAGATGCTTATATCGTATGAATATCAAACCAATCTAAATGAAAAAGAAAAGAAAAAAAAACCATTTCACCATCCTTCCTTCCCTCAATCACCATGCCCAATGCATTTATGATCTATCCTTTCAACACTGCATACTCAGTGCAACAAAGTACTAATAGCTTATCAATGGAGATCTTTCCAGTAACTTTGTATTTCAGTCGGTACTCGGTGTAACACAAAATTATTTTAGTTTTTAATTTTATTTTTTAAAAAATTTTAAAAATTATAGTATTAATATTCTAAACATCTATCCTTATATAATTATAAAATTTTATTTTAAAAAATCATATTTTAAAATTTCTAAAAATTATAATTTATAAAATGTCATATTTTTTATTTAATTTTTTTAATATATGATTTTTCAAGATAAAAGTTTGTAAACGTATTTTGATATATGGTTGAAATATTAATGTAATTTTTTACAAATTTTTAAGATAAAATAAATTTTAAAATAATTTTGTGTTACATTGAATAAAGCAGAGTGATTGCACCTTTTTTTGTTTTCTGTTGTAAAATTTTGATGGTATTCCGTCTTTCGATTTATCGGCCATCGAAATTATCTGATTTCGAGTAGAAAATCTTCGCTCATAGCTTATATAGTTATATAGGGTTTTCTTAATTATTGTCACACATGGCTAAAAAAATCATAGATCAATGAAAGGAAGAGTATAACTCAAACTGATTATTCCTACCACTCGAATAACTCACACAAATCACAAGACTCGATTCCAAAGTTACCTAACCAGTAAGATGGAATCACGTGTATATACTATTTTAAGAATCTCAAGCCTCTCTGACGAACCCTGTGGAGATTGACTAACTGTGAAGACTAATCTCACCTTTTAACAGGAAATGTTGTAGAAAAAGGAGTAAAAGGCAAAAGCCAGCTTATAATGAGACCCATGATCTCCACAATTATGTGTTGGAATGAAGAGAGATCCATACCCAAAAGAAGAAGCCTTTTCAAGATCCATTCCACTACTTACTTGCATACATATATGCCCAAGAATCCCCAAGTTCCTCCCACTTCTTCCAGGTTGTGAGGACCTAGGGTTTGTTTCAAAATATTGCATCGATTGATCGATGAAGTATTTGAATGACGGTTATTCAAACCAAATGAGTCTGAGTATTAGTTGATCATGATCAACTCATTTAAAAACAAATTGAACTTGAGTTGAGCCTGAATTTGGATTCGGGTTTAAAAATGTACCTTCTCGGTTTTATAAATGTGTTCCTACTCAATTTGTTTAGTAATGTAAACGAGTCTTAGCTAAGATCGATGTACTTGGTTAATAGATTTATCCTACTTGCCCTTGACATACCATAAGGAGCATTTTATTATTCCAAAAATCCAAGTAGAGCATCAATTTAAATTCAATGTCATTTTATAAATTCCACAAATTTCTAGTTGAGCATCAATTTTAAATTGAACCTAAAAATGTACTTATATTAGATTTGTTTAGCAAAGTGAACGGGTATGAGCCGAGCTTATTTGAAGCTACTAGGTTAATGGAGCAGCCTTAATTGCCCATGACATATTAACCTACGAAAATGTTTGTAAATTCCACAAAATTCGAGGTAATACTTAATTTAAATCAAGTTTTAAAATGTGTTCATACTCAGTTTGTTTTATAAAATAAATGAGTCCAAGCCAAGTTTTTATTCGATCCGAACCCAGACCGAGCTACTCGACTCATGTACTATCCCTAGCTACTCATTGCTCGATAAATTACCACCTATTTGTGCTAATACGTCCTTGAATAATTCAACCAACTAAGGTGCCAATAAAGAACATATTATGTGTAAACTTTGCACTTCAAAGTTGAAACCAAACTCAAATGAGGGAAATCACCAGACTTCCTTTAGCACATGTATACAAGTTCTGGGTTTACTTGTACTGCAATTATACTCTTATTGTCCATCAAACCCTACTTTTATTTTTTGCAGGCCCAAATCCTTTCTGCCTCCAAATGCCCCGGCCAAAGTAACTCAAAGAAGAGAATGTCTGGAAAGTGAAAGATTCATATATAAAGAAGAGCCATTGGCGGCGATGGCTGTGGTGGCAGAAGGCGGTCATAACCACCGCTACTACACTGTGTGTGCTGAGATTCAACTTACATGATAAAGACACTACGCAATTTACAGCACGTCTTGACTAATAGATGCAGACTTTCACATTATACCAGCGACTAGCCGGAAGAGTTCTACATCAATAAGGAATCAAGAAGAATTCCAGTTCTAGATAGTAGCATCATTTAAGGTCGTAGGAGAAGCACTGTACAAAACAAGAAGGATGAAGCAATTATAAATGCAGGAGGCAGAAGATTTACAGCTTAAGTGGGTTGTTCGTTGATATTGGAGTTTCGTCTTGATCATCAATCTTGACTATCAGTGGCTGCCGGAGATCAGCTGGGAGATTAGCATTTGAGATGGGCACTGGAGTATTTGTTGCTAACACGCCATCAAGGTCCTCGTGCTCCTCCAGTGCCTTCTCCAAAGCATTCTTTGCAACTCTTGTGATGGATATTATCAGCAAAACTGCATATTCAGCACGCAAACCTGTTGTCATATTTTGGGAAATAGATGCATTTTTTTATTAATTTTTTTTTTTTGTATTTTGAAGATGATCAGAACAGGGGAGAGTGGACTGGCGTCAGCAGACAGCAATTATCAAATGATTCTGCCCATCTCAGACAGTAAAATTCATTTGAGAACCTTCATTATATTCCCTGGCTTTCTCGTATAAGAAAGAATGTTGAATGTGGTATTCAAGTTTTAACTGCTAGTTTGGGCAATGTGATACACATGAGAAAGATAGCAGGAATAAAAACGAGTAGGAAAGGGGGATATGCAACATACCTGACACCAAAAGACTTGTCATGAGAAATATCTGAATTCATAAAAATTTGTATTGCAAGAATAAGTAGCTAAAAATACAATATTGCTGGCAACACAAGAATAAATAAGAATTGAGCAGAAAGAAGATATCTTACCCAACGAGATGGTGAAAACTCGTGCCATCCATGTGTTATATCAGAAAGGTCTTTCAAGGTTGTTCCAGCATAGACCAATGCCATTGTCATTGGCTATGAGAACATAAGGCAAGTTAGTCACTCAAACTGGAAAGCATGATCTGAACTCCAATTAAACCCCTCAAAGTTCATGAAAATGCAGGACTAGGAGTAACTATACTAGGAAATAAAGATAAACGAAAAATGAACTCCTTCCGAATTAACATATTCCCAAATCCCGATTAAGGATTTCAGGTACACCCAACGAGAAGAAACCAAAATGATATATGTCAAACTTCAAATAATGCACCAAAAAAGTTATGTTAACTAAAGACATTCAGATGCAGATAATTGAACTCATGCACAGGATGAAGATGATAAAATTTTGGTTTCTCATGGTCAGCATGTAGTCAATTTGCAAACTAAAATCTGACATCTAATGAAAATAGAAGTATCTGTCAAAAGAAAGGGAGTACCATCATTCCTAACCAGGAAGCCAGCATATACTGCCCCAGAGGAACAGGTGTCACAGACAATAGATAATTCAACATGTTGTACGGAAGCAGAGGCACCAGCCGTAGCATCAAAACAATCTGTAAATTGGACAGAATATCAGAGGGCAACATTTTTAATGTCAATCATACATCAGCAGATATGCTTTGTATGTCGAATCAATTTCATTTATAACATTCACATTAACCACAACATAACTACTCAAGGCAACCTAACCCCCACCCCCAAACTAGAGGCCTGTAATTACCGTCACAAAATTTCTCAAAGATGAGTGATTCTTGGGATCGATATCATCATTCGTATAAATCTCTTAAGATTGCCCTAATACACGTACACTGCTGATCCAGTTTTTAGCTTCTTTGATCTTTAATTAAGCACTACTCTAAATTAACATAACTTTATAGACATTGAAATAAGAACAGAGTGCTCTGCTGAATAATATATCAGCTTGTGAATAGATGACAGATGAACCTTGAAGCCAGATCTCTGAACTGCAATTACAACAGCACGGAATTTAGGATAATCCTTAACTTTGGATAAAACATAAGGCCTCCCTATCTGCAAAAACAGATATATGACATCAGTTAGCAGTGCAGAAGGCCAGAAGCCCCCCAATGCATATGCTTCTTATAAAGAATATCATGAAAAGGCTCTAAGCGATAAACATTAGTTTTTGTGAAAATCTGAGCAAAAATATAGGTTACTGGAATATACCAAAAGAGCAGCAGTAATTAGCGAAGGTTAGATGTTGCATATACTTTAGACGTATGCTCTAGCTTTCAAATGGATGTTTTCAAAGTGACTTAATTAAGCATTGTTGCATCAAAAAGGTGGAAATTGAAAAAACTTACCGTTCTTCCCAAGAGAAAAGCGGCAGTAGCACCAAGGGTAGAACCCAAAGAATCAGCAATAAATCCCACCACCATACCATAAAGATAGCCACCACCCAGCTGTATTTGAAGTAACGTTGATAAATGAAAATATATTGTCATCAGTAAAAAAGCACCCTAGGAGCAACTGTTTTTCTAAGTCAACAGAGATGCACTTTTTGTAGGTTTATGTTGCACACCAAAAAATTGGCACACTCAAGTAGAAACACAACTGGCATAACAATGCTTGAAAATGGATGCTCAAAGTATAAACAGGGAAGTGTGTGTAATTATTTGGTTTAAGATACACAGTGTGAGAAAGAAAGATGAAAGTACAGAAAACAAATGCTTACAGTGAGTATGGAGGCTGGAACAGCCAGAACTGTTAATGGAATGTATGCAATAGACCTGTTGAAAAGAAATATTTGTCAGGGCTGGAAACTAGAAACGATCATAGTCCAACTCAACATCATGGTTCAACTATACGTGAATAAAACTGCACTCTATTAGCACAAGTGAAAATTATCACACTTTGTCAAATAAAAAAATAAAAAAATATGGTAGCATAATTGTAACAGGTTACAACCAGGCACTTATAAGAGGCAAAAAGATAAACATGTTCAAGATAAAATCCTTCTCATACCATAAATAATGGAGGACACATGAGCGGCAACTTTCTGTAGATGAATATACATATAGCAGTGTATCTTTTTTTTCTTTTTAATAAAATAACAATGCATCTTGAGGCTACATTCATTAAAATACATAGTTGGTATTATGTTGTCTTTTTTAATTGCTAAACATGCCAAGAAAAGTTCACTTTTGTAGTTCTCCTACAGGATTTTGGCCTCTCAGTCTAATTTATTAAGCTTTTGTTTTTCGAAGGGGAAAAAACAAGAACAACAAGTACCCCAATTACAAATTGTGAATTACTACTATAACTATTACAAGATTTTTATTCTTTCTAAACCTGCAATTTCTTTCAAACACAATCTTTTGACTCAAACTCTTTCCCGCCTATGAGCTTGATAGTTTCAACCCATCAAATACTCAACAAGTATTACATTGTGAACATAGATTACAATACCCCAGAATAAAGCGAAAATAATTTCTTGGTGCCTTATAACTTAACTTTGGATTTCTGAGTCTCAAAACTCAGTTTACTTTTATCTAAGATTTCCTTATGGATGCTAATTGAGCACAAGAAATTACATACAATTAGTATGAATAATCAGGAGCACATAGAAGCTACTAGACAGTTTAAAAAAAAACTTGTATATAACTTACAGTACTAATGGGCCCCAAGCACCAAGATCATTTTCCACCCACAGTAAGAAGTCCTTCAGCATCTGCATAACAAATAGATTAATGTGAATTTTGTGTAAGACAAGGCAAATTTGCAAAAGGCAGACACAGGGTTTAGCAAAAAGACTACAAAATTTATAGAAGGAAACTTCCTATAAATTGCCCCATTGAATGCATATAATGACTTCTTAAGCAGATTAAATATCTGAAATGTGGTCCTGATTGCTTTATTATGCATCTCCTATGTGAGAATGGATACTTGCTCAATTAAGCCATTTAGTAAATGCTGAATAGTAACTTATCACTCACAAATAAACCAGGAACCACCCTCGGTTCCTTTCTTAAGTTTCATAAATGAAAGAAAATATAACCATGAAACAAAGATGTATGAAAAGCTAATCTGAAACCCATGAAGAAAGTCAGCAATATGATTATCTCTGGCGAACCAAAGAAGATAAATAAATACATCTTGCTAAGCAAAAAGGAAAAAACAAACGAACGTTGTTCATAAATTAGAGAAGTAAATCAAAAGAAAATCTGATAACATTTCATAGGATCTCATCATAAAGTTCATAAAATTGAGGAGTGAGCTGAAAATGTCTAGACTTAACATAAACCTCTCAGTAGCAAATCAATTTATATACAAATGCAGATTTCTGAATCAAGTCAGATTCAAAAATTATATCTAATAGGAAAAAGATTATGTCTATCTAATTTACAAAACTTTACTCAATGAAATTAGCTATCAAAGAAGCCCATCTGCAATTCTTACCCAGTGCTTGAGTACCACATTGTTCGTTAGAGATAGCTTATAAATCAAATAACTGATTAGAACATTCCAGAAAGGAATGTTTTGCGGACACTGGAATGATGTGTAAGGACCAACTATTAGATTTGCAAAAAAGATTTTTTTTTTTTTGGGGGGGGGGGGTCTCAAAGGAAGCTAACAAGTTGAGAAATCCTCATTAATTTTAGGGTAAAGTGGCAACTCCATGGATTATCCCTCCCTTCAGTTACATATCTAAGATAAAAACAGTCATGAATAACATGATTTCAAGTGGAGGAAGCAACTGACATTTATAATTCAAGATAACGATGGATGATAGATTGATAATCACATTTCTACATATTTCATGAACCGAAAAAACTGGATCACTTAGCTTGTAGGTCAAAATTTTACTCCCAGGTTCAAGATCATGGTCGCTTCTATTTCAAAAACAAGACTAATAATGACTGTAGGGATCTAGGCAGCAGAGCCAATGGAAAATGGATCAATGAAAGAAAAGACAGTCAATCAAAGAATGAAGGACGGTATGTTTTAACTAAGCAATAAGCAGCCAGAGGTCAATTCAAACAAGGACGTGATAAATGTCCTGATTGCACTGGCGGACTGACTGCAGGCACACATATTTCATATAACGGGAAAAACTTCAGAGTAGTATACCAGCTCCTAGTAACCCCCGTTATCACAATGGTCTTCCTAAGAAAAGTAATCATAGATTGATAGACCACACAATGGATAAGTAAAACTACTTGAATGGTTGGTCTCAGAGATGGGAAAGCTCCAGTAGAATCCAGGTGACTGACAAGGAGGAGTAACATATCATACATTCTATTGAATTTTTGGTATCATATCCAATTCATTAACCCACTCTCCCACTCTATCAAAGAAGAGTTGCATTTTTGACATGCTAAAGCAGATAAACCAAACTTGTTGAAAGCATCAAACATGAAAATAAATATGAAGGAAAAAACATACAAAACCCCACCAAAATTAGGGTCATTTTAGCAGAAACGAACCCCACGTGATTGCATTCATACCACTAGACCAGCATCAAAACAATTCATGAAATCGCCACAATCATACCACAAGGACGCAAACAATTATTAAAAAGATGAACGGGGCTAAGAAATGAAAGATGACGATTCGAGAGGAAATAAAAAAGCAACAAAAAGAAAAATGAACCTGTTCAATTGGGAGGGTGAAACAAGCAGTGACGATGGCGACCACGAGAAGGATGAGGAGAGAGATCCTGATGGCGGAAGCACAGGAGCAATCCATGGTGGGCAAAACTCGAACCCGCCCTCCCAAAAAATTAAGAAACTAATAAGATTCCAAATTTCTCCCACCCCCAAAACACAAGCCCTAGGAGGCGTCGGCCCACCCAACACGACGATCAATTATTGCATTATTGCACTGAATCCTGATTAATTGGGGACTCTGGGTTGCTCCCCTCGCAAATTCCAATGTTTATCTTCTCCTAAAGGGAAAAAAGGATGAGAATTTGGGGAGGGAATGAAATATCCTCTCTGTCTGTCTCTCTCACCTTGTTGATTTCTGGTTAATTGGCGTTTATGGGTCTTAAAGTTGGGTGGGAATGAGACGCGTGGGCGGGGTGGGGTGGGGTGGGGGAGGAGGAACCGGGTGACGCCGTGTACATGAGGTGCCCACCACGGCACCACCAGCCCGGTTGGTGTGGATTCGTTGACTGCTAGTTTTTTTCTTTTATTTATTATTATGTTTTTTTATTTTTTTCCTTTGCTCTTTCCATTTTCCTATTTTAAAGAAAAATGATTTACGTGGGTGGATAATTTTCCTTAACAAGGTGCTTTTATGACTAAACCTCTGTACTTTGATCAAAACAACGTTATCAGCTAAACCTCTACACCTAGTGCAATGCTTCCAATTACCCAAATCAGTACATCAAGAACTAGATATGATTAATAGAAATTTCTTATGAGATAAAGACCCTAAACATAAGCCTCTTATCGGTTGGTTTGAGGTTTGTAAGGTCAAGTCTCATGGTGGTCTTGGCCTAAGGAATTCAGAAGATATGAACAAGACACTACAACTAAAACTAATATGGAAAATTCTAGCAGAACCACAAAATCCATGAGTAATCCTTATTACAAAAAAATATCTTAAGAACCAGCACATACTAAAATACAAAAGAAGATGTACTACCTCATGGCAATGGACTCAGTTAAGCAAACTAATACCCCTTTTTAAGGAAGGCATTTGATGGTCTATAGGTAATGGAAAAAGTATCGGCTTTTGGTCTGACCACTGGTTTGGTAATTCCCCGTTGACAACATTTCTCACAAATGACCAACAGGTCGACACAAAAATCACAATTTGGGACCATCTAACGGACATAAAAACCTGGGATATAACGAAATTAAAAGAGACAACTCAACATCTGTTACCAACAAAACTAATAGAATCTATAACAACCTACCCAATCCCAAAAAATATCCACATTGACAGACTCTACTGGAAATGGAGTAAAAATGGTTGGTTCTCAACAAGCTCGGCCATTGAGATGATACACAAAATGAAATCTCATCAAAAAACTGACTTGAGGTGGATCTGGAATCTTGATGCCCCTCATAAGATCTAAAGACTTCTTTGGAAAATCACAAAAAACGGGGTACCCACATCAGTGAGCCTAGCCTCCCGTGGTCTGGGTATACCTACTACTTGCCCACATTGTGAATCAAATTATGAAGACTTGACCCACCTTCTCTATGACTATCCTATTACGCGTGCTACATTGACTAAATTAGACCCCTTTATTGCAGCTATTGTAGCGCTGTTTTTTGGAAGGTTCTACTCTAAATAATACCATCACGGAAATTAAAGAGTGCCTTGGGCTTCGTCGGTTTACAAACCTAGCCTTTGTCTGGTGGGGTGTTTGGTACTTCCGCAACATGTCCCTATTCCAACAAAGCCAAAGAGATATTAGAAGTATCTTATCCTTTATTCGAGACCAAACACACATGTGGAACTCAGCCAAGCTTATTGACGACAGTTCGAAACAACAACGAAAAGTAAAGTTACACGAGCACACTTCAACAACAAGAAGAAAGAAGGCTAAATGGAGACCACCGAACCACATAGCTTATAAACTCAACTTTGATGGAGCCCTTTCAGACTCTTCTAAAGGATCTTATAGGTTTGTAATCAGAAATCACAAAGGAACCCCAGTGTTCTGTGGTTCTGGTCCCTCTGCAATCCCCTCAGTTGCTGGGTCGGAGGGTCTAGGACTCTGGAATGGAATCTCAGCAGCACAATATTTAAATATTAACAACCTCATCATTGAAGGAGATAATCTCACAATCATCAACAGTCTTTAAGGTATCGGGAAGCCCTCGGGAGACTCTGAAATGATTGTCGCGGACAGTCTAGCCTCTTTAAGCTCCTTCCACTCTGTTGAGATTCGTCACGTCTATAGAGAAGCAAACCGTGTTGCAAACCGCTTATCGCATCTGGACTTTGCTTTCTCTGCCTCTTCGACTTCTGACGACTCAGTGCTTCGAAATCTCATCCGACTGGATGCTCTTGGTATATAGGATCTGTCCTATTGCCAAATTTTTTCCGGTTCAAAAAAAAGGTGCTTTTATAACTGATAGAGCAATTCAAGATAATGTTCTAATCGCTCATGAAATATTTTATACCTTTCGAAGCAGAAAAATTGCCGAGATGGATGGATTGTAGTCAAATTAGACATGGAGAAAGCCTATGACAGAGTGGACTGGGAATTTCTCCTTGTCCTTTTGGAAAGGTTTGGCTTCTGTAGAAAATTTTGTGAATGGATTAAAGAATGTATCCAAACTGTCTCATTTTTCGTTCTAGTAAATGATGAACCGACCAAAACTTTTTTCCCTTATAGAGGCTTGAGACAAGGTGACCCTATATCTCCGTACCTTTTCATAATTGTTGCAGAAATTCTTGCTAGGAAACTCCAACAACAATGCGATCTACCTAGAAACCCTATTGGATTCAAGACATCTAGAAATGGTATCCATGTTCCCTTTCTCTCCTTTGCTGACGATATAATGATATTTGCCAAAGCAACTCCGGAAGCATGTTCCATAGTGAAAAACATCCTCGACGAGTATTGCGAAATTTCCGGAAAAAAAATAAACTTCCAAAAATCAGCTTTCCAGGTCACAAGAGGGATCTCAAGCGAACAAAAACAACGACTCCAAAACTGCATACAAATTTCAAACCAAGCATCCCTAGAAAAATATCTCGGTTGACCTATTATAAACGGTAGAGTGACAAAGGACACTTTCGAAGAGATTCTGGGGAAAACAAGAAAACAATTAAAGAAATGACGAGCGAATGAACTAACCCAACAAGGAAGAGCAGTTCTTGTTAAAGCTAATTTAGCGGCCAAACCTAATTACATGATGCAAAACTTTATGCTCCCTGCTAGCATTCACTTAGAGCTAGACCGAATTAACAAATGCTTCTTCTGGAATAAGGAACCGAAGTATAAACCTCTAATCGACTGGGATAAAGTGTGTAGGCCGAAGAACGCAGGCGGCCTTGGCATTAACAAAACAAAAGACATGAACAAAGCTCTTCAGATGAAATTATTATGGAAAATTCTTGCGGAGCCGCATAATGGATGGATGAAATTAATAAAAGGAAAATACCTAAAAGATGACAACATTTGGGATTACAAAAAAAATAAAAACACATCATGGGGCAAAGTTGATGGAACTAAAAGACGAATTCTGCCAGGGGTTGATATGGCAAATTGGAAATGGGAAAACTATTAGATTTTGGAAGGACAAATGGCTACACAATGAAGTTAATCTTCAAGCTATCCGACTACAAGACCAAATCGAAGAGAATGAAACGATTGACCAGTATATAAAACCAAATAAAACATGGAATGCAGAAAGATTAAAATGAAACATCCCGACAAATATTGTGGACAAGATACTTTCAATCCACATCCCTACAACAGAGATTGAAGATAGATTATATTGGAAAGCTAGTAGAAATGGTTGGTTTTCTACGACAAGCGTTATAGACCACATCACAAGAGCAAGATCAATTAACTGCGACCCACTGGAGTGGATTTGGAAGATTGATTGTCCACCGAAAATTAAGAATTTTCTTTGGAAGAATATCCTAAATGGAACCCCCACAAAAATCAGACTAAGAAACAAATTTGGGATTCCCTCTTTGTAACTATAGCGAAGAATATGCTATTCACTTATTCACGACATGCCACACTTCATTGTCTCTTATCGGGAGATTGGATAAGCAGATTGAAAGAAAAATTAGAAACATTGACAAAACCAATAAGAACTATAAGGCGATAATCATTGAAATATTTTCCCAACTATCACCAAACCAAAAATCAGTACTAGCTTTTTCCTTATGGGGGATTTGGTCTATGAGGAACAAAATCCATTTTGAAAACCAAGATGTCAGAAATATGGAACAATGGATAAAGTATATAATCCAATATAGGATATCCTGGAAAAAGGCTAAAAAGGATGATCCAGAGGACGACAACATCCCTATAACACAACCCAATCCTCGAAAAAATCTCCGACGTCAGAAAAAAGTTAAATGGAACAAACCTATCGAATGATTCATGAAACTTAATTTTGATGCTGCAAAGGTGGCTTATGGGCAAGCAGGCTCTGGGTTTGTCATCCGCGATTGTCATGGTAGAGTGGTTTCCTGTGGTGCGCATGCCTTTGGAAATGTTTCTCCTCTCCATGTTGAGTGTCACGGTCTTCATTCTGGTCTTCTGGAAGAAGTTAAGAAGGGTTTCTCTCGTCTCTTGGTGGAAGGAGACTATCTGGTCATCATAAACGCCATCCGTGGGATTGGTACGTGCCCGTGGATTATTGAAATGATTATCACTGATGCCCTCGACCTCTGCAAAGCTTTCGAGGTTGTCTCCTTCTCCCACACCTTCCGGGAAGGCAACCAGGTTGCAGACAGGTTTGCGCACGTAGGTTTGTCCTCGTCCTTTACTTCTTCCCGTTGCCCTGCCGAGCTCGAGGATTCCGTCCGCAATGACGCTATTGGGCAGTGGTTCGACCGAGGTTGACCACCCCCAAATTTTCGCTTTGTATAAAAAAAATAAACAAAATAGAAACCCTATCTAGATTTGCTAACAATTAGCCCCAAATGTTTATGAAAATCCCTAATTTGTATTCGTATGTTGTCGTTCTCAAATCAATCCATCTTCTAGGCAAATTAGCACCTCCTCCCACAATTTTTTGGATCTATCTCCTCCCAATTGCCTTCTCTTTGTGTCTTGGGGCCGAACTCTGATATGTTCGGCATCGCTCATCTAGTCGACATGTTTTCGACTTCCGAGTTGGGGCTTCTCGTTGGCCATTCTGGTCATCGATTTCCTCATTCAAAGTCCCTCCCTCCATCTACCTTCAGGTTCTTCCTCTCAGTGCACCTATCCCGTCTCCGACGTCTCTCTTCTTTAGTCGGTAATCCATCGCTGTCATGTACTCCGCCCTCGGATTGGGCCTTCTTCCCCTCTACTTGGTGAATCGAAATTTGTCTTTCCCGCTCGGAGTCTAGGTTCGCCGTCGGCGGTGGTGCCTCTCTCACTGTTGTCGGCGCTTACGTCTCCGATTTAGTCTCGTCCTCCGGCCTTTGCTGTCTTCTCCTTTCGGCGGTGCTCGGTTTCCCTCTCGATGCTCATGGGTACTCTGCCTCTCTTGGATTCGGTCTCTATGGGTTGCGGCGTCGGACCAACTTGTCCCTATCTCCGCCCTTCCTGGGTCTTGCTTGGCGTGCAAGGGTGCTTCCTGTTGTGTGTGTACTTGTCCTTGGCGTGCAAGGTTAAGTTTTGTCCTTGCACGCCAAGGTTATAAAAAAAACCGAACTGAGCTTTATATATATATATATATATATATATATATATATATATATATATATATATATATATATATATATATATATATATATATTACAAACCCACCCGAAAGGGTTAAACCAAACCCCAAAAGGGCTCAATTAAATCCTGAAAAAGCTCGATAAAATCCCGAAAGGATTTTAAGGTGTGTTTTACTATGGTGTTCTCGGCGGCTTTCCTAGGTGTTCCTGTCATTCCTTTTCTTTGTTGGGGCTCTGGCATCCGGTGTTGGGTCTGGCTAGGGTCGAGGTGGTGTGTATCGAGGCGACTCCGTGTTCCAGAAATTTTCTTGGAGGATCGTCTTCACTTCCCACAGGGACTCCTGATGTACCGCTGGCCAGCGGTGTCATCGCTTGGTGGCGCTTGACGTCGGGTTGTAGTCTATGTTGTCCGCAACTTATTAGGGTTAGGTTCGTTTGTTTGCCTAGTTTTATTGTTTTTCACTGTTTGTATTGCACCTTCTTATTTTAGGTTGTATGTTTGACGGTTTGATGTCTGCCGATTTTTTTGGCTACTCGAGGAGTCAGGTCTGGTTGTCCCTTGAATTCTTACCTTATAAAAAAAAGATTTCCTACAAAATGGTTATTGCTTGTGCACCTTGAGTCTGATGCATTACATATGTGGTGCATACCCTCGACAATAGGAATATGCTACTCTCCTACTCTCAAATGGTGGCCGAAGACATTTACAATGTTGTATCTAATTTCATTTCCTTTTCTTATGGACAATTCGGTAGCTAATAGACTTGTTCCACCAAATGGAGTCGATCATGTATTTATCTTTTTTGCAAGTGTTATAGACCTTGCGGAGATTGGTCTCACTTAATAGACGTACCACTTCTTAAACTAAAAAAAGATTTCCAACAAAATATTGACATGTATTTTTTTTATGAAAATTTCGTGGGGTACCCTCAAGTATAAGTTTTTTCGCGTCGTATACAAGAGTTTTACCTATTTCACGTGTTACCCTTTAAAGTTTTTTAATTTTTTGCCTTATGCCCCTCCGCTTATTATTTAACGTTTGACATTAAATTTCTTTCAAATTAGGCAAATTTACAGGAAACCACCTCTTAGGGTGTGTTTGGGAAGGGTGTCGGGGGTGGGATGGGTGGGGGATTTTTTTTTTTGGGATTCAGGACGAGGTGTTTGGCTAGGGGTGGTGGAGGTGGGAGTGGCTGGGGTGGAAAAAGGGCCAATTTTCCTACCTTCATTTTGGGGGTGGGAGGGGGTGGGAAAATATTTCCACCCCTTTTGGACTTTTTTGCCCCTAGACCTTCTGCTTCCTTCTCTACTCTCTCTTGCATCAGATGTTCTCTATTCTCCCTTTCTCAACCGAAGCCTAGAAACCTCCTCCAACAAACTGATCTCCCACACTCTTTTCGAATTTCCCAAATCGACCGGCTCCGATCAAACATTCCCCATGGCCAGTGGAGGTGGAGGGAAGGATGTGGAAGTTCGTCGTTCGGTACGGGGCTGAATTGGAGTCACCTATTACTGGAGCTCACAATTCGTCATCCGGTACGACGCTTAATTGGACATCACCTTTTACCGTCGGTGAAAAAGAGTCGGCGGGGACCAAATCACAGAGCTCACAGTACCGCGAAGTCACCTTTTATCGGTGAACTGATAGATTGGAATCTCATAAATGGGAATCCGATTTCTGTTTTTTCCACCCTTATCTTTTTTTATTGATTTGAATGCAGGGATTGCGGTAAACAGATGTATTGAGGTAAGAATGTAACATTAATTTTTCATGATACTTTGTTTGACATCGTTGTTTTCCCCCTTTCTTCCTCTAAGGTTAATTTTTTGTTATGGTTACTGGTGCTAAGATTTGGATGTATTTGCGCTTCCATATTCTTTCTAAAGTTTTGAGAAATTAAAGGAAAACCAGATAGATTGGAAAGGAGGTGAAACAGGAGGACAATTAGAATAAGGACATATATGTCTTTTCCTTTTATTCCATAAAAAATCTATCTTCATTCAACCAAACACGCAGGAGATTATTTTATACAAATAATCTTCATCCTCTTCACCTCCAAAAAGTATCTCCATCCCCTTCATCCCCCAAAAGTATCTCTACCTCCTAAAAAATCCACTCGCAAACACGCCCTTAAATAGGAGGGTTTTCACTTAACCACCTCTTAAATAAAAACCTTTCTCAAACTCGAAAATCACCTTCAATTTCGTCGGAATCTTGGACCGCCACCGGCGAAGATCTTCAACAATTACCGACCTTTTCACTCCTCGCGCTCTTTCTCTATGAATCGCCTTAAGTGAGGGACGGGTGCTCTTTTCTTTTAATTTTAAGGAAAATTTACATAAAACCAACTCTTAAGCTATTTCAACAATTTCGGTCCCAATTCCAAATAACCAGCAGACAAATTTCAAAGAACTAGAAGAGACCAATAAACTCCTAAAGCCGATTTTGAAAAACCAAACCCTAGGGTCTGCAAGATGAAAATAATCTCACAATTGAAAGAACACACACCTGTTGTCTCTTGTCAATCTTACCATCCTCTAGTCGCCGATATTCCCACCCTAACCTAGTCTTTGCCTTAGCCTCCCCTCGGCCAAGTCACTGTCCACTCTCGGCAAGTCGCTCCTCCTACAATCCTACTTCTTTGTCACCTTTTCCCATCCAACCTAATCTGAAAAACACACATACATATTTTGATTTTGTTTTAAAGAATTTCCTTTTTTAAAAAATCAAACGGAAAAGGTTAATATTAACTAAAGAGGGGCACGATACGAAATACACTATATACCGAGGGGCATCCGACGAAATAGTTCAAACTATTGTACACCTGGTGAAATACCCCTTACCTCAGGAGTACCTCGCAAAATTTCTGTTTTTTTATTAGATAACTACACTACTATACTATAGAAGCTCTCCTCTCTACACAAAAGAAGCCAAATACCAACACCCAAATAACCAACAAGGCCCCACCATCAAACCACCACTCTACTCCTTCATTAAACCACCACTACCACACAACATCATCAACAATAATACCAACCCACACAACCTCTACCACCAGCCTATCACCGACACTACCACCACTCTAATTGCCCATACCTCTCTTCCATCGTTCACTTTAACTACCACAAAAACCAATCATTGTCCATTCATTGTGTCAAACTGGTGTTAGGGAGAGACCTTTCTAATCTTTTTCACTCGTCGGCTCCGACTACATTCCTTCTTCAACTAGCGAAAAGAATGTATCCCTTCACACCTATCAGCTTCCAGCTTCCACCTTCCAAATCCCACAAGGGTTCGTCAACTCCTAATGAAACCTGCCCTTTGGAGGGGGGAAGTACATCCCCAATAATGAGAAGGACGAGAAATAAAAAAAAAAACAAAAAAGGAAAGAAAATGAGGAAAAACTCCATTAATATGGAGAAGCTGAAGTCTCTGGTGGTTGGAGTGCTGGAGAACATCCCCTCTCTCAACAACACATCCTTGTTTGCGACCATTATCGGAGAGGTTGTCAGTCGTGGTCCTTTGACCTCTCGATTTTCCAAACAATGGTGTTGTTTGGATTTCGAATTATTGCTTTGATAAAAAAAATAGAAAAAAACTTCAATGGTAAATGATGGATTCAAAGATTGGAAACATCGTAGTGAAGGACTTAGATAAGATGAAAATAGTGTTGAACATATGACTAACATGAGCACTTGGAATGATTTGATATTAAGATTAAATAAGAAGGCTACAATTGATAAAGATTTGCAGCAACAAATTGCTAAGGAAAAAGAGTATTAGACAAGTTTTGAAACGGATAGTTGTTGTTTTAAATGTCTAGCTAAGCACAATTTGGCTTTTCAATGATCGAATGAAAAAATTTATCAAGCTAGTAATGGCAATTTATTAAGACTAATTGAGATGGTTTCAAAATTTGATGAGATAATGTAAGAATATGTTAGATGCATTCAAAGTCATGAAATTCATCATCATTATTTGGGTCATAAAATTCAAAATGAGTTGATTCTTCTTTTGGCTTATAGTGTTAAAAATTCTATCATAAGGGTCATCAAAAAAGCGAAATACTTTTCTATACTTCTTGATTGTATCCCAGATTTAAGTCATCAAAAGCAAATGACTTTACTAATACGATGTGTGAACATGTCTAATACTCAAATACAAATCGAAGAGTACTTTCTAGAATTATTATTTTTTATTGTGGATGATACATCAAGATTAGGACTCTTTAATGTACTCATTAATGCACTTAAGTCTCATGATCTTAACGTTGATGATGTGAGGGGTCAAGGTTATGATAATGGTTCTAATATGAAGGGGAAACATTAAGGGGTTCCGGGTTCAAAAGCGATTACTTAAAATAAATCCTAAAGCATTATATATGTCATATGCTAGTCATAGTCTTAATCTTACACTTAGTGATATGACACATTCTTGTGTGAAAGTTTTTTTTTTCATTTTTTTGGAGTTGTACAACATATTTACACTTTCTTTTCAAGTTCTCCTAAAAGATGGAAGGTTTTACTTGATAATGTTTCAAGCTTAAGTGTGAAATCTTTATGTAATACTCATGAAATCTTTATGTAATACTCAAGCTATTAGATTTCAAGCTCCTCAAATATTGTTAGCTGTATCAAAATTTTGTGAATCTTGTGATGATGCCAAGGTAAAGAGTGAAGCTGAAAGTTTAGTGAGTGCACTTGAAATTTTTGAATTTATATTTGTCATGGTTATTTGGTATGACATCTTGCTAGCTATAAACATTGTTTTTAAGTAAGAAGTTGCAATATAAGTCTACGTGCATTGATGCTATAATGAAGTAACCGGAAGGTATGATGTTTGATAATGTATATTTTTTATAAAATTCTATGTAGTTTTAGGATAGTTTTAGGTTGCATTTCATATGTTTTTCTAGTTAATTTTCATCTTTATCATTCAGTGGTCGACGTTCGAAATCTACGCTTTTTATGATTAAATGTGCAGATTCGTGGATCCTGACTCGAAGGATGGTTCAAGAGGGCGATGTTGGAGCCCTGAAGCTACTTAAGATGGCTGAGAAGAGAAAACATGTCTAAAAACAAGCTACAATGAAGCTGAGACAAGAGGAGATCTGAATGCACGAAAATGACTACATGGAATTCGAGGAACAGAGGATCGGCGCCCACAAACAAGGAGCGGTGCCCGCCTCTAGGCATATTGAAGATCGATACCTGCAAATGGGGATCGACGTCCACCGATAGATGGATAGAGTCAGATCCGCGTAATCTTCCGAGAGCTTATCCATTAAAGATTTATTTTCATCTTTTGAGATACGATTCTATCCCATTTTGCCCGACATTTTTAGGGTTTTAGGGCCAACCCTATCACTATAAATAGTTTAGTTTTCTATGGTTTTAGATGACTTCAATAATTCATTTTTCAGATAATTTAGAAGATAGTTTTTTAAGTAAGCCATGAGTGGTTAATCTCTTTGTTAGTTTCGCTTGCATTTCAAGACATGGTTGATGGAATGTGATGGTTGATCCAAGGTTAATTCTATTAAGTTATTTCAATTCTCTTTGTTTTGATAATGCTTATATTGTTGACTTTGTCTTAATTAGCCATTAAGATAGAATCGCATCGCACTAGGATTATAGCTTTATTCCACTATTGCGTGCGTTAATCTATAAGTAGCCAACATGTCTTACAAGAACGGTTCATGAATCTTAATGATGTAGGAGGATTGATAGGTAGAGATTATCTCTTTTAGTTGAAGCAATGGTTGGACTGACAACCAGGTGAGAAGATTGACAATACGGGAGAGATGATGTCAATGTGCCAGGTGTTTGGGACCTAATGCTACTCGCCCTCATGATATAGTAAGGGAGTTAGGTGGTGATTGAATAGGCAGCCTACCTAATTCTGTACATAAACCAAACCCTAGAATAATTAATAGAAACCAACTTAACTAAAGTAAAGGCCAAGGATCAAGAAATTACCATTGTTGCGAATGTGATTGGAATTACATTTCATTACCAGTGCTTCATATGAATCATCATTGCTACTCTGTTAACTTATTGCTTTCATCATACAATTGCTTTCTCTACTCCTCTCTCTTTTCTAATTACTGGCAAGAACATTCATAAAGTCGCACGCATTTCCTGTGGGATCAACCTCTACTCTACTACTAATACTAGTGGTTGAGTTTGAGATTATTTTTGGGAGGATCAACGACCAATTTTGCCTTACCAATGTCCTATTTCAAAACATATAGAAATGATGGTCATTCCTCAGAGTCTTGTATCTGATTTGAACTTGGAACCTACTTTCCAAACCAAACATCGAATCTTTAGGAAAAACAATTTGATGAAAGTAATCATAAAGAAGAAATGCAATCACCCGAGGAGTTCTTTAGAGCTAATTACTTTCTAGTAATTGTAGATATCACAATCAGCCCATAGTTGGCATCTAAGAAATCATTTATAAATCCATATAGAAATAGAAACTCTAAAACGTTCATACTTAAAACGAAGCTCGAGATTCTTAAATCATTTAATCAAGTTAAACCATAAACTCTAAGAATCTCAAAGAGAGTCAACAAGGTTTCTTGTATCAAGGTGCTTCTTCAAGGATCACATATTCATCCATATACGAAAGTAAACAAGGATAAATCAACATTCTTGAACACTCTTTATAAGGTCAATTATAACTAAACCATTCAGACAAAGTCAAACTCGTAAAGTACCACAATACTTATAAGATAATAAGTTCTCAAGACACCTCTCATATCCTTTTAATAATTGCAGTCAATCTTACTAACATCTATACAACAATCCTATATCCCTTTCATTTTAGTAACTTAGGCCAAGTCACCTAAACAAGTTAGTTATACTATTCCTTATATAATTTTCCTAATCAATCTAGTAATATAAGTCAAAGTCACAAGTTTCTATCTTCGGGTAGTAACTCGGTAATCACTTATTTTTAATCAATCGACACATCACCTAACAATCAAACACTACACAAAATATATACTATTAAGTAGTTTCTTTAAGAATAAAACAAATTCTATTTATTTTAAGAAATCCTTAAAAACCTCCTAGGGATTTATTAAAAACTACTGTTTTCGAGTCAACTATAGAGAATCATAAAAGCATTCACATCCAAAGGGGAAAGACAAGTGTATATTCATTTGATTAACCTTTTAAAAGCATTCACATATACTAAACCAATCTTATTTTATTTTATTTGATTAACCTTTTAATGGAGTTCAACTAAGAAGAATAAATATAATGAATATAACAATCAAGCAAACTCTTTCATTCTTTCCAAAACAGTTTTCCAACACATTCTCAACACATTCCCAACACATTCTCAACACATCACCTAACAATCAAACTCAAATATTAACATATCAGTCTCAACACTTTCTATCTATATAAAATACTAAAGCAGAGGCCTGAAATGGGATCTGGTGCGATTCGCCTACGTGGAATTTTCTGGATTAAAACAGGATTATTTTTGCTCACGTGTCATATTTTGAATTAAATTGGTATTATATTTTTGAGTCACATCAATTAATAAAACCAATATAATTAGGTAAAAAACTTATCTTTTTACATCAAATAATCTATTCAATATTTGATCAATGATTCTATATTTTAGATTAAATTAAATAAAATATATCTATATATAAATATAAAATATAGATGTATTATATTGTCAAGATTTTACTGTGAATAAAATATAGATGTATTATAGGTTTTCATATATGGACCCTTTAAAAAAAGATTTTTTTTGTTAGTTTGATTTCATCTCAATATATTAAATCATATCATGATAATTTATTGACATACAAATTCAAATCAACAATGATTCATGAAGTTAGACTTTTTATTTGGTACCCTAATTTTACAAATTTTTTAAAAATTAAAATAAATATTTTTTTTTATTTTAAAGGGCTATATTACTTGAAGCAAATTCCTTAATTTAGCCATTTTTTAGCACTAAATATAAAAATGCTTATACAGTACTATTACCTATGTATAAAAATAGGTACTCCGTATTATTAATATCAATTATGCTTTAATTTTTTAATATGATTTAATAATCTGTATAAATAATATTATTTACACTAAAAATAGGCTTTGGATTGGAGTCCATGTGTTTATCTCGGGTCAAATTCACTTATGTGTCATTTTTTGGTGTAATCTGACTCATATTTTTTAACCACATCAATTAAATATTTTTATATATTTCTATCCACATTAATTAACAAAAAAAAATATAATTGAATCAAATAATATCTTTTCTATTATATATATAATTATTTTTTATATAATATACTAAAAAGTAAGTATTTATTTAATATAAATGATATTTTTAATCTATTTATATTGATTTACACTAATCTATTAAAATAAATGGAACTTCCTAGCAACTGAGTATTTATTCAATATAAGAAAGATTTATCATATATCTATATTTATTACTGGTATAAGATATTTCTTAATTAATACTATACAAAAACATAAATTTAAATAGTTATCCATATCTTTATAAAAATATTTATTTTAATGTAAATTTATTAGTGGAGTCATAGATGAAACTTGAATTATTAATAATAATATATCTTGATAGATTATTTTATTTTATTAAGTTTTATACATTTTTATTAGTTGGAACACAATTTTCTTTAAGCTTTAAATTTGTTAAAAATGTTATTTATTTAATTAATATATTTTAATGGATTATACGTATATTGATTTCCTATAAAGTTTTCAATCAAATTATTTTTATCTTCATAATTGAATTATAAAAAAATTCAAGGATAATATATATATATAATAAAATAATATTTATTAAAATGTCGCGTAACAAGCAGGTCAATAAGACTAGTTCCACTATATTTATAGAGAAACAGATGACAGGGAAATCTACGCATGAGTCCTATCATTGATAACATGAAAATCATGAAATTTTAATCCATGGTACTTCTTATCAATTGTAATATGGATAAAGTACAACTTAGAGATCAATATTTAACCTTTGTCATGGATATGGGCTATTAGGGAAGTTCTTAAGCAGTTAACTTTTCAATTCCTTGGTTGTAATTTGTTGAGGTATTTACAAATGAATCTACAATTAAGATGTGGTTGTATTTTTGTATACTCTTTTAGGGGTTTTTGCTTCCAAATGAGGGTTTGTTTTAATTTGCTTGCTTGTGTTTTTGATCTCGTGTCAGTGCAGATTGCTTTCAAGGGCATATTGGCTTCCTTGGCATTGGAATCATGGATGATCCCATGGCTCAAAATCTCATGAAGGCTGGGTAATAACTACTATTGTTGTCTAATATGTGTTTATTGAGTTTTTTCCTTGGAGGGAGTGAGAGTATATATAGGATGAGAGAGGGAATGGGCTTGGAATGATTTGCATCCCCTCTGTCATAATTGCAATTGAGAGCGGATTATGGATGTTTTATGACATATTTTTGGTGAGATTGATTATTCAGTAATTGAAGAAATGGTAGGCTTAAAATAATGAATTGATGGCTGAAATTAACATATTGCAAAAACAAAACAACAATATTGGCATCTAGAATTAATGGCAGATTAACTTCAAACCTAAATAACATGACAGTCACTGACTCATAATGCACAATTGCCAATCTGCTGCTGGTCATATTCTTTTCTACGTCAACTAAAATCGTATTTGCAAGGAACATTCTTCACTATTAGCAACAACTTCAATATTTTAGTATTCTCCTGGGAATGATTCTTATTCTGTGTTTCTAGAACATCTGAGTTGGGGGTGTCCTACTAACGGAGTAATGTCTCCCAAGTATGGCGAGCTACAGGGTCTTAACAAACAGGAAACTACTGAGCTATAGAAGGAGCAAGGAGCACCTTCATTGTCTGTTGCTGCTCTTCAGTACACTATTTATGTGGCGATAGTACCTTCATGTATCCTAGGCTCATGACTGCTCTGAGTCGAGGCCTTGCTTCATCAATGCCCTAGAATATAAGGTTTGTCCCTAATTTCTTTGTCTTCCTTAATTCTATTTCTAAAATTCAAGATCTTCAAATCTGTTCTTAATTTCGGATTTGTAAATACACTCGGTGTTCTTAATTTGTAAATGCCCTAGAAATAAGATTGATGCCATAACTGGGGTTTTGTTGCAGAAATTGCTAGGATTTTTTTTATCAAACTAATGACAGAAGAGGCAACAAATGGGAATTCATCTGTTCCTCAGTTGTGATTAGGTTTTCGCTTCATCACTTCCTTAGGGTTTTTGTTCCGTCGAATCATCTATAGACACGATTCATCTCTTTTTGTTGATGGATTTCAATTTTGAGGTGAAATGATGATCATTGCTTGATCGGGGCTGACCTTATTGCTTGCAATCAAATAGAAATTTGAATGGTTTTTATTATTTCAATTAGAAATGGAATGGATTTTTGACTTGTCAGGACATAAAAGCCTTCAAATCAAATCTGAATGAATTGCTAAGGGCCCCTTTCCATTGATGGATTTTTCACTTGTCAAGACATAAAAGCCTTCAAATCAAATCTAAATGAATAGCTAAGGAACCCTTTCCATTGATGGATTTCAATTTTTAGTTGAATTGATGTTCATTTCTTGATTAGAGCTGAACCTTTATCTTGCAATCAAACAAATTATCAAACATTCAAACGATATTCATTATTTGAATTAGAAATGGAATGGCTTTGTCAGGATATAAACGCCTTTAAGTTAGTTCGTTGTTTTTGTATGATGGAGAAATCATAAAATGTCTTTGTTCTTTTGTTCCCTTCTCGTAATGGCAATCTAATTTCTAAGGAATAGATTTATGCTTACATCCTTGCTGTATCACAAAGCTTCTTAGGAATATAGATGGAAGATGTATTTGATAATGCTCAAATCTGGTATGAAATATAGATGGAATGAAACAGATGAAGCAAATGAAAGCATGCTTTTGGCTTTGTGAATTTGCCACAGTTGATAAAAAAAAAAAGAGTTTGTATTTGGTGATGTTGGTGATGTTGATATTCTCGCAAACAGATTGACGAGTCAAATCACCCTTTGCTATGGACTCAAGATTTGAGGTTACTTCTTGCTTTCCTTTGTGGCTTCTTTACATTCTCATTTTTTGCTATTGCCTAGAGAACTTGAGCACCTAATTGTTCTTCCTTGTGAAATTCAAACGAAACATGAGAAAATTGTATTCTACTATGCTTTTTTATCGCCTATTGGTTTTGATAATGACAGTTTTGTGTCAGTAATTTTTTACCTATAAAACCGAACGGATTGGATTTTAAAAAAGAATGCCATGTTTCACTCATTTGGGCAAAGCGTCTCTTCAGGATTCTTATCATATTAAGATGTCTATAAACGTTGGGGCTAACTTATTTTCACTCTATTGAGTCAAGGACTTGATTTAGTCCGAAGGTGAAAGTGTCAAAATGTTTCTTGCTCTTATTCCAGTCCAGTTGATTTCGAGTCCAGGATTCTTGTCATATTAAGATCATCGTATTTTTATTGACCATGGAAGAGTATGTACGATACGCACCCCTTACGGGTTCACTTTCACAAAAAGACTAGTGAGTCTAACTATTATTATAGGATGATGCCGTCCCCTCGAACAGGAACTGGTTTAACAAAAAGGGTCGAGTGCATGTTGGGTCTTTGGAACAGTTAGAATCAGTTTGATAAAAAGAAAAAAGTGAGCTAACTTATTGTTGTTGTCATGTCAATATATACAAGCTAATTTTAATGTTAAATTGCTGAATGTGATCATCGTAAAACTAACTTTAAACCTCACCCTGTCAAATTTCATGATGCATCAAGTTAAGGATTTTTTTCCTTTTTCTTTTTGCATATAACTATGTTATCAACCAACATGCACGTAGGCCATATCATATTTAAAACAAACACTGCATGTAGGCCTCTACGATTTGAATTTTTGAACTGCATCCTTGATGAAATTTTTATTCTATTCTAGAAAATGTCTAATTTGCAGCAAAATTATAAGCCATTTAATCATGGTCAACCGATAAACTTTTTTTTTAGTTTGCCCTTTATCTGAGATTCGCCTCCATTTGCAATTACATATTTATTATCTGCCCATTTACTCTCCTGTTTCTCAACTCTAACCCCATGATTTTCTAGAGAAGTCCTTAAAAATTGAGTCATTAAGAGCGCTTTTTTAAAAGCGCTTATTTAAAACCGCTATTAATTTATGAAAAGAATAGCGCTTTTTCTAAACAAGAGCTGATATTGTATTTAGTTTTCTTTGTATATATATATATATATATTTATTTATTTATTTATTTTCAAGCATAGCGGTTGTATAAAAAAGCGCTATTAATTTATTAGAAGCATAACGCTTTTTCTAAATAATCGATGAGAAAGTATTTAGTGTGATAAACCGAAGATACGAGAAGAGAGGTAGAGAGAAGAGATGAGCAATTGATGTTCTCATTAGGGTTCCAAAGAACCCATTATATAGGAGTATACAAAGGGAACTAGGGTTTCTAGGGTTTATCCATCCCAATAAAATAATATTATAACACTCCCCCTTGGATAAACATCCCTAAATATTGCAAAACTATCATATCAAAAACCTCGCCTAGAAAACCCAATGGGACCAAAGCTAGGACCAAGGAAAAAATACAAATGATATGTGATACGCTTTGGTGATACTGCCTCGTTAAAAACCTTGTCAGGAAAACCCGATGGGATAAAACCTGATCGAAGGGAAAAAGAGTGCAGTGCGTATATACTCCCCCTGAATTCAACACCCTTCTTGCAGTCTTCTCATTCGGGTAGGCTTTTTAAACTTCTTGATGATGATGACTGTATGAGTTATATAGCCAAGTCTCAATATTTCCTTTATCGTGTATAAGTTGAGATGTCTTCATACATTACAACTGACTTCGAATGCTTGACTTTCATTTGCTGGCGTTGAGTTGCTTTCAATGCACAAACATAAGGTACTTCAGGACCTAGTATGCCATTTGATCATGGAGGATCTGATGTATTTAAATGGTGCCTATGTTGCCTCGTTAAAAACCTTAACTTGGAAAAACCCAATGGGATAAAAACCAAGATCAAGAAAAAGAGTACAACATTGTATGGTGCTTCGGGACCTAATACAATGTCACCATTTTCACAATTATAGGTACTTCTAGTACTCTTATAAGGATCTTTAATCAATTGTATGTGACGGAGGTTTGACATTAATGCTTCAGGCATTTTCAATCGATCTTTTTCATTTATATGCGTATACAAGTAACGCGTCCGTCATTTACATTTAGATCCAAAATTATATTCACTTCTGGTGAATACATTCTCCATATAACATGTGATAGGTTTTTATGCAATCAACTTGGCTTTATATTTTATTTTGTATAAACACCCACTTAAAACCAATTGATGTTGCACTTTTTGGTGTTGGAACTACAAGTCCAATGCCATCATGCTTAAAGAACCCATTCTTGCATGAATTTCCTTTTTCTATCTCTTTACTATCATTTCGATGTCGACATCCATTATTTATTTGATGATCATCATATTCTCATAGACTCTTTCCACTTCTGGGGAATCGTATACCAAGAGCCTAGTGATCTCCAACACTTCTGGTGTACTTAAGAACCACTTGATATTCATTGAGTTGGAGTTACTTCTGGAACTTCTAAATGAGCTAGTATTTGTGACTTTGTCCCTTTCTTGGCCTTTAGTAAATGCTTTCAATGACATATTTGTTAAACCTTATAATCATTTCATTTATTGAACTTCTGGGTCGCTTGTATTTATCCGTGGATATGAAATGATAGAGAAGTTGCTTCTGTGCAATCTCTTTCTTAATTGTCTCATTTCCTCTCCTCCTAAATACCGAGCATTTGATCACCATTATTAAGCTCTAGGTATTTGATATCAATAGGGACTCAAACCCCATGTATCATCCAACTTCTTTGTGGTCTCATTGTAGTTCATTTGGAGGAGGTACATCTCGGAACATATGTTTCTTATTCAAAACCTTTGAATGAAAAGCTCTCTTCTGGAGATAATTAGGGAGATGTTATTGTGTCAAATTCGAAATGCAAACTTGCATGGGCCCATTTGACCAACGACTCTTCTGGGTCGTCGTGAGCTACCTTATGCTCAACAATATTTTTGATAACATTCTCTACCTTATGTTTCATATGACCAAAGTATTGAGGCATCTGTAATCTTGGAATATATTACACTGGTCTATATGATAGTGTTCCGTAGATGTCTCATTGAATCCATTCAAGAGAAATTAGAGACTTTGCATTTACTTTGAATTTAGATGGTCTTGTTGTTGATTTGCCAAGATGATAGACCATATATGTTCGGTCGCCCTTATAGAGGATCTTTGGGTCCTAGGATCTTCTGGTCTCTTTTAGTGGGTGTGTATGTGAATGTCAATGATCCCGCACATCATCGTTTCACCTGAATGACCGAATGTCACAAAGAAAAACATTTTATCATTAACTAACTTCTGGTTAGTGATAAGTTTCAAAGGAATAAATGAGTGTCAAATAAACCATATATACATTCTCATTTCTGTAAGACTTGCTTCTGGCTAGTCATATGAGATATTGGTGTTCAATACCATGTTAATTTATACATATGTGTCATTGTTACTTCAGGTAACAAGATCAATGCTCTTCTGGAGCTATATGGTATTTATCCTGGTTTTTCTATTCATGATTGTTTGAGAAAACTTCGGGTTTTCAAAGTTGTTTGACACTTATAAAACCATAATATTCAACCATTGAACTTTGTATATGGTGATCCATTTATTTAATTTAGATGCCACTGAATGGGTATTGTCAGAACTTTTGTTGGTGTCATACTTCAGGTATGAGTCATTTATAATGTTCTTCAAGACATTTCGAATTAACCGTATAACAGACATAGATATAAGCCACAACAATAACTTTGGTCAAGCGCTTAACCATAACCTCTTTCATACCCTCTACCGGAGGGGCATGCTTCAGGCAATGTTTAGAGGACAGTCAGGAAGTGGCCTTCTTAACCGGATCGTGTTATGTGGTTACTTTTATTGGTTGTATCAACCAGACAAAAATAGTTCTGAATATGATCGATAAAACCCACATTCCATGTACTTCTTCAGAAGTACAAATGATAAAATTAGGATCATATACTCTTCTGGAGTTTGTGAAATCCTTTACTCTTCTAGAGTTCATAAAATATTCTTTACTCTTCAGGAGTTAATAAAATCCATCAGTAGAGTCTTCAGGCTCTTAGGTTGGTGTTGGAAAACTTCACAATCTACAGGATTGTGGTAAATCTTTCTCCCAAATGTTCATTTGCCAAACAAAACTCCACATTAGACACTCATGATAAGTAGTTTCTTCGGGAAACACTTTGAGCTTTGAATTACAATAAGTAAAATCATACTCCCTCCGTTTCCAAATAAGTGACTTTTTACTATTCAGGCACGTGTTTTAAGGTGATAAAAATAATATAAAATATTAAATTTTTCAATAAATTTTTTTGATAAACTCATACTTATTAATAATAAGTATAATATTATTCAAAAAATTAATTAAAATTTTAATATTTTATATAGTTTTTACCCTCCTAAAAATACGTGTTTGACTTGAAAAAGTCACTTATTTGGAAACGGAGGGAGTAATAATTTTATTCAATATAAAGCAATGAATAAAAAAACAAATAAATAAAATAAAATTGTATTTGTCCACTTCAGGTGGAGCCATGAGAAAAACTTGTCAATTTATCATTTTCGTCAAGAAATGATTTTATTCATATGATTCATTTGTCAACTTCGAGTGACAATTAGTCTCTATTATGTATATTTCGATCATATACTCCAAAAGATGATAAGTTGCAATTAAAAAATATAGTAAGTTGTCATATAAACATTGCCCATATTCTTCAAGAAATGGTATGATCGATTATTACTCACTTCAGGGAGAAGACAACTTGTATACATTCACTTTAATTTCTACACTTCTGGGTATTTGTGCAACTTTAAAATAAAACTCATACACTTCTGGGTATAATTTTAAATAATCTTTATGAGGATATACAATATATCTCTTATCATTCATTTACTTCAAGAAATGAATATTGTCACTTCAGGGACAAATTTGTATTGATGAGAGAGAGACATTTTATGAATTTCCTTTTCATATACAACTCTTCAGGAGATGATTGTCGTTACTACAGGAACGATTTATGATTATGTGTCCATCCACTTCAGGGGATGCCTTTATATATTTCAAGAGATAATGATAAATAAATAAATAAATAGTTGATATAATTGAAAAAACTATAAAAACATAAATAAATGAACGGAAATTTCACGAGGTACCCCTGAGGTATCGCTTAATTCACGCGGTGACCAGTTGTTTTACCTCTTTCACGTGGTACCCCTAAGGTTTGGAATTCTTTCACCCCGTGCCCTTCACTCTTTATTTTAACACCTCACCGTTAATTGGAAATTAAAAAAAAAATCAATTTGCTTCAATTGAAACCAACAGTGAACAGCCCGAGAAAGGGCGAACAGCTCGAGGAAGGGTGAACGAGGGCGGCGCAACGAAGGCGGAGGGCGTCTCCGGCGTCGATGGTGGTGGCGGATTCCGGGCGAACGAGACGGTGCTGCTGCACATCCAGACCTCGGCGAAGAGGGTGACCTAGTGAAGAAGTTGTGCTACCCCTCTCTTCCATGCTTCCGCCTCACCGATACCGCCGCCGCCCTCCACTACCTCGAGCAATTCGTGCACTCTGCTCACGAATCCACCGCCGTCGAGCGCCTCTCCCGCCTCCTCGATCATGATGTGTAAGACCAAATCCCTCCCTCTCCAGTCCCTCCACCCCTTGAAATGGGATCTAGGTTTACCCGACGACTTCGATAAAACCCTAATTCGCAGCCATCCGGATGAATTTCGGATTTCCTGGGCCTCAAACGGACTACCGATTCTAAGCCTTGGCTGATGGAACGAGGAATTCGCGATCTCCGATCTCTAGAGGAAGAATCAGGAGTTCAAAAGGAGCCAAACTAGCCTGGCATTTCCGATGAGCTTCCCGAGGGGCTAAGGCGGGCAAAAAAAGGTGAAAGTTTGGATGGATGAATTCCAGAAACTCTCCTACATTTCGCCGTTCGAGGACTCGAGGGGGATCGATCCAAACAGCAAGTTGATGGAGAAGAGGGTGGTGGGGGTAGTCACACTCTTCGTTGTGTTCGCTCAACCCTCATATTTCTAATTCTAATTCAATTGATTTTTTTTAAACTTAACGGAACCGTTAATAAAAGGGGGAGAAGGGCACGAGATGAAAGGATTCTAAAGCTCAGGGGTACCATGTGAAAGATGTAAAACAATTGGTCACCGCGTGAATTAAGCAGTACCTCGGGGGCACCTCGTGAAAGGATTCTAAAGCAGTACCACGACCCTAACCCTGACCCGGGATTTCCACGGGTCGACGGGTTCGGGTCACCCGCCGGGTCGGAGTCCCGGGTCGGCCACGTGGCGTTGAAAGGTTGACCCGCCGGGTTGACCCGCCGGGTCAAGGTCGGGTTATTTTTTTGACGTTTTCGTGATGTTTTGTGAATTTGTGAAATAAGGTTTCGTGTTTAATGGTGTTTAATGGTGTTCAACCCGAGCAACGGCTAGTTTTTTTTTAAAAAAAATAAACGTTCACGTGGGACCCACCTAACGGCTAGTTTTTTAAATGCACAACCCGTGTGACCCGCCGGGTCACGGGTTCCATTTCCCTCGACCCTAACCCTGACCCTCAACCCGACCCAACCCTTCGACCCTTAGACCCGGACCCGGCGGGTCACCAAACCGACGGGTCACCGACCCGGCGGGTCACGGGTCGACCCGCCCGACCCGTGACCCGTGGCCATGTCTACTTCACAGGGGCAAAATATGCAGCCTTAAAAGTTTTAGGCCTCTTTCTGTAATTATATAAAAAATACGGGCCAATCTGCAATTTTAAAAAAACTGCAGGCTGTTTTCGTAATTAAAAAAACTCTGCAACAAAATACAGTACTACATCATCGTCTTTTTCGTCAAGATTTCGCAGAGGGCATAGGCGGCGGCCCCTCGGCTTCAACAGGTCCTCGGTGTCGGAGGCGTCGGCGTCTCCATCGATCGAATCTGGCCCCGGAGAGTTGGAGATGCCGCTGGATGTAGCCGGCCGAGGTTGAGGACGGGGCCGAGGTCGCCGGGGAAGAGCCGATCCATGGTCTACGGCTCCATCACGGTGAACGTGCTCGGCGAATTCCTGCAGAGCCTTGCCGAGTGACGCGATGAGGCCCTCCTTCGTGCCGAGTTTCGTAGCGGCGGTAGGATTTCGGTCTCGGTGGGGTTGCCGCCGAGTGGAGATCAATGGGGGCGTTTGATCGAGTGGGTTTGGTTGACGGTTAATTTGTAGAGAGTTTTTGATATCGAGATTTGGTTCGATCAAACTATAATTAAGATTTTATCTTTCGGAGCAAATTCGTGCCGATAACATGTGATAAACCGTGTGATAAACCGAAGATACGAGAAGAGAGGTAAAAAGAATAGATGAGTAATTGATGTTCTCATTAGGGTTACCATTATATAGGAGTATATAAAGGGAATTAGGGTTTTTAGTGTTTATCTATTCTAATAAAATAAAATAATATTATAACATTTAATTTTTTTTATTTTTTAATATATTTTTTGAAGGATAGCGGTTGTATAAAAAAACGCTATTAGAGCAAACCTTTCTTAGCGCCTTTTAATTAAAATCGCTTTGCAGGAAATTAAGTTGAAAAAAAAAATCATGTGAATAATTATTTTTTAGGAAAAAATTAGCTGCTTTCCCCCAATTGATCGAACTCACCTTCCAAATCCCTAATTGAAGTACGTACAGTGCCGGCGGATTCGTCTCCCACATCCGGCCGAATTGGAGATCACCGGTCGACGAGCACTACTTCCGACCGCCCTCACCGTCGACGAGCACTCCTTGTCGCCGCTTCATCCACCCACACCTTGTCGATCTCCATCGTCATCAACCGCTAATTCAGCGTTTGTAACTTGTGGTAAGCACTAGGTAGAGAGGATTTTCAGTTTGATTTGAGTTTGATTTTCCAATTTTTTTGTGAATCGAACAATTCCGACCCCCTTGAAGAAGAGTCGACTCCCTCCTCCATTGTTTAGCTACTGTTTTTTTTATGCTCGAAAACTGATTTCGAGACAAACAATGATCAGTTTGTGGGCTGCCATTGATCAAACGATAATTAGAGCGGTTGAACGATGGCTCATTCGATTGCGTTGCCAACATGTCGATTTCTTTGAGCGCTATTTTATCATGGTTTGGGCAATTGTGCATTATGAGTCAGTGGCTGTCATGTTATTTTGGTCCTTGGCCTCATGACCATCTCCTGGGGTAAAAGCAGTAGCCATTGCCGAGAATCGTTCCTCGGGATCAGCGATGTTTAGCAAATACTTGAGCAGCTTGATTTCTTTGGGTGCAATGCTCCTAAGGCTGCTTTTGTGGCTTTGTATAGTTGATACACATTCACAAGACTAATCAGCCCTAAGCTTTAACCTTCTGCAATTGTACTAGTAAATGCAATGGCTTAATGTAATTTTTAGCCTCTCATCAAAAGGTAAGAATAAGATCTGAGCAAGACAAAACCCACTGTTAGAATTATGGTAGTTATGTGCACCCAATAATATGAAATGGACACACAAATGATGTGTTAACAAGAATTAAATTTTCACATGATGAATGTCAACATTTTATCTTTGACCTGCAATAGTTGATATTATATCTTGTGTACGTTGCAATTTGGCTACTGGTTTAGTTGTTTAGTTGTTTAGTTCTAGTTGATACATTATATCTACTGAACGACCCTTTATTGACTAAATTTGTGTGTTTGGATAATAGGTAGCATCTTTTACTTTGCCGCATTACGAGCAACGACCTTTCCTATCCTCGTTGCATTGTATTGAAGAGGTATGTCTTCGATTGATTTTCCGCTCTATTTTCATTTAGACTTGCATTCTGGTAGTGAAAATGACGAGTGATTGTTGTTCAAATTGGATGTCAATATATCTTACACCTTGTAGGTCATAGATTTTTTTAATGATGTATTACATTATAAAATAATTTAAAAGAATAAATTTTAATAAATCCCTTGATAAAATTGTTCTTCTATTTGATTTAAAAATCTATCAATCAATTACAACTAAATGTTCTTTTATTATTCAATATATATTTTAAAGAAGTAATAATTATACGGAGTATAAAATATCAATTTTTTTAATATAATTTAGCACTTAATAAAGATTATAAAATCATATATAAAAATTAATATTTTAAATAATTTTTATTTTTTTTTAAAATTACATCTAAAGTAAACGACATATATTACCGAACAAATAAGTATTTTATGTCCAAAGTTATTCATTGTACATGTGTGTGGCTCGTGGGGGGCTGAAACGTTATGATTTGAGATGACAGGATTTGTAATCTTCCTACCAGGTTTTTTTTTCATGTTTACCCTATTTTTGTTCACTTTATATTAAAATTATAAAATATTGTACATTTAATTTAGAATTAAATGCAAATGCATGTTTCACTGACACCAAGTCATGATAGAATTGTGGATGTCAATATATCTTACACCTTCATAGCATGGAAATACACGGAGACAGGAAACAATTCAATTTAAAGTAGGAAGATATAGATGTAAATAGTATGCATAAAGGCTGAACAACCATGTCTGTCAATTTTGGGTTGTTTTAGAACACCAAATTTTGGGAAATGCAATAGGCCTTTTTGCTTATGTGGAACTGAATTTGGTCCCTTCCAACTCTGGTGAGTCGGTGAAAGTTGAAGGCAATGGAAATTTGCTTATGTGGGACTGAATTTGGTCACAACTTCAAAATTTAAATATTTAATGGGATGGCTATCCAAACTTTTAAATAAGAACTTCAAGAACATGGATTAGAGACTTACATTATAATACTGTAAAAATGGGAAAATGGGAGACCAACTTTGAATTTTAGTCTTTGAATAAATGAAAACAGTTGGTCAATTGCAAATCAATTTGCAATACAAGTCAACGGAGACTTGTCTTTCTCCAGTTGTGCACTAATTAACATAGTAGCTAGGAGACTATGGCACCAGTAAAAGTATTTCACAAATAAGACAACCATCATCATGATCTAATTAAGAGAGAGAGAGAGAGAGAGAGATAACAAAGAATGAAAACGTTTTAATTTGGCGCTGATTTTCTTACTTCGGTTTTTTGGGAAAAAGGACAATTAACAGATCCTAATATTTGCCAGTTCTGCCACGTAGCTTTGATTTTCTTACTTCTGTTTCTTTATGGATGTAGGGCCTGAGTAAAGCTTATGCCTGTTGTTACTGTTGCCTATTGTTGCTAACCCCTTATTAGTGTATTGTGAACTTAATTCTTGGTTATTTAAGTTCTCTGCTCTTCATCTACCAAACTAGCTATAATTTCCGGATTATCTTGTGGTTCACTGCATTGCTCACCACCAACATTTGACTGATTTAGCGGAATCTTGATGTTTCTTAGGAGGCTAATGATCCCAATATACACAAGGTCAAATCAATGAGGTAAGGGAAGAATGGCTTGAATTTCTGGAACCAATAGCAAGAAACGAAAGCTCGTGTTTATGGTAGATGGGAATCATTTTGATTATTTAGGAATTATTTTGATTATCTAGGAAATACTTTTTCGTACCAAAATATATTAGACATTTCATTTACATAATGATGCATGAATTTAATTTTGAAGAGTTTCTCAATTTGATTTATTTTGATATGATTGTTGTGACAATTCAAGTATTTGGTAACTCTTTGTGTGTTAAAATTGATTTTTTTTTGGGTTCATTTGAATGTCTACTGGTGTAGTCGATTATGCATATTATTAACAGGGATATATGGCTAGATGAATATATTAGCTGGCGAAAAAAAACATAGACAGCGGTTATTAGTATAACCGCTGTCTTGATTCCATTTAATTAAAAAAAAGCGAAAAAATGATAGACAGCGGTTTTTTTAGAAAAACCGCTGTGCTTGTCCGAATTTTAAAAAAATAAAAAATAAACCATGAAAGCGGTTTTCACAAAAAACCGCTGTCCTTCTGCTTTTCATAGCGCTTTTTTAAAACCGCTCTTAAACATGCTCTCAGCACTTTAATTAACAGCACTTCAATAAGCGCTGTCCTTCCCTATAAAAAACCGCTCTTAATGAGTGAGTTTGTACTAGTATGAATGCTTGATATCACCAACATAAAGTATATTTCTAAAATATTTTGGTAATCATTGTTTCTGTTCAGCACAGGAGTATAGGGATGAATCTCCCAATGTAGAATAGTTTCATGAAGAGGAGGAAGAAGCGAAAGTTGGAGCCTGTGGTGAAGCCTAAGCCTCTCCGACTTTTAACTACAGAAGATGATCTTCTGGTATGATTCTTCCTCTCCGGACATAAAGTACATATCTAGCGTTGAATACTCTAGGCAAAGGATTGTTGTTCTCATTTTAATGTGCTATTTTTCACTGTTTTCATTTAGGGTCTGAATGAGATCAATCCCAGAGCTAGAGGAAAGCGATGCATTTGCTCTTGCTATCTTTCAACCTGGTATGAACGGCCTCCCGCTCCTCCCCGTCCTGAAAAAATGTCAGGAACTATATAGAAAAACAGGATAAATTAGTTGCATATATAAGATCAATTTGTTCTAATTTATTTGTTCGAATTCGTCATCTAAGTTTCAGATTTTATGCAACTTACAAGGTAGTTGGGAAATCTTAGTAATTCTTTGAATGAAAATTATGAGTTAGGTATGTTTCATTACTTTCTTGCTAAGTCAATAATCTGTTTTTGTTTTTTACAGGGTTTCCTTTCTGCTGGGCAACAAATAGCAGTGAATTGGGTATGTTTCATTACTTTCTTGCTCCGCTAGATTGCTCATTAAGTATTTGCAAATCAAGCACTTGCTAAACTTTGTATGTTTCATTCCTTTCTCGCTTTTTTAGATGTGGTATGGACATTATTGAGGAAATCTTAGGATCAGTTGATTTAGGAAATAGGGAAATGGCTCTTTTAGTTGATAACTTGATTGTATATGGTCATCAATACAAGTAGTATTTTGTCCATTTATGTCAGCTTCATCTGTTCGGGGGAGCTATTACTTTTAATCTTCATCCAGCGCAGGCCACATGGTGAATATGTCCAGCTAATGAGGTTTGAGGAGCAGGAATTCAGTTACTATCAAAACAAGCTGTACAACCCCCAACACAGTGGCCTTAGACGAATGTACTTCCATTAATTTTAAAAATCCCGTGCGTAGCGCACGGGCTATATGCTAGTTACATAAATAATACTATTGTTCATCTAAGGTTGCCCATTTCTTAACTTAGAAAGCTTTTTCAGCCTGAAGACATAGTGGGATTTTCTTACGTGGAGTGATGCCAGGTAACACATTCATGTCATGAACTTGTTTCTCCATACCCGCAGGAACCACCCAATCGAACAAGTAAATGAAATTGGCGATTGCAAGCTCCACCATAGCAGCAGCCATTTGTATACCGGGGCAAATTCTTCTTCCGGACCCAAAGGGAATAAGCTCAAAGTGTTGGCCTTTGAAATCCACTGGATTGTCGCCAAGAAACCTTTCGGGATTGAACTCTTCCGGGTTATCCCAGCATTCAAGGTCTTGTCCTATGGCCCATGTATTCACAAAGACTAAGGTCCTTTCTTGTATTTCATACCCTTCTATGCTGCACTTTTGACTAGTTTCTCTTGGGACTAATAAAGGACTTGCTGGGTGCAATCTCATCGTCTCCTTCACCACCGCCTTTAGGTATCCTAGCTCTACAAGATCTTCTTGTTTTATAATATCCCTCCCTTTGTTTCGTATCAATGTTCTTGTTTCTTCTTGCAGTCGCTTCATAGCCTCCGGATTCTTCATCAGCTCTGTCATAGCCCAAACCAATGTTGCTGCAGTTGTGTCTGTTCCTGCAAGGAATATATTCTGCAATACAGATTTATAAAGAAAAAAAAAAGAAGGTAAGTTCAGTCTAACCCAGGGCTATTTTCAGTTTATGTGTGTTTCTGAAAAAAATGCACTCAGTTTTCAACTTCATTTCATCACAGCTTCTAACTTGCCAATTCCTATCTCAAAAACACTTGATAGCTCAAATCGATTGCCTAAACAAACAACTTACCATGAGAATTCCTTTGATGTGATCCATGGTGATGCCACTGCCTAGTGAATTCCTTTCTCGGAGATTGAGTAACACATCAACTATATCCTCTTGCCCAGATTCAGGCCTGGTTTTCTTGAGATGCTCATCGATAATTTCCTCATAAAAGGCATCAAGCTCCATGAATACTTTATGAAGTTGCGCTGACATTCCTGTTAGTCTGTCAATCCAGCCGATGGAAGGAAAATAATCCGAAAAGCAGAACTTAACGAACATTGCTTGTGCTTCTCGGAGTATTTCAACAACACTATTACTGCCAAATCTAGAATAGCTCCTTCCAAAAGCAGTTCTACATACTATATTACTTGTAAGGAAAATCGCCATCTCGCTTAAATCCACTAGCTTACCCTCGGATGAAAGCTGTGAGATTGTTTGTGTCATCCGATAAACCTCCTCTTCTCGGATTGAAGAAAAGGACTGAACTTTCTTGGAGCAAAAGAAATGAAGTACACACACTCTTTTAATCTCCCTCCAGTAATCACCATAGGGTGCAAATGCCACATCAAACCCGTTGTAAGATAGCTTTCGGATAGCTGCCAACATGGGCCTATTCGAGAAGACGTGATCATGGGTTTTCATCATTTCTCTTGCCATTTTCGCAGAGGAAACAACAAGTGTTGGCACTGACCCGAGTCTCAAAGACATGAGGGGGCCATAAGTCTTGGACAGCTCGTGCAAGTAGAGATGCGGGCAAGACGAGAAGAACTCGTGGAGGTTTCCAATGAGCGGAAGCCCAGGAGGCCCTGGTGGATGATTTACCTTTCTTCCATTTCCGCTTCCTCGTTTTCGGAGGAGGAAATGGAAGAAACTAACAAGGGCTGCTATGAGGAGGATCTGCATAAAGAGATGCATTGTTTTGCTTAATGAGCTTTGCTGGTACACTTGAAAAATGAACCATTACCTGTGGATGGAACTGTTTTTAGTGATTATATCATATATTCATGTGATCCATATTTTCCTATCCATCACATCAAAAATATTGTAAGTAGATAGAAGAAGAGATCGACAATTTGAAGACGCCAACTTCGTATGATATTTAGATGCACCACGCAACACCGATGAGACTCCATCGGTGCTAATATGGCTTAATGGAGTTGATACAATATATATAAGCACTCTCAAGTACGTTGTGTTGTGTTATATATATATATATATATATATATATTACCATGAAGCTTTTGTTGCCACAAGACACAATGGGTTCTTCTTTTGTACAGTAATCCCAGGCAAGGCGGTTGTGTCCATGACTTGTTCCTCCATACCCGCAGGCACCGCCCAATCGAACGAGTAAACCAGGTTGGCTAGCGCAAGCTCCACCATGGCCACCCCAATTTGCATCCCGGGGCAAATTCTTCTCCCAGCCCCAAACGGAATCAGCTCGAAATCTTGGCCTCTGAAGTCGACTCCCGCTGCCTTGTTGTTACCCATAAACCTCTCAGGTGCGAACACCAGAGGGTCTTCCCAGGATTCAGGGTCTCGCCCAATGGCCCATGTGTTCACGAAGACAAGGGTTTTTTGTTCAATATCGTACCCTTGTAGGGTGCAGTTGCGAGTGGTCTCCCGTGGGACGAGTAATGGGTCAACCGGGTGCAGTCGAAATGTCTCCTTCACCACTGCTTTGAGATACAGTAGCTTGTGAAGATCTTCTTCCCTTATCATCCTCGTTTTGTTTGGGATCAAAGCTCTTGCTTCTTCTTGGGCTCTCTTCATGGCATTCGGGTTTTTGATCAGTTGTGTCATCGCCCAAATTACTGTTGCTGCACTCGTATCTGTTCCCGCCATGACTATGTTCTGCAATACACATACAATGTCGCAAAGTTAATCTCATATACAATACACTGCTTGCAGTGTGTGGCCACGTATGTGAATCGCACCACTTTTAGTATTTTATATAGATTTTGATCAACAATACAATACCTTTAATATATAACATGCATATTAAGAAATAAAGTCATTTTTCATTTAAAATCATCCTAATTATACCAACTTTTTCATAAATTTTACATCTTTTTTTAAAAAAATTCAATAGTCTCTACAACAAATTAATATTATTTAAAAAATTAAAAAAACACACAAATCATTACTAAATTAGTAAATTATCATCTTGAAAATCTAAAATATGTTGATTAAAATATTACTTTTAAAACATCTTATATTTATAATCGATGGGAGTATTTGATGCAAGGGAAATTAAAAATACTAAATAACAAAATCAAATAAAATAATTCATAATCAATTTTCCTCTTGGAAAAATCAATACTCCGTATATACAGTCAATTTTAGTTACCTAATTTCTTTTTAGGGTGTGTATAGGTCCCAATTTTATTAAGATTATAAACATAAATATTTATAAAGTATAGTAAAAATAATTTATAACATATTTAAAACAATATAATTTTAAAATAAAATATCTTATAAATTATGCAAATCAATTACATTAATTTTATAAAATAATTATAAACTTAACACAATAGTAATAAATGTTTAGTTGACCCATTTTATATGATATTTTATTTTAAATTCACATTACTTTAATTTAAACACAAAATAAATTAGGTTAAATAAACACATTTGAAGTGTTTATATTTATAATTACATTATAAACACAAATACTTGAAATCCAAACACACTCTTAGGTACGGAGTACTCCTCTGTCTCATAATTTAAGCCACTTTGCTTCTTTTTTTTTTAATGTTAATATCTAACTTTCTGATTAGGTTTTTTTTATAATTTCATATTTGTACTTATTATTAATAAATATAAAAATATAAAATAAGTAATAAAATAATATTTTATATAATTTTTAACATTTTAAAAGCATAATAAAAAACAAAGAGGCTTAAATTATGAGACTAGTTGACGATAAGTTTTGTATTCAAGATAGCTGGCAACAAAAATCTAAATCGATCTTACACTAACACCTACTCAAAAGAAACTTACCATGAGGATTGCTTTGATGTGATTCTTGGTGATGTTAATGCCCAACGAGTCCTCTCTTTGGAGCTCCAATAGCACATTAACTATACTTTCTTGGCCTGCAGCTTTAGGCGTAGTTGAGTTTAGTTGCTCATGAATGATTTCCTGGTAAAGTTCATCCCACTCCATGAAAACCTTATGAAGGCGTGCTGACATCCCTGTGATTTTGTCAAGTACCCAACCCATAGACAAAAAATAATCCGAAAAATAAAAACTTGCAAGTATTTCTTCTGCGTCTTTAAGCATGTCTTTGAAACTACGTCCACTTCTAGTATGATTATATGTCCTCCCAAAAGCGACTTTGCATATTACATCATTTGTGAAGCACGTCATTATTTCCCCTAAATCTATAGTCATGCCATCATCAGAAAGATGTGAGATCTTCTGTATCATCTGACGAGCCTCCTCTTCTCGAATCGAGGAAAAGGAGTGGACTTTTTTAGAGCTAAATAGATGAAGTACACTTACTTTCTTGACTTGTCTCCAATGTTCACCATAGGGTGCAAACACTATGTCGAAGCCATTGTAAGACATCTTTTGTTGAGTTGCTAACTTTGGCCTATTGCAGAAGACGATATCATGGGTTTTCATCACTTCTCTAGCCATCTTTTCCGAGGAAACAACTAGGGTTGGTACGAACCCGAGTTTCAGGGAGACAAGGGGGCCATAAGTCTTGGATAACTCGTACATGTAGAGGTGTGGTAGAGAGGAAACAAATTGCCGGAGGTTTCCGATGAGAGGAAGCCCCCTAGGTCCTGGAGGTCGACGACAAACATGGTTTCTTTCATTTCTTCTTCTTCTTGTTTGGAGGAGAAAAAATGTGAAACTAAAAAGTCCTAAAAATAGGAGAAGGTGAATGTAGAGATACATGATCACATGTGGTAGCTAGTAGTTATATGTATCACACTTATTTTATAGCAAAATTTTTTTTGAGATCAATAATGCAGTAAGATGGATTATATTATCTATAGAAAATTGTTTTTAGAACAAAATAAGATTTACAAAATGACTTAGTTATAAGTTGCTCATAAATATTATAAACTTGAATTATGTGAGTAAATGTTATCAAATGATATCCGATCTCATGTGACCTAGATCGGTACTAGGCTTTATTTTTGTTGTATTAGATTTTTTTTTGTCCACGTTGTTATTAAACATATATGGTGAGGAGCAAAAGATTTGTCTTTCGAATCATCACCCATCGTGTTCAACATATTGCCCAATCATGGATTTTGTGGTCCTTTACCGGAATTTTAATGGACTGCATTTATGACAAGAAGGTATATGTATGGTCCAAATTTATTTATTCATCACATCAACAACTAATCAGTGCCTACTAATTAGTTACGTAAATTCAATCATTTTGCTAAAATGTTGAAGTAAATTTTGGTGGTGAAAATCTTCTATTTATCGGTTCAATAAAGATTGTTTATATTATAAGAATTATATAAAATATTTATTTTCTATATTAATTTTTTTTTAACAATATCGTACTTAAAATTTGTATCTAAAAAAACGTAGGTTAATAATAAACGACATATTTTTCTAATTGAAGGGATTAATTACACTATTTGTATAACAAATCTTTTATGAAAAAAGTTCGTTCTTTTTAATTGTCATTTTCCTTAATATTTTGCACAAAATTATACTCTTTTCATATAGTAAAATATGTCATTTACTATTTATATACATTATTTTTGTAACGACCCGAGTTATAAATCCGAGTTACGTTTTGAAAGTTGGATACATTCGTTCGGATCTTGCAATCTAAGTACGGGTTGAGTTTTCAAAGTCAAAGAGTTAAGTTGAAAGGAGGGATTTCGAAACCCTAAAACCGTGTTAGGTCCATTGGGGATCGTAACCTATCCTAAGTTTCTAAGTCGAGCAAAACAGTTTTAGTTTCCAAAGCAAGCAAACATAAATCTCACAACATAGTTGCCACGACAGAGCCGAGTCAAAACCAAAGTACGATAAGTGCCAATATCAATATAATTGAGTCCGCGATCTCTCTCTCTCTCTCTCTCTCCTACTATGCCATAAGATAATCCCTACCAAGTAGTATAAATCAATCAAGGCAAGAACCTGCAAGCATACCTTAAAGAAAGAACGAGGAAATGAATCAAGTCGACCCACGCATGCATGTAGGTCTGACAAACCGCACTGAGGCCACATAATGTGTACCATATCTAATAAAGATGCTTCTAATGCAGTGCTGAAATCTTAAACACACAAGGCATGCTGAAAGTTTATATAATACATAAATACTAAAAAAGGTACCTAGCATAGAATGCCAAGTGGTATGTTCCTCTCCTACCTCTACACCCATTCTCGTTAGTGCAAACGTCGGCCGAGCTCGTAGCTATATAGCATATCTCATCATATAATTTCACATTTCATATCTCATGCTCATTTCTCATATCACTTTTCTCATTTCATATTGTCATTTTCTTTCTCATGACAATACCATAAAACTCGATGAGGAACAAACCCAATGGAGCTTGGTTGTCCTATGACCCTAAAAAAAGACTCTAAGCCTCACAATTAACGGTCATTCTATGTCAGGAGGGGAATTGACTATTAAAATAAATAGGTAAATAAAATCAAAGTAAGGCAACTCCCTTGTCTTAGCAAATAAATTCAAGACTCCCTCCCGATGCAGCAGTAGTGAACCCGTGACCCGCCGGGTCACGGGTTCACTTTCCCCTGACCCTAACCCTAACCCTAACCCTTAACCTGAGATGACCCTTTGACCCGGACTTGGCGGGTCACCGACCCGGCGGGTCAAGGGTCGGCCCGCCCTACCCGTGACTCGTGGCCATGTCTAGCATGGACAGGCTCGACGTCGACATTGGGCTTGCCATCGAGTGGACTAGTCGATCTAGACAGGGGTTGGTCGATATTGACTGGCTCTCTAATTGCTTTCTCCGCTGGCTCCGTTTTGCCATAATTGATTTGTATCTCCTTGCCACTCCTTAAGCATATGGCGGCAATGTGTCCAGATGGTTGTCCCTTTGGATCAGCCTCAGGTTGGCCTGGAAGCGCTCCGGTTTGTCATGGAATATGGGCTGCCAATTGACCCAATTGGGTCTCTACGCTCTTCCTCCATGTATCGATTTCACCAAGCCTTGCATTAATGCAATGTAGTTGGGTGTGGATGGCATTATTATAAATTGCAATGTTTATGAGTTTGTATATGGAATTGAGTTGAGAGTTAATCTTCATAGACTAAATACATTGAGAGTTGTGAGAAACACATTATCCTTGTGAGGTTTGATTTAAAATTGCCTATGCCTATGGATCGCTCATATATGTGTGACGACGTTAAATTTCACTTGCTTTGCTTTGCTACCACTTATGATGTTGCTTTTGACAAGGGCAAAGACTTGAAGGATGTGTTGTAGGTATTGGGTATTGCTTGGTTATTGCTTGAGGACAAGCAAGTCTAAGTATGGGGTATTTTGATGTACATATTTCTAGGTATTTTAACTGCATATTTTGACTTCATATTCTATTCGATTCCTAAATTATAGATTGGAAACAATAAGAATCGTGTAGAATGGGCTAACATGCAAGAAATAGAGTCTACACAATTTTTGGTTTAAATGTATAGGAATTGGAGCGGAATCGGAGTCAAAACGAGAAAGCCAAGAGAAGCACTGAAAAGCAGTCGAGATCGAGTCCTGCACTCGAGATCGACCACATGGATCGACATAGATACCGGGAGTCGACAGCCAAGACACAGAGCTACTGGAGAGCACTAGACATGACTTAATGTCGAGTGGCTATATCGATATCGACAGGCCACCAGAGATCGAGTGAAGTTAAGACTGGTCGAGCAGAAACAGAGCACTCGATATCAAGTGACCATGTCGATATCGAGTAGAAGTTTACACAGATTGCACGCTGTTTGAGGACGCGAATTGAAGATCTATCCAAAGAAGCCACGATTTGCCTTTCATATTTAGATAGATTATGTCTTAGTTTACTTTCCTTTTTACTATAGGATATTTATTAATTACCTTTAATAATGTTTCATCCTAATTGTTTTGTGATAGAATTTTAAATAGGAGTTTTAGTAGAATTACAACTACTTTCCTTGGCTAGCAAGGATGAGTAGGCTATAAATAAAGCCCTAGAGGGCTGGTTTTTATTCATTCCACAATACTATAATCAATAGCAATAGAGTTAGGGTTTAAGAGAAGCTTTAGGGTTTGGCGTTTGCGAAGGCCGACGTTGAGTTGTAAAGTTTCGAGTTTCAATTCAATGCAAGTTATTTCCTTTCCATTCAAAATGTTTGTTGTAATGAAGAGCGAGTAGTTCCCTAAAGCTCTTAGGGTCGGGGTGAGCTCGACGTTAGCCATGTGTGCTTGCGGTAAGTACTTGATGTTGATATCATTGTGTCTTGATCATCTCATACGATTCTATGTTTAGTCCTTATCGATAAAAAAGGGATTCATGTTAACAACTTGAGTTATAAACATAAAATTGGTAGAGACAATTAGGTTTATTTGCAAAAGTATTCCTAATCGTTGGTGTATGGCGAAAGCTTGTCCCTCGGGTGAGCTAGCGCAATTGTCCGTCTTGCTTATCCTAAACATGTTTTGGTTAATGTTGTGGTAAACCCTAGCCTTAGGAGTTTCTTTTGATATATATTCATACAAAATCTCTATTACTTCTGTCCATACTTCTATTTCCATCGTATTGTCTTCGGCCACCTTTGTCGACAACTAACGTTTCTGCAGGTTCACTCGATATCGACACATCTGGTCAATATCGACACCCATTGCCTACGTCGACGGTCTTTTTTGTCGACACTATTTTCTGTTACCTCCATCTAAGCTCGATATCGAGTACCCAACTCGAGATCGAGTGCCCCTGTGTCGACCGACAGTCTTCTGAGTTGGTCGACGTTGCTACTAACATATCGAGATCGACCCCCTAGGTCGAGATCGACTGCTGCTTTTGTTGTTTTAGGTCGTCTACTGCACTAGGAATCGACAGCCATTGTTGACGTCAAGTCAACCACTCGAGATCGAGGCTTCTAGTCGATACATATGTGACTTTTTGGACTATCTAGGATCCCGCTGACATGCTTCCTCGTGGATCGATCCTGGCCCTTCCACTACCGCGGGAGGAAGTCTAGTATTTTATTTACGTGGACTAGGATTCGGTTTGATTTATATTTATATTTATTAGACTAGATTTCCTCCGACAACATTAATGTCTCCATCAGAGTGTTGTCCTTTCTTTGGTGCGGTTGCGTTTAGTTTTGGATGAAGATGTGGACCCGGGCACCCTGCTGATCGAGTTGATCGTGATTGTTGACGAGATCCCAAAAATAAGGGCTCACTATTTGGTGGGCCTCGGATCAGTCTAGATTGCGTCCATCGAATCAACGGGCTTACTTGACACAGGGTCACTTTTTTTACCCAAGCATCCTAACCTGGGCCACTGAGCCACAGTAAAAATGGCGCAATCTTTTCCTCTTCCTAACAGGGATTCACCATGGCTTGATGAAAAGAAGGAAGAAATCTTACTCATGATCCCTTGTCTAGCCCCCCCAACACTTTACCTGCCTAACTTTCCTCCCTCCTTAGATGTCTGAGCAAAGTTGATACTTGAACGATGGACAAAAATATCTCCATGGACTGATCTCCAGACACGGATAATCGGTAGTAGTAGATCCTAGACAAAGTCTCCTCCTTCCCAAAAAGCCCCCTTCCCATTTTCAATGGTATCATGTTCTCGACATTCACAGTCTTCCCTTGGACTCCATCGACTATCACTCTACTGGTCTTATTTGCTAGGATCACTTGTATTTAGGTTGTTCTTTTTTATATTTTATATTTGCTTGATATTCTAGTTGTATCATGATGGTTAACCAATCAGTCGATCCCTTCGGCTTTTCAGTTTTCCACACATTGGTTTGTTTTCGATTTCGAATTATTACTGTGATTTAAAAAGAAAGTATAGGTATATAAATAATAAGATGTTTATCTTCAAACCAAAACATCAAACAAAGTGGACCTGTGGCTACATAATTGGGCCTATCCACTTGATATTATTCCCAAGTCCCCCAATTTATTTCGTCAAACTTTTAGTAAAACTTATTAAATTACAATTTTTCCCCTTCTTTTATTTTTTTTATTGGTTGGGTTTTCCCTCCTTTTATTACGAAGTCCTATATTCTAATAAAAATTTAACAATTAAAAAAAATTAAATGAAATTAAAATGATATCATTGATGACCTGATTTTAATTTGCTTCCAAGTTGATGCAAATGTTTTTGGGATTAGAGCATTTTAGAAGATAAATTATAGTCGATCAAGGTTGGAAGTGCAAAGTAATGGGTGGGCTACAAATAAATGAAACTTAAGACTACAAATTAAAGTTGGAGTAAATCAAAGAGCTAGAAAGAAATCCCGTCCATAATTACAAAAAAAAAGGCGGGGGTTAATTTAAAAAGCAGGGCATTGGTCAACAACGATGCCTTTGGCAGTAGGACACGTGGACAGCGGACAGTGTTCCAGGTCATCAGCGTTGCCCCACCAGGAGAGACCGACGTCGCCGAGTGAGAAGAACAGGAGCACGGACCCGAACGCCAGCCCGGCGTCGAGCGCCGCCGCGAGCACGTAGTTGTACTTCTGCCACCACTTTTTCCGGTAATGGAACACAAAGAAGTTGAACACGATCGCGACCAGCGACCACGAGTTCATGTTCACCGAGGAAGCCGGCGGCATGCCCCCGGTCGCCCCCAATATCACCGGCAGGTTCACCAGCTTCAGCCACCTCTGGGACGGGAACTTCTTGTATAGGGCCCACACTATGACGGGGCCAATTGCCCCTCCTAGGAAGAACCAGTTGAGGGCCGAGTACGGGCCCAGGGACCCGAACATCCGTTTCGGCCCCACCAGGCCCCAGATGACAGATGCGTCGAAGAAGACCCCATCGCCCCGGCACGTCCACGGGCTGCCGGCAGGAAGGAGGTCCTTGTTGCATATGTTGGGGATCGTCGTCAGCAGGTACCACCCCGTTGCAAGATTCACCGTCCCGGCTATAATCGTTCCGACCAACTGCAAAAATAATTGTATATTAATTACTTTCCAAACAATTCAAAATATTCAAATTGGATCGACTCCAAAATACAAAACTAAGAATATAAGCACGATTAAATTGCGCTGACTTTGCTTAAATTTGAATTGGCTCAACTCGAATCCTGCAAATTTTATATTTGAGTATAAATTCAAAACGACTAAAAACGAACTAAATATGAATAATCAATATAATACCCACTCGTTCATCTAAAAAACAACAACACTATATATAATATGTAAGGGGTAACGGAAAATATTAAATGTTACCTGAACGAGGAACATGGATTTAGGAGGGATCTTCATGTAGTGGCCGAGCTTGAAATCCTGGAGGAAGGAGACAGCTTGGGTCATGCTTATGTATCCGAAGGTCTTGAAGCAGACGTTGGCGACAGGGTAGCCTGGGAGTATGTATCCCATGATGTACTCCGTGATCACATTGAGTCCCGGCGTCTGAATCATAAATATTCTACATTTATACGGGTAAGCTAGCTATAGGTAAAGAAATTGATCGGATAGTTAAAAAGACATATTCGTGTCGATTGATATATATGGTGTGAGATCGAGTTGTATAACGAACCTGATTCGTAGTGGCGGTGATGATGCTAATAGGGAGAGTGAAGAAAAAGGCGAGGGCTGCTGCCAAGAGGAGTCCCCACCACGGGAGCTGGACTTGGTCGATCATGAATATGCACATGAGAAGCCCTGCTACCATTGTCACTATGAGCATCGCGCCAAACCACCAAAACGGTATGTCCTCGTATCTCCTCATCAGCTTGGTGTGGATGTCTACCTTGCTGTTTTTGTCGTGCGACAAGGTCAACCGTTGGTATATCTCCCTGCCAATGCAACGATGTTAAGTTAGTAACGGAAAAGATGTGTATATATGTAACGATTCGAAAAATGGACAATGTATGTATATATATACCTGCCGTGGAAGAACAAAACATGTGTTAATGTCGCGGTTAGAGAAGCAAAGCCGATCCCATAGGTGACAGCGAAGAATGCGCTGAGATGAATTTGTCCTTGCTTCTCATACGAGGACAAATCGAGCTGAAACTTGTCGTTCACAATGGAGTCTACATTGTAAATCTGGCCTTGGGCGGTATACAGGTTTTCCGAAAAGATGGGGAAGTTTTTGGCGTTGTAGAGATTCAAGCCCCAATAGCACAAGGGGGTCAACATGTACATAATGAGTACGTAGCCTAAAAGGATGTTGATACACACGTAGAAGGGCGTCGCGAGTGGAGTGCCATTGTATCCGGCAATCACCTCCCAATCGAACCCAAACGTAAGGAGGCCAAGACCGTTCATCCCGGAACCCAATTGGTGAGCCAGGACCGACTTGGGGAATACCCAGCATATCAAAGCTACGCTTTGCAAGACGTTCATGAAGTAGCCCGGTACTATGTACCAACCGAAGCTGCAAACCGTCGCGATTATGAAAAATTGACCTCTCGAAAGGCTCTTGTTGCGTTTCTTGCTCTTCTCTTCCTTACTATTTTCTTTCTTCTTATTATTATCTCCATGCAGGGCCCTGCAATGTTCAAAACCGTTTAGTTATATATAAATAATGTATAATATTGCATTATATATATATAATAGATCAAATGTACACAACTTTTATTGTGTATAATGTTAATAAATTCGGGTCATTGAATTAAGAAGATCAACGAATGAGATTAAAAGTAACTTTTAATTATTCGTTGGTATCGAGAGATTATTCAGTGGAATTTTTTATAGCAAGTCAACTTGAAATTTCAATTGTTCCTGTATTTAATCAACGATAGTAGTTTGTGAGTGTGTGCATGAAGAGACGATTTCATTGCTCTCGGAATTCTATCTCGGTAGTTGATATCGTAGGCGGGTTTATGTTTATTTATTCATATCTCTAATTATTGGTAGAAAGGTCCTTAAATTCTTTGTTAGTATTCATCTATTTTCGAAACATTATTCGTGCATATGTTAATAAATTGTTTAATATTGTTCATAAATTTATAGATGATTGATCTAATTAATTCAATAATCAATGTATGCACAAACATCTTTGTTTTCTAATTGTGAATGGTGTGAAAGTACGTAATTCAAATTCATCTAGTTTTTCATAGTCTTAAACGGGGTGGATGAGACTAAATAAAAAATTGCGGTTTTGAATATGAATATTGCTTATAATTTTTATTTGTAAAATTCTGGATCGACAAAACTTAATCCGTAGTGCTATATATTCAATAAATCTATTCACATTATTCAAATTGATTGTGTAAAATATTCATCCCGGAAAAGAGTGAATTAATAAAGTGAAACATATGTAAAATGAATATATTAATATCAGACCTGTGCCACGTATAGATTCAAGTGGGTCGATGGGACAAGGCCCCCAAAATGATTGGGCCCAATATGATAAAAATTTGGTATGTATGTATTTTGCTTCCTTTAAATAACCAAATATGGAAGTGGTATAGTGGAAAACCTCCATAGATTTTGACCTTTTAGTTAACATCATCTCGGGTTCAATTCCCATCAGCAACCTTCTTGTGTTTTTTTTAGTGGGGCCATTTTTAATTTTTTCTACACCTTTATTTCTTCGTAATTATCTTATTTATTTTTCATATTATTAGATATAAGTATTTTTGGGTAGCTGCCATAAATCAATGTTAAATGAAATTAAGAGGCTCTTTTAAAAATATCTATCTATATCTATATATTAATTAAAACCAAAGCACATAAGCCACGTGTCACTCCCTCGTGCAAAGTTATTTTTGGCAACATTTATATTGAATATATTTAGAAATAACTTCTTTTAAACAATAGGATTAATTCAAAACTTTTTTTAATAAAGTTAATATTAACTATACAATATTATTTCATTCTATCTTGAAAACTATTTTTTTTTATCATAACTTTAATTTTTGTAATTTCACCTAACCAACCTAATCTGCACAAAATTTCACATGATAAAATTTTTAAATATTTTTTTGACCAATGAGATTTATTTATTCTAACTATTAAATGATAAATATTTTTTTATTAATTAGATGTCATAATCACCTTAATTTTACAATTTCCTCCCAATCAACTGAACCTAGAAAAAAAAATCCAACTATTAAAATATGGACAAGTTTCTTTAATTGATCTATCTATATCTAACTAATAAACTGCAAGCATTTTTTTATTAGGTGTTATAACTTATAAGCACCTTTATTTTAGAATTTTTACTAAACCAACCTATTAAAGCTTAAACTAATGTAATTTTTACACATTTTTCACAAATATTAATTTTTTTACTTACTTTATCAAATCAATTTTTTCTATTTTATGTTAACATATGGTAATACTTTATTTCATTTTATAGCGGTAATTTAATTTTTATACTTACAAAATTTATTTTTATTTTTTATAAAGAAAAATATGCGCCATGGCGCGGGAACTGTACTAGTGTGTAATTAATAAACAAAGACATAGACAAGAACAATATGCTCTAAAATAATTTAATTATCTATAAATATTTTTATTAAACTAATCTAAAATTTGATCAAGATAGTTTATTATGATATTCATAAATATTATACAATGAGTAACATTTTTCCTTTTTTCTTAAAAAAATATTTTCACTTATTATTTTTGAAAATAAAAAATATTTTCACATAACTATAGACTTTAGAATTCATTAGTTGATATATTAAACTTTATTTAAAATTTTGTACTGGCCCCCAACATGTTTGTCACGGCCCTATATATTATACATATGTTAAACAAAATTTAGGACGTAATGGATGTGATGGGTAGAATTGGTGGTATAATATGTTGGTGTTACATATTCATATTCATTAAATTTATTCTAATTATTCACATTAATTGTATAAAATATTCATGTGTATAGTTTTAAGGGTATATATACATTCAGAAAATCTATTCTAATTATTCAATTGATTATACATCACATGAGTATCTATATATACCTAAATAATTTCCATGTATATAATAGTGCAATTTTTTTAGTCGGAAAAATTCATTGTTAATTGGAATCCAAATAAAATTTTCAAAATATATCAAATTAGAATTGAATGTTGTTAATTGGAAACGGGGTAATCGCTCAATCCATAAAATCATTTATGAAGAAGATGTAAATTGCATCTATTCATTCAAATTAATAATGATAATTAGAAGTGAGGGCTTATTTTGAGTAATCTAGTATTCTAGCGTGTGGTGTTATCGTTTTTAATTTAATCTCATCCATTCATTTCCTTTTCATCCGATACATCTTATTACGTTACACGTTATATCCACTACAAGAAAAACTGCTTTGGGCGACCAAAAAAAAAATATAGGGTGACAAAATCAATTTTATCGCCCAAAAAATAAAATTTGTGACAAAAAATAAATTTTGTCGCCCAAGACATTTTTTAATGACAAAATATATAGAGTGTCACGCTATCATACTGTAGGCGACAGAATATTAATTTTGTGGCACAAAAGGAGTATTTTGGGCGACCAAACCCACACCATCCCTTTTCCAATTCCTTTTTTATTTTAAAAAATTCCGAAAAAAAAAACCCCAAACCAACCCACCCCATCTCTTTCTCTGTGTCTCGTCCCAAACCCTAAGATTTGGGTTTCAATTGTTCTCCGAGAGAACTTCTCTCGCCCGCTCTCTCGCTTCACTCTCTCTCTGGCTCGCCCTCTCTCTGGCTCGCCCTCTCTCTGTGTCTCGCTCGCTCGCTCTTTGGCTCGCCCGCTCTCGCTCTCTGTGTGTTGCTCTCTGGCGCGCTGGCTCTTTGGCTCGCCCGCTCTCGCTCTCTCTGTGTGTTGCTCTCGCTCTTTGGCTCGCCCGCTCTCGCTCTCTCGATCGCCGCTCTATCTCTCTCGTTTGCTGGCTCCGTCTCTCTCGTTCGCTGGCTCTCTCGCTCTCTAGCTGTCCACGAAACTGATTTTTGAGGCAGAGGAATACAATTTCTTTGAGGTACATTTTCTGCTCTTTCCTTGTTCATATTCCACGAAACTGATTTTTGTGCATTTTCTTTGAGGAATATTTGAACCTATAAGAACATGACTACTGAATTACTCAAGTTTTTGGTTTGAGGTGTGGAACCCTAGGATTTAGATATACACAAACAATTGTAAATTGTATCAGGTTAATTGCTACTTAAAGAAGGTTAGTTGTCTTAGGTCATTTGATAGGTTAATTTGTGGTTCTTCTTTATGATTAATAGTTATTACTGGAACTTTATTAATTTGGTAACTATATGCCATATGGATTACAAGAATGGAACTACTAAGGTCAGACTCCAAAGAAGATGAGAAAGTCATTGATCGGTGGTAGACATGACAGGAAAGGGAATGCATTAACTTGATTATTAAGAAAGCATGGGTAACTTAAGTTTACACAGTTCCACATTCACTAGTTCAGTTATAATATTCCTGATCTTTGACTTGTTCGATCCATTCTCTAACTCCCATATGGCATATAGTTACCAAATTAATAAAATTCTACCGCAATAACAGAATCTGCCAAAGAAAGCAAAGGAAAACCACAGTGGAGAGATCGAAACTGGAACTTTGAGCAAGTTACTGGTTTATTTTGGATTTCAGTAGCACTTAATACATTAATAAAAAATAGAAAGTTACTGGTGTTGGTTTAGAAAGTTACTGGTTTATTTCAGTAGAAAGTTACTGGTTTATTTTAGTTGCTTATTAGAAAGCCTAATGCCATCTTATTTTAGCGAACAAAAAAATAAGAGATTAAAATACAATATTTGAATTACATAAAAAATAACATGAGTGAAATTGATGAATCAAGAAGGATGAAAAATAATATATTGAATCAAGGGAAAAGAACTGAGAGACCTGCAAACTTATGCCTCTGGCTCTGTATTTTTTTTTACCTATATATGGTTATATTGAATCAAGGGAAAAGAACTGAGAGACCTGCAAACTTATGCCTCTGGCTCTGGTTTTTTTTTTTTTACCTATATATGGTTATGAAATCTTTCTTACTTTGTTGAAAAGATAAATAAAAGCTATATGTCATCAAAGTTAACCACAGTGTAAATTAATCAATTAATTAATCACTAATAGTCCTCCGTATCATTATAATTAGTTAATTCTTACTTTGTTGGAAATTAGCCAGCTAGCTAGTGATCAGTTAATTGATTCAATTAGGCTGGGATCACTAGTTAGCTTTACAGCTGGGTTAACCATAATCAGTAATGTGCACAAGGCATGCTTTGTCTTTTTGCATTATTAATTAATTTTATTTATCAATTTATTAATAGTATTTAATTCATAATTCTTTTATCATATTTTACCCTACAATATATTCTAACTTTTACACAAAAAAATTATAGTAGATGGAAGGCGATGGATAACATGTATAAAGAGAGATTATTGAAAAAGATCCAGGTAAAAACTCTTCTCTCTTGTACTTGAAATATATTCCACCCATTTTCATATCTAAGTAAAATTACTCTCTTGTAGGCTGAATGGAATTTGCCTGATGAGGAAAGTGTTAATCGGGTTGTGGAGAACCAATGCAAGGCACTCTATCGGCAATGGCGCTATAGGCTTAAAGAACAATATTTTGACTGGAAGTGGATCGTAGAGAATTATTGGGGTTCAGAGAAGCAAAAGGTGAATTGATTTATAGCATGTTTTGACTGATTTACAGAGGACACTAATGCCTTAAAATTCCATCTTTTTAGGGATGATTCACATCTAATTTTGATTGATTTTCAATAAAGTTGTTATTCTTTATCAAAGTTTTTTAATGAGATGTGTTTTACTATGTCTAATTTATATCAATATTAAATTGCTTTATAGCATATTAGTCAAATTAATCGAGACAATCGGGCAAAGCAAAAGGTGAAGGCCGTCCAGGGATCAAAGTCAACCGCTAGAATTCTTGACCTATTGGTAATAAAAAAGAACCTTTTCCTTTATCAGTTATTATTTGTATGTGCATATAAATAACTAATATACTTTGCAGAGAAAGACTCGACGTCTAGCAGTTTCATCTGAAGCCTATGAAGAAGCTCCCCAAAGTACCGAAGATGGCAGTGAAGCATGTGGAGCAAGTGAACCGCCACCACCTCCCGAATACATTAGCTTGTGGGAACTCACCAAAAGGTAAGTTAATGATTTTTCTGTTTTAGATTGTTATTTGTCTTAGATTTCTGTTTCTGATTTTTTTTTTCTTAAAAGAATATATAGGCACACACTTGTAATTTAATGATTTTTCTGTTTTAGATTGGTATCTGTTTTAGATTTTTTTTTCTTAAAAGAATATATGTGGCTCTGAAGGTCAGAGTTTGCCTAGGAAAAATTACAGCAGCTAGTTGTGTTTTAAACTTGCCCAGGAAAAGAATATTGTGGCTCTGAAGGTCAGAGTTTGCCCAGGAAAAATTACAGCAGCTAGTTGTGTTACTTGCCCAGGAAAAGAATATGTGGCTCTGAAAGTTGATTACAATTTATAGAACTAAAAGCAGGAAAATTACAGCAGCTAGTTGTGTTACTTAAGCGCTAAAAGTAAGTTCAAAATTGCTCGGATTATTCATGTTTGTAAATTCTGATAATCTGTAATTAGCGTAGCTGTTTCTGCATATTCATCGTATTTGATTTTTTTTTGTTTGGTTTCATTTTTCAAATAATGGGAAATATTTGTATATATTATTTTCAGGCATAAAGATAAATCCATAGACAAGTTTGTAGAGGATAAATTAGAAGAGTTTAAACAACTCCACGAGGAGCAACTCAAAGAAAATGGTGTTGATAATCTAACAGTGGAGGAGGCTTACATGCGGGTGCTAGGCACATCATCGGGGTATATAAATGGTCTAGGATATGGGCCGAAACCACCCAAGGCCAAAAGTGGGAGAGTTACATATGAAGAATCCATGCAATTGAAGGAGCAAATTCAAGTGCTTCAACAAGATAAAATCAGCATGCTTGAAGAAATCAAGAAGATGAAACAAGATGCCATGGAAAGAGAAGAGAAGATGAAACAAGATGCCATGGAAAGAGAAGAGAAGATGAAACAAGATTCCAAGGAAAGAGAAGAGAGAATGAGGAAAGAGTTTCGTTTAATGATGCAAGAACAATTACGTGCATTCACATCGGGACAAATGAATCTTCACAAATGAGGTAACTACTAGTTTTTTGTGCTTGCTTTTCATTGGTAATCTCCATAGAATTTTCATGGAGATTATGTTTGAGACTGCCCATTTTCTGTCATGGATTATATCATGGCTGTTTGGACTAACCAAATGCCAATCTTTCCTCTTTGTTTCAGGGCAAGCAAATAATTGAAGAAACAAGTAATTTGGACTAACCGAACTTATTCTAGGAGATGTGATGGAGCAAATTCGGGAGACACCTATTTTATCGAATCTTTACTTCTAAGTGTTAAGGTTTTGCATTGAAATGCAAATGTTATACTAGTATAATACTTATCTTTTAGTACTTATTAGAACCTTTTGTTATTAAAGTAAAAATGTTTTGAATTGAATATATTTTAGTTTTTTTAATGTAAAAAAATTGATATTAAACTAATTGGCTACTATTGCATTAAAATATATGTATGTTTTTTTATGTGTGTGTGTATATATATATATATGTCAAATGAGTCAACAGGTTAAATATGCAAATTTAGGGGAATATTATATTTTATCACTTTTATCTTTTATGACAAAATAAAAAAGTTGTCACAAAAAACAGGGGTAGAATGGGTGACAAAGGAAAATTCGTCACAAAAAATAGGGTACTTTGGGCGACAAAACTACTGTTTTGGGCGACAAAATTAAAAAAATCGTCACAAAAAATCTAGGGCAACGAAATTTGAATTTCATCATAAAACTTACATATGGCGACGAAATATTTTTTGTCGCCCAAACTTTAGGCGACGGGGCTGAGGCGACGAACAGGGGACGAAACTCCTTTTGTCACAAATCACTTTGGGCGACGAAAAAACCACTTTGGACGACGAAATATTTGGTCGCCCAAAGCAGTTTTTCTTGTAGTGACCGTAGGTTTTGTTTCACTAGAAACTTTACCCCTCTCTCTATATATATCAAGCGAAAATTACACAGAATATGAAGAAGAAACCTTGATTGATCTTGTCAAGCATCGTACCGAAGAAGTCGAAGAATTATTTGAGTTAGATATTTTTTTTTGTTGAGAGTAATTATTCGTTGAATTGCATAGAATTATTCGCTATATGTAAGATATTTTTAAAAAGAAAATTTCATTTAAATATATATCGTTGAATAAAAATTGTTAATCAGTTAAATAATACATCATAAAAGGTCAATTGATATGTTATTCGTTGAAATTAAAAAGGAATTTTCATTGAACTACAAATAATTATTCGTTTATATGTGAGATATTTTTAAATTTACAATTACATATGACTATATATCACCGAATAAAGCTTTGTAATCGATTGAATAACACATCATAAAAAGATCAACTGATGAGTTATTCGTTCAAATGTAAAAAAATATTAATTTATATGTGAGATATGTTTAAAAATTACAATTAAATATATATTAACGAATAAACCTTAGTAATCGGTTGAGTGAGTGAAACTCACTCTACCATGAGAGTGAATAAAAATTGAGAGTAAGTCCCATTGAATTTAATTAAAAATTGTTTTTTTAGGATTAATCTCATCCATTCATTTTCAACCATCAATGGTCCAAATCTGTTAACATTTAACACACTAAGCGGTGAGTACATCGAACCACCATATATACATATATCATACTCCTTCTAATGGTATGAATTTTCAAATGAATAATAGATTCCCACTTGTAATTTTTAATTATTTTGTTTTGGTGAAAATACCTATTTTACCCCCATAAATTATATTCTCATCTTATATTAACTATGTCCTTTCAAGTAGTCTCCATCTTTTTTTTTTATAAAATGTCTTTTTTTTCCCTTAAGAGTTTGAATTTAAAAATATTAATTTTTTTTATTTCGAGGTCCTTTTATGTCTTTTCAAAATTATAAATTGGCATATTTCATCAATTTCACCTAACTTTATATTTTCTTTTAAAATGCCCAAATTACTACCTGAAAGTTTTCTCAAATCAACTCTACTTTATATTTTTAATTAAACTATCCAAGTTGTAACTTTAAGGATTTCTCAAATTAAACCGAATTTATATTTGTAATCAGATAATAATAATAATAATAATAATAATAATAATAATATAATTATAATATCATTTTTTTGATGTGTAATGATCAGGATTTTCGAACTCTATAATTTTGGATTTCTTTTGTGTTTTGATAAATAAACTTTTTAAAAGACTACCCTTCTTCATTTTTTTTATTGAAAGACATCATTCTTATTACTTTGGTGAAAATTTTAAAAGACTATCCTTACAGTTTCTTATAATGATACAATTATTGTTTTTATTACTATAGAAATTAAGTTATATGGAAAATAATTCAATCATAACTATTTGCACATATATATGAATATTTACACACACACACACACACACACACATATATATATATATATATATATATATATATATATATATATATATATATATATATATATATATATTAATATGATTGATGAAACGGAACTTACCCAAATAGAGAAACTTGAACCAGCGTACTAGGCCACCACATGTGTGCAGGTTCAACTACAAACCTTTTTAGTAGACCTGCCCATCCATACCCCAAAACCTGTACATTTCATGTTTTATTTAGCATGACAAACTTTTTAATTAACACCACTTTAAAAAAAAGATTGATTTTAATTATGATGAGTTTGGATTCCAAAATTTATTAATATATTACTCCCTCCGTTCGGAAATAAATGATGTTTGACTTTTCTACACGTAGTTTTAGGAGCTAAAAACTATATAAAATCTTATTTATTTTAATTAATTTTTTTCACAATTTACTACTTATTACTATTAGATATTAAACTATGAAAAAATTAATTAAAATAAATAAGATTTTATATAGTTTTAGCTCTTAAAACTACGTGCACAAAAGTCAAACATCCCCAAAACATATATACAAAATTACACATGTATCCTAACTTTCACTAAATTGGAGTAAAAGCCTTAAAATGAAATAATGTAGGCAGTATAAAGTATTTTGGATTCTACATTGATTGATTGTTGAAAAATTTGACACTCGATTGCACTAGCTTCATTCTCTTCCTCTTGTTTTATCTGACCTCTCATTCTCCCCCCGCAAGAAGAAGTTCTATCCCTCCACTCCTATTATTTTCAACGTAGGATAAGACACTAAATTGGAAAAGATTTCCTACAAAAAGGCAAGCGACCCTAGAAATCTAATTTTAAAAAAAACTAAATTAATTAAAATTAAAAAAATATTTCCCAATTTAGGGTCTTATCCTGAGCATAGGATAGAAAAATCGTATTTTCTGATAAACAAACTTACCAAATATTGAAATAATAATCTATATAACTATAGAAATCCTAATTAACCCTCACCCCTTTTGATAGAAATTCTAATTAACCATATAAAACTGATCACATATCCACTAATTAAGCCACTAACAATTCTAATTAACCTAACTCTAATTGTCACACACAAACTTTCGCTAATTGATCTAACTAATTTTGAATCATTCTAACATAAACTCATTATAAACTACGTGAATCCACCCAAACACACACAACTTACTTCTATTTCTTTTTTTTTTTCCCTCGACCTTTAAACTTCCATTTTTCCAATTCGATGAAATATTTTTTTCCCCAATTAGATGATTAATTATCAATGGATTTACAAAGCTGTACATATATGATATATGGAGAAATTCGACTAATCTGGAACAATTGCTACTTGATATATACCTAACAAAGTTCAATTCTTTTTTCCACTAATTATAATTAGATAACAATCTAATTAATATATGAGGATGAATTAGAGATTAAACGAACCTGAGTGGTGATAATCAGAAGCCAAGCAGCAAAGAAAGTGATTTGTCGATGATAAAACGCCTTAATGATATCGACAATGGAAACCGCATAAGCAGTTCCGCTACCGAAAGAGCTGCCAGCGTTCGCAAAGATGGAAATGAGGACGTGCTCCTTAACATTGAAGGGCCCAGGGTTGAGCGAGAACTGCCGGGATCCGAACCCGGGGATCCGGAACTTGGTGGTGGGAAGAACCCTAGCGAGGAACTTGCCGATGGGGAGTGCGACCACCTGCACTGTGATCATCGAGATGATGACGTTCTCCTGGCGGTAATTGAAGAACGTGTCCACGAACGACAGCGCAGCACAGGAGAGGATCCCGATGAGCCACATCCTGAATGTCGTCACGGGGAGCGTGTGGTCGTCGCCGATCGGGACGGTGAGCCGCACCTCCTCCACCGGCGAAATGTCTTCGTCGGCCAGTGGCTCTTCTACCGACAATTCGTGCTTCGGATCAGCGGCCGCCACCTCGGCAGAGGAGATCGGGAGGGGGGAGGAGTCCATGGCGTTGGATGGGGTTTTGGGTGTGGGGGTTTCATTTCGGGGTTTGCAATTCAAGTTATATCGATCAATGCAATGAATCTGCACCAGATTAGATTTTACGGGATACAGAATCTTTCTGTTTATTCTAACTCAATTAATTTTTTTTTTGGATACAAATTCTAACTCAACTAATGTTTGGGGAATCCGGTAATTTTCTATCCTCTCCTAATATCCTTTTGCCTAATATCATCTATCTATATCTATATATCTATATCTATCTATCTATATATATATATATCTTTAAAAATCCCGTTCCAAGTCCCCTTAATGACTATGGGCATTATTATTCCTGAAGAAAAAAATTCTAAAATTATTACACATGAAACTGACCCTTAATTCTGAACGTTTCAACAATACAAGCATTTCAAATTATTTACAATTGATGAGCCCAATATGCTTTAAAAAAAATTAATGAGCCCAATAACCTTACATATCCAATCAGCCACAATAACCTTAATTCTGAACGTTCCAACAAGCCTTTCATATCTAATCAGCTTCCTTCTGCATTCAAATGGACCCTTAATTCTGAACGTTACAACAAGCCTTTCAAATTATAGTGGGCATTGATGGGCTCAATATCCTTTTAAAAAAAAGGACGCTCTCTTCCACATTCTGAATTGCAATATACATTTAATAAGCCTTTCAATTTCTCACCTAATATATTCTTAAAATACCAACAAAGATTCCAACGTACCATTATCTGTTTTCAGCAACACATCCCACCAGAAAGTTATTCCATCGGTTCCATACAACCTCTTCATGGCTCCCCTCCATGAATCACCGGAAAAAGAAGATCATGTTTTCGTTCATGAACTGCGGACAGGTCAAGAAGCCAAAATCAAAGTGATGATATGTCAAAAATGGGATGTTCTTACTCCAAAAGGAAAATACCTTAGCACAAACTTCATCGTGTCTGACGAAAAGGTATGCCATACCCACAAGTTTCTCCACATTCTTCTATTGATTTTTTTAAATGACATATCATGTATCGTATTTGGGAATATGTGATTAAATGTACATCGATCTAAAAACATATGTCTAATATGTACTGGCAAGTTTTTGGCTTCACACTGAAAATAAATATCGAAATTCACAAAGGTACTGTACTATACAGTACAAACATACACCCATGTTCTTTGGATGGTAAAAACTATCTCCAATTTTGGTGGAATATCTGAAAAATATTAAATATACATGGATGAAATATATTTTTTCAAAAAATACATGCAACTGCACGTTAACATACCAAAACTTATGTACTTGATTTCATATTCTCATTTGAGAAAAAATGTACTCACTCCAATCTTTATGCATGCATTTGCACAGGGAAATATTATTCAATGCACTGCGAAAAGTAATGTTGCCCATTGCTTTATAAAACTAGAAGAAGGTGGGATATATTACCTGAAGAAATTCAAAGTGCAGCCTAACCCAGAGGAGTATCGAGTTCTCAAGGATAATGAGCATATGATTGAATTAGAAGGATCTACCATTATCACCAAAACTGCATCAACCTCTGCAGCTTTCAACCGATACCCTTTCCGGCTGATCCCCTACGAGGAACTCCAACCTACAAACAAGAGATATTTTATCGGTGAGTTAATTATGGTCTCACTCAACCAAAACAAATCAATATACTACTGTCTATGCATTTCTGTAATTGAAACAAACCTATTTTTTTAATTTACAGATGTGATAGGTTGCGTTACAAATGTTGGGAAACCAACTACCCCAAACGGTTCACATGCCCTCGATTTCGACCTCATCATTGAAAGGTAATGAGAAATTGAGCTATACTTTCCATTAAGAAATTTATGTCCCTCACGTTTTGTTTTAAGCCTAATACTTTTCCCACTCAATTTTATTTTCCTCTTAATCTAAACCTCATCATACAGGGGTCAGAGGATCTGAGTAACCCTATGGGGACGGCTTGGTAAGGAACTCCTTAGCCGTAAATCCCACCATACTAAGGCGTATGCAGTCATTTTAGTGGCAATGCAAGTTAAGGAATACAGAAGTATGTACACAACATACATATCCTATGTCTATAGCCCAAAACCTCCTACATGAAGCTAACAATCTTATACAATGTTCTCTTTACAGATGAGTTGAATCTGTCCAGCAGCTCATCAACAATTATCTTTGATGATGCTAGCATCCCACAACTAAAAGAATTCATTAGCCAAATCACGTGCAACTACAAGCTTCTCAACACCCTCAAGATCATTTCCACCCATTGTAGTCACACACATATATTAACTAACTAATGTATAATTTATCCAGGTACATCACTGAGGATGCCGAGGATGCTCGCCGCGCTGTTAAGGGATCGCTTTTGGAGGCACTAGAACGGGGAAGAGCAAAAAAACCAGTATATTAAGTTTTTTTCTACTAACTATATTTCTACATTTTCAACCACACATTGAATCGTCTGATAACATATTCTAACCACGTGAACCTCTCATCCACAGGGTGTTACATATGAATGCCAACTACACGTCACAAATGTTCAAATGCGCAATAGTTGGTACAGATTTACTTGCCCCAGTGGAAAGTGTTGGAAAAGCCTTTCACGATTTGATGGCAAGTTTTGGTGTGAGTCATGTGAAAAGATCGTAAGCTACCCAACTCCCAGGTACTCCACACAAAATATAAAATGTTTAATTACTACATTAAACATTTTTGGCCTATAATATCAACATCTATTTGATCCATAATAGCAATCATTTGATATCATTTCCCCTAATGTCCCTAGGTTTAGATTGCAACTTGAAGTTGATGACCCAACTGGCTTAGCAACTATCACTATGTTTGATCATGTTGCAAGAAAACTACTCAACACCACAGCAGTGAAGCTATTGGAAGAAATGAATGTATGCACAAGAGTATAGATTGATTCACCTTATTTTTACCTTCATTCCTACCGTTGCCTTACGTGTTTGTTGCTCTCCATAGGATGAAGATGATGAAAATGTGCTCCCAGCGGTAATTTCAAGCCTCATCAACAACACCCTTACCTTAGAAATATCATCGCACTCATACTATAATGATGGAAATTTTGAGAGCTTCACATGCTTGGATGTTCACCTGGATCAAGTAATTCCAACTTAGATTTACACATTTATAACAAAGCAAGTTAAAGTAGGGTAATGACTAATACATATTCATGATTTAACATTTGTTAGGTTACGTTCGATCACAAAACCAACAGCGAGGATTCACCCGACGATAAGGAATCTGTGCCTCCATTGAAGCGCTTACGAAAAGCAAATTTACAATCAATGAGAGGGAGAAAAATATTTACCTGAAGACATGAAGCAACTTCTGCAGTCTCAGATTGAGAAATTGAAGGTATGTGCTGCAAATCAAATATCTGTAGTCTACCAATTCTGAAAAGATTGTTAAGCCATGAAAAGGTAATTTGGCTTAAAAAACCAGCTTTATTGAAGCGGTGAGATTCTGATCTATCATCCTCGAGTAATGGTTGCCAAAGATCATGGTTTACATATGACCTCCTCAAAGGTTGGGAACTCAAACACAGAAGAACTGATAATGGGCAAGTAAGGACATCAACAAGAGATGGTTTAGGCAAAGGAGTGTGAAAATCAATGGATGTGAAAAGATTAATGGAGTAAGTGCCAACCATAATTAAATAAAGTAATGTGGAATATACCCACCACAGAACAAGAACCAAGGGCCACTTCTTCCTTGAGTATGCAGCAACTGAAGTGGCCAAAGCCCATGTCAATGATAAAAGGATGGATTTATTTGAGAGGGTTTGGGGATACCGGAACTCATAAACCCCAAACCCCAGATATAAAACAGTGATTGTGAGGCTGCAAAAAGGAGCAATTTTGACTAGGAAATGGGGGTTTTGATATGTTAATCCATTAGCCAAATTCTCTGTGTTCCTTCTTTGTTTCACCCAATCCAACCGCCCCCATGTCAGCAACACTAGACAGAATACCGCATTGATGAGTTCCAAGTAGCCCTCCATTGTTAACAATGAAACCCAATTCAGACCTGAAAAGGCAAAGTTAGACAGAGAGACCATGTTAACCATCGGTTGTTGACCAAAATCAAATTACCCAATTGAGATAATGATCAGAAACAAATGAATGTATACCTAAAAAATTGAAAAGATGAAAGCTTTTTATTGAATTTGGATATAGATAGGAAGAAAAAGCCTTGGAATTTTTGTAATGCGCGTGGCTGAGAGAGGGAGTCAGTTGAGTGTTTTGAGAGCTTGGCAACAAGAACTTTCATCCTAACCTGCAACAGTTACGTGAGCACAAGAAATTTCACCTGAGGATAAGGAATCTGCGCCTCCATGCCCCTAAAAGAGGAAAAGTCCTGTAAGTTCAAGTCTATAATGTTTACATTCCATATTACCTTTTTCCATTGCATTTCATTATGTCAACCAATGGCATCTAAACATGGCTTAATATCAAGTCTGATTAGTCAACTAAAAATAAGCGTCTTTACTACCCAAATGTTTCCTTTTTATTTGAGAGCCCTATTTCTCCCAACTAATTAAAATCACAAAAAAGTACAATAAAAAATATTAATATCAATATTATATTTTCAATCAGTGTTTTTAAATTACCCTCCTACAACTTCTCTATCATTACACACCAAAGAACTTTTCAATTCCCAACAGTTACAAACATAGCAACATTAATACTCTCATTTATCAAGAAAATAAACCTACAGGACCATATCACACTGTTTTCCAGTGTTCTGGGTCGTTCAGAACAAATCACATCAAAACTTATTTTCAACCCTTTGGTCATTAGTACTGCATCACATATTAGAAAACTCTTCATAAGCCAAAAATGGTTGCAGGTACCTTTTATTATTACTTACATACCTTTTACTATTACTTACAGATTTCTTACAACTATCTTACATTTCAATCTTGACTAAAATGTGATATGATAAACATTTCAGATTTATTAAGTCGATTCACAAAAACATCGACAACTACATATGTAGATCAAATGATGATAGCCATTCAATCAGTTACAAGCACACGGAGTGATGGAAAAGTCTAAAGCTATTGTGGGATGAAGCTAATTCAGAATACGACAACAGGTACGACCCATCATGCCATCTTCCCATCATGCCATCTTTTAGTAAATTAACCCTGGAATTTAGTAATAAACACGTTACCTGGTGACAGAAATTTGATATCATTAAGTATTCTATTTTGATCTTACTTCTTTTTTATAATCAACCACAATACTCCTTAACCAAAGCCAAACAATTTTTTCTTTTTAAAAAAATACTACATCATTGAGATGATCAATAATACCAAAATTGCTAACAACAATACTAAAAATGACCTAACCTTCCAATAACCCCTGAATTCTCAATCAAACAACGAAAAATGCAAGGATCGTGAATTATGCCAAATTAGAGGTTAAAAACTGATAGGACAAACAAAAGTAAGTATCGAATATTTTATCCGAAATATGACATCAAAAACTGACAAGAAAAAAAATAAAGACAAAAATAAAAACAGCCTAAGAATTAATATTTTATCTCAGATATATATGATCAACTATGAATATTTTGTCTAAAATCTCCTTTATATGTTATCATTTCCACAAACAATGGAGCTTCAACCTCACAAACAAAGACTAGAGTTTTTTGTGATGCTTCCAAATCCAAAAGTAAGTACAGTCTCTGGGGTTCTTAACTTTCAAGTATAATTAACCTACACTATGCCTAATGATATGAAAATTCATTTTAGATGTTGAAATTGACTACTACAACATTGGGCCTCCTTCACATCAGTGTCCTCATTGCAACGCAACAATGTGGTATGAAGAGAGAGTAATCAAATCAAAGAAATCTGCAAATCCTACATTCTCACTATGTTGCCAGGAAGGAAAAGTGAAGCTACAGAAACTCCAAACAGCACCTATGCCTTTGCGGCGACTACTCGAGTATAATAACAACAGTAGTGCAAATTGATTCCAACAAAATATAAGGGTTTATAATGCCATGTTCTGCTTCACTTCATTTGGAGCTCAAGTTGACAAATCAGTTAACCAAGGAGGCGGCCCTTATACCTTTAGAATCAGTGGGCAAAACTTCCACAGGATGGGATCATTGATGCCGGTTGAAGGAGGTCGGCCAATATATGCCCAATTATACTTTTATGATACAACCAATGAGATCGCAAATCGTATGTCTGTGATTTCACATCAAGAAGGTGAAGTTGATGTAGAGATAGTGCAAGAGCTTATTGAGATGTTAGATGAGCACAGCTGCATCGCAAAGGCATTCAGAATAGCAAGAGATTGGTGTGAGGAGAACAATCCAACTGATCTGAAACTACATTTGTTAGGAGAGAGACAACCGTCTGCAAGACAATACAACATGCCCACGGTTTCTGAAGTTGCAGCATTAGTGGTAGGAGATTTTGGTGAAAGCACTGGAGTAAGAGATATTGTGATAAACAGCAAAGCATGTGGACTGCAAAGAATTTCAGAGTTACATCCTTTATACATGGCTTTGCAATATCCACTTCTATTCCCATATGGTGAAGATGGATTCCATGAGAAAATAGTTTACCATAATAACACAGGCAAAAGAAGCACAAAAAGGGAATTCGTGACTATGAAAGAATATTATTCATATCGGATTCAACAAAGGCCTGACGAGGATTCAACGTTACTAGGAGCAGGGAGATTAACTCAGGGATACCTGGTGGATGCATATACTGGAATGGAAGAGCAATGATTAAGGTGGATACGAAATAATCAAGATGACTTGCAAGCTGATGTGTACCAAAATATATGTGATGCTGTTACTAGAGGTGACACAAAAGCAACATCAGTTGGTAAAAGGATAGTGCTTCCGTCTACATTTACAGGTAGCCCGAGATACATGATACAAAACTACCAAGATGCAATGGCTATTTGTAGAGCACTCGGAAATCCAGACCTTTTCATAACATTCATAGCAAATCCTAAGTGGCCGGAAATTGGAGAAATATTATCTCAAATACCAGGCCAAAGAGCAGCTGAACGTCCAGAAGTCATGGCAAGAATCTTCAAGATAAAACTAGCACACCTCATGAAAGACATTGAGAAAGAAGGCATCTTTGGAAAAACAAATGCCGGTAAGGAATTGAATCTTTCGTTATATTTTACGCTTCACTTTATTATATACAAAATAACAATGATATTATTTTGTCTTTCAGCGGTATACACTATTGAATTTCAAAAGCGTGGACTACCACATGCACATATATTAGTTTGGTTGAAAGAGGAATCCAAATGCAAAACTCCAAGCGATCTAGATGATATCATCTGTGCAGAAATACCATCCCAAGAAACAGACCCAAGAGCATACAAGATTGTCACCGAATGCATGTTGCATGGTCCATGCGGTGAAGCTAACAAATCTGCGCCGTGCATGGTAGATGGAACATGTAACAGACACTTTCCAAGGGCCTTTTATGCAGAAACAACAATTGATGAAGATGGATTCCCAGTGTACCAGCGAAGAGACAATGGTGTGCATGTAAAAAGGGGGAAAACAAAACTGGATAACAGATTTGTTGTACCTTACAACCGTTATCTTTTGCTAAAATATCATGCACATATTAACATCGAGTGGTGCAATCGATCAAGAGCTATCAAATATTTGTTCAAGTACTTGAATAAAGTCCCGGATAGAGCTACTATTGTTATTGATGGGAGTAAGGTACCAAGGAGGAATGGATCAATGGGTGAGGAACACCAACAGACTATAGAGGTGGATGAAATCAAGCAATATCAGGATTGTCGTTACCTTGCACCGTGTGAACCAGCTTGGCGTATATTTGGGTTCCCCATTAACTACTGCAATCCATCAATTATATGCCTAACATTTCATCTGCCAGATCAAAATCTGATAACGTTGCGTGATTCAGAAAACCTACCAGGCCTCTTGCGAAGGAAAGGGATTAAGGAAACAATGTTCACTCAATGGTTTGCTTTAAATGTTGTTGATATTAAGGCTAGAAAATACACATATGCAGAAATACCATCGCATTATGTGTGGAATGCAAAAGAAAAGGCTTGGAGACCACGAATACAAGGAAACTGCATTGGTCGAATGATGTATTCACATCCCACATCCGGGGAACGATATTATTTAAGAATGCTCCTAAATGTGGTGAAAGGTCCAAGATCATTTGAAGAAATGAAGACAGTAGATGGAAAGGTATTCAACACTTTCAATGAAGCTTGCTATGCTCTTGGAATGATCAATGATGATAAAGAATGGACCGATGCGATTATAGAAGCAAGATTGTGGGCTTTAGGGGTACAACTTCGTGAGCTGTTTGGAACAATATTGTTGTTTTGTGAAGTTAACAGCCCTAAAAAACTATGGGAGCAAAATTGGGAAGCATTGTCGGAAGATATTTTACATAAGAAAAGAAAGCAGTTTAAATTCTCAGATCTCCAGCTAACAGAAGAGCAATTGAAGAACTACAGTTTGCTGCACATCCAGGAGATATTGAACCGGAGTGGAAGATCACTAGCTGATTATGATGGGATGTCGCTGCCAAACCCAGCTTTGTTAACCAATGCAGACAATCGTTTAATTCAAGAAGAATTGAACTACAACTACACTGAATTAGCAAGAGAGCAACAAAGTCTTTATACCTCCCTTAATACTGAACAACGACTTATTTATGACCACGTCATCTCTGCAATCCAAGATGACAAGGGAGGATTCTTCTTTGTTTACGGGCCAGGAGGAACTGGTAAAACTTTTTTATATAAAGCTCTTTTGGCACGACTAAGATCAGAAAGGAAGATCGTCTTGGCAGTTGCATCCTCAGGTCAACTTATTTATATGAATAGCCTTTTTATATTTTCTTATTACATTTTTCTCATAATTAGTTGCAATTCTAATTCCTCATTTGAAACATGCATTGCATATTTGGAGGCAAGTGCATAAAAATTTAATCGTTGCTGATTTCATACGCAGGAATAGCATCATTGTTGTTACCAGGAGGTAGAACTGCTCACAGCAGATTTGTCATTCCACTGGAATTGATGGACAATAGTACATGTGGCATCAAACAAAACACTCATCTTGCTGAAGTGATGCATGAAGTGAAATTGATAATCTGGGATGAGGCACCAATGACACAAAAATATGCCTTTAAAGCTCTTGATAGAACACTAAAAGACATTCTTGGTGCAAAGGATGAAAGAAACAGACGAAAGTTATTTGGTGGTGTTATTGTACTATTAGGTGGCGACTTCAGACAAATCTTGCCCGTTATACCGAAGGGAAAACGACAAGATATTGTCCAAGCTTCCATAAATAATTCCCACCTTTGGAAGCATTGTCGCGTATTAAAACTCTCTCGCAGTATGAGGGTTAATGAGTTTGATGGAAATGGTTGTGTTGATCTTTACAAGCAACAATTCAACAAGTGGGTGTTAAAAGTGGGTGATGGAATTGTCCCAGCAACAACTAGAGATGGAGAGGATGAGCCCAGTTGGATCAAAATTCCGGATGAATTCATTATTAGGAAAACAGAATGCCCCTTGGAAGAAATGATTACCCAAGTTTTCCCAAATTTCATCGAAAGGCAAACTGAACCAAACTATTTCGAGAGAGAGCTATTTTGACCCCGTTAAATGAAGATTCTGATATGATCAACAACCATATGTTTGAAAAGTTGAATGGGGTAATAAAGACATATAGGAGCTCAGATGAAATCTGCAAGGCTTCAACTGACATCGCTGACCAAGACCAAATGTTCCCTGTGGAGTTTCTAAATGCTCTACAATTTCTAGGGATGCCACCTCAATCTCTCAAACTAAAAGAAGGTTTGCCAGTTATGCTGCTACGACATGTCAATCCAAGTCAAGGTTTGTGCAATGGCACTCGCCTAATTATTTCACATCTCGGAGAGTGGGTTATCGAGGCATCTATTATCACAGGTAACAACATAGGGAGAAAGGTTTTGATTCCAAGGATTACACTCACTTCGCCAAAATCAAAATGGCCATTCATATTGAAAAGAAGGCAATTCCCAATAAGGCCATGTTATGCAATGGCAATCAACAAAAGTCAAGAGCAGTCACTCAACGTTGTCGGCATCTATTTACCAAAGCCAGTCTTTTGTCATGGATAACTATATGTTGCTGTAACGGCCCAGATTATAAATCCGGGTTATGTTTAGAGGGAAGAATTATCCCTCTACCAGATCTTGAAATCCAAGTACGAGCTGCTTATTTATTAACTTCAAATTATAACCCTGTTTATGTCTTAAGAATTTAATGAAGAAAAAGGGGATTTCAAACCCTCGAGACAGTCAAAAGAGATAAAACGAGAACATGTCCTAATTCAACTAGTCAAAACTCAAAAGAGATAGAACGAGTTTAAATCAATATAAATACAACATGTTTCTAAATGACAACTTAACCAAAACATTTGTAAAGTCAAGCCAGAATATGTGAAGTCTTCTTAACACTCTCGTCCCGTGAGAAAACCCTGCCATAGAAGCAAATCAGCAAGCAAAGGGAGCGGGTACCTGAAACTATACCACAAGTCAAGGTCGAGCCACTCATGCGGGACCGGAAGTCCTCGCTGAGGTTATATAATACACCTATACCTAGAATAAAGGATGACTAATGCATTACAAGATTTAAATCACATAAGCATGCTTTGACAATTATAATATGCGGAAAAACTGTAAAGGGCCCAAGACAATGCCAAGTGGCATATCCCTCTCCTACCTCTGCACCCCTTCCCGTTAGTGCAGAGACTGGCCAGTTCGGTGCTATAGCATAGCAATTTCCTCGTGGTGGTGCACTCACCACGGCATCATCATATCATATCATGTCATCTCATCTCATCTCTTGCCCGATGGTGCTGGGCTAATCATATCATCTCATCTCATCTCTTGCCCGATGGTGTTGGGCTAATCATATCATGCTCATATCGACTCGATAGACTCAGGGCACCCGATGGGGCTGGGCTACCCTATGACCCTAGCAAAGACTCTAGGACTATCACAGATAACAACCGTTTTGTTTCAAACGCATAAAGAATAGGGATGCTCATTCATAAGTGCAAGTCCTAACATGATACTACATGACATGCTTTTATGCATATGCAACACCTACATACTATATAACACATCAGGCATGAGGTCCAATCACTTGAGCAAGCCCCGGAGGACTTACCTGGAGTCTTGACATCCAATTAGCCAGCAAACAAGCCACTCAGAGAATCATCCATCAGCAAGTAAGCCACTCAGAGAATCATCCAATCACACTAGCAAGTAATAAGCAAGGAACAACTCATCAATACATATTTAAACAACACACAAGCAAGTTTCATGTCTTCACAAAAATGAATAATATTTTATTCAAATAACCTCGCATTCTCATCATAACCATCATTCTCAGTTAACCTTGTTCTCATCAAGTATGAAACTTAGCTCAAATTCTTACCAACATCATCACTCAAAACATCTTACTTCATATCAAGTTCAGGTTTTCCTCAACCATTTTCTCAAGTAACCATCGATTATCAAATACTCAAACACTCAACAAAACCACAGTTCCCAAAACCAAGGATCAACAAATCTTATTTAACAAAACTCACATAATAAATCATGCTCAACGAGTAACCAAGGTAAGTTGACAAAATCTCTTTTATTAAATCATTTTCTCAAGTATCATATATTCATTCATATTTAAGGACTAAGCCATGATAAGTCAACATTTCTAAAATCCTTTATGAATTCAACTATCACTAAATCAATCAATGAAAGCTCAAAGTCAACACAAGCAAGATTAGAACATAACAAGTCCTCAAGGTTTCTCTTTATCTAAGATCTCAACTTTACTTATCAAGACAAGTTATTAAATCATATCTCAAGTATTGGCTATTAAACACATCATTATAACTTAGTAAGAATTTATCACTATCACAATAAGATCTTATTAATATAGATATAACTTAAAGGATTATTATCCTTAGCCAAAATTTTTTGTCAATAAATATAATTCTATTAGCATATAACAACCAACAACTCATCTATACTCAAATTATTAGCCAATTTCTTAACTCAAAACATAACAACAAGCTTACAAGTATAACAAGTTCTCAAGATGTCTTTTACACAACCTTACTTGACCATATCTTAACTACTCTTATTAGATTTTTTCATCATATACATTAGTCATAAAATATTCAATTAAGAAGGATCATATCTCAAGTTCTAACGTACTTGTCAACAAGGTCTAGTTACTTAGATAGCACATAATGCACGCCTAAATCCAAAACAACCATAGCACCATAAATCAATACCACCTCAATTAATCAAATTCAAGGTCAATATGTCAATTCAAAGGGCAACTAATATTCTGGACAAAATTGAAGCCAAAACCAATTAAATTCAATAGGAATGGCGGAAAGAAAAAAATAGCAATTAGTTGAAACTGAAACCAATACCAATTAAATTCATTCCGATTCATCAGACCAATAGTTCCTCTCAACCTCACTCATTTGTACCCAGTTAACCAACTCAATCAAAACTGAGGACGTATCCAAGATAGGGCTTAAGAGGTTATACCCAAATCTCTTAGGGGTTGATTGAGGGTTCGAGGCTCGAACTCGAGGGTGCAGTGTCAGAAGGAGGAGGCGGAGGTGAGGTCATCGACTCCTGGCTCGTTCACCAACAACCCAACCGGAGACCCTGCGGCAGTCAGCTTTGTTCATCGTCAATGGCGGCAGCAGGGAGGTCCGATGAGAGGAGAGCGATTGTCGGCTTCTTCGATGTCGACGTCGGGGCTCCGATTGAAGAGATCGGAAGAGGGACGAGGAGGAGGAGAGGTGTCGAATTCTCACCGGTGGAGCCGTGGAGGCAAGGTGAGGTCGTCGTCGTCAAGGGCTCGCTGTCAGGGCGCGTCTGTGCCGTTCTTCATCGTTTGTGCGGCTGAGGCGTGGTGTTCATCAGCCTGGGTTGGCGGTCGACAGAGAAGGAAGAGGTGAGAGCAAGGGGTGCCAGATAAGGGGCGAGAAGAGCTTCAAAAGCTCGGTTACAGCTATTCAATGGCTGTCAATCAGATCTGGAAGGAGAGGGAGAGAGTAGATTGAGAGAGAAGGTTAAAGAGGCGAGGAGGGAGCGGCCATGGGAGCTCGACTTTTTTTCGGATCTGGCAAAAGAAGGGTGAGATGGAGAAGAGTAGCCATGGAGGTTCAAGGCCTTCAGTTTTGCTGAGGTTGAGGGAGCCACATTTGAGGACCGAGGGAGAGCTCAGAGGAGGCGGCAGTGGGTCGAAATGAGGGTGACAACAATCAGTGTAGCTAGGTTAGGTTATAAAGGTATATATATACCCGCAGATTAGGGTAAAATTAACTATGGAAAATCACAAATCATCCGCTATTTCTTGATTTATAAAAATTCTATCCAAAAAAAAAATAACAAAATTCAACCCAACACTTTTATTTAATTTATAATTTGTCATGAAAGTTGTCACACTCATCTCAACAGGTTCAACACAGTATTCATCTCTTACCTCTGAACCCGAAAAATATCTTCAAGTCTCGGTATAGGAAAGCAGAATAGATATGTCTTTAAATCAAATCTAAATATATGTCGAAAATTGCGTTTGAATAAAATAGAAATCATTTGGATCGAGGACGGAGATTTTGAAAATTTTCGGAATCTCCTAAATTTAATACTGAGGTTAAATTATAATTCACAAAATAATATTTTAAAATTTTGGGTCTTTACACCATCCACCTCTAAAAACAAGTCTCGTCCCCGAGACTAATTAAAAACATTTCAAAAACTCAAGTCAGCTCTTCCTAAGTCAGTCAACTAGATTTTCAAGGATTCGAGAAACGGTTTATCCACCTCTAAGGGCTAATCCCAGATTCCACTTCCTAAGTTCATTTCTCATGATCAGTCTCAACATCAAACTCAAATATTAATATATCCAAAACATCATCATAGCTCCATCATCATATCAGATTTCAACATTTCCAAGCTCAAGATATCAACATATCAGAATTTATCACACTATGAAATCCCATTATCAACACATCACATCATTAGTAGATCATTTAATCACATATTTCTGCACCTTGTTATCAATCAGAATGAACACAATCATCATACTCACACATCCACACCAACCAGAAAGGGCACAATCAAGCATCATGACGAGCACAAAATCGGGCAAATGAAATGCGCAACTCTGATTAATCTAGACGACCCACTATTGATCACACCATAGACAGATGTACAAGGATGATGCAAGGCTTAAGCTGAATTGAAAGAAAGAGGCACTAAGGGACAATTCGATTAACTCTCGACACGAAGATAGACTCGTATAGTATCTAGTAAGATGGAACACGAGAATTTTACCGATGCCCATGAGAAACCCTTAAGGTTAAGATTGCATCACTCATATCATCATATAGCACATCAAGTCATAAAACATACAACATTGTATTCTTACACACTAACATGGACCTATCTCAGGAAACAATGGCAATACGATTTTAGTGTGAGTGTCATTACGTGTGATATGGTACAAGTAAATAATCTAGCGTTATCAGAGAAATATCAATATACTTACTACTATTAATTCACTTACTCACTAGGAACGGGTATCACATATAATGAATAGGAAATGCCATTTAGGTACATCACTCATAGATATACACAAGATAGATCTAATAATCTGTTACCCGAATATACTAAATGGATTTAGTGCAAGCTTGAGGGAATCCTATATGCCACTATGGTGTAAGAGAACTAGCAAAACATGTAGGGAATAGCATCAACACGTCCTAAAAGTCACGAAAGAAATATCACATAGTTCACTAGGAAACGACAAGTGTAAGTGTGTGCTTCATGCATTTATGTCACCAAGGCATACATCAACACCTAATTCATACCACTATAAGGTCAACATGGTAGATAGTATAATATCAACAATTCTTAAGCAAAATATGATGCATAAACATGCAAGTGCAATTTAAACTATAGGGGTGGGGCGAACATACGGGGCTTAAAACTATTTCTGCATAACGAGTATAGAAAACATCATGTAAATGTAAAAGTGAGCATGTGCAATATTATGGCCTACGCATGGTACTATACATGTAAAATAGAATAGGATGGTGTCGAAGGATAACAAGATTTCTCTAATATTAATATTCAAAATGCATATGCAATCATAATTTCATAAAATCACACAACAAGGGCAAATATGCAAGATAGGTATACTACTAAAACCTTATTATATGAGTGATCATATAGATAATGTAAATAGTGCAAAGAATCACATATCATATTGTTGATGCGAAATTTTTACATATTATCAATAACACATGACGATGGGCAAATACATGAAAATATACTTTAACAACAAACAAGATGATACACAATAAGCCAAGCCACCCATATCATAAGAGTGATCATATAAATAATATAGAGAGTGCAATAAATCGTATAATCATTTTCTCAAATACTTAATTACCAAATAGTATTTAATGACATGTGGCAAGATGTAAGCATGCAGAGCTATGGACTAACCACTAACCTGATTCGTAACCAGTCAAAACAATTATATATCCACACAACATGAATATAGGTGAAGTATAATCGAGAACGATGTACCTAAAATGGTGATGACTAAGCATTAATATATAGAGTATAATGACATAGATATGCATAACAATTAAGATACAGATAGAAAAGGCACGGGCCGAGCTATCATGGGTCATGTAGTACGAGTATTCAATTCATGTTATAATTAGGGTATACAACTAAATAATCATTTCTTTGAAAGTAGAGATCATATAAGGGATTGTAGTAGCACATAACATAGTAGGAGGGCACATAAGTAACATGTAACAACACACATAACCATAACACATAATAAGCCAAAATGATCATGTGAAAACTTAACAGGAGCATGAGAGGTGCGTGGAAGTAAGTAATGTGACCATGAGACAGGAGTGACCATCTAAAATTACACAAAACATCATGATATGCATATACATGTCAACAAGGCATTAATATTACAAATAACTAGATATAATCTCGTATCATGTCATGAATGCTTAAGTGTGGCTATCGTTAGAATTAAATAATAGTTTTCAAGAGTGACATACTATAAGAGAATAACACATTGTAATCATCTAAGGATCATCACATAAATTTGTATAGCTACAGTGGTGGGTGGTCATGTGACGCGTGATGTCCTTAAAGCCTAACAATCGTAGAGTTATAGCACATGTTAAGATGAGACAATGATGATAGGTACATAGCGGTACCAGACGTTACCTACATCAGGCATAAAATCATAACATAGCGAAATTGATAGCATTTACAAGCGTAAGTAACCAAAGATCAAAGGACCATACGTCGCAATCATGCAAGAATGATTGCGAGTCTATCAGGAACCTACGATAGATATAATAAAGGCATGATGCAGATGGGGCATACAAGCACAATATAACTAATTCAATTATACCTGACATTCTTAATCATCCAAAAGGGCAAGCGGTAACAAAGGGAAGAATGAAACGATTGTCATGAATCTATGATTAGGAGTAGTAAACAATAATCTGGATGGAGAATAAAGTCATGTAGTTCACAAGTTACGAATTCTATATGGTACTAGTAATGTCAGATGAGTCACGGTTTATAAGTATATGATATACATGTATAGGGGCTAACATGACAATGCATCTGAGGTCAAACCAATCATATAACTAGGTGAGGGAAGCACAAAAGAAATACTATGGAAGGTATTATAATCCTATGATAACGTATAAAGCATGGATGGATCAAGTGCAATAGGATAGATATACATATCAACGTAGATCCAATTAGAACAAGTATATAACACAAATAATACATCCAAACATGGGAACACAAACAAGACTACTGTCATAACCTGATAGAAGTTTCTCAAGGCAACATCGGCTCATCCTCACTGACTCCATAACCCATTATGAAAGGAAGCCTATTTGTTTCTTAGGGAGACAATATACTTTTGGGTGAACCTCAACCATAAGGAAGACCTTCAAACGAGTTTCCTGAATGAATAAAGACTTCAAAAGATCTCTCGATACAAAAGATGAATCCAACTGATTTTTAATAATCACTCATCAAGACCCCTTTTTAGTATTGTACCCCCTCAAGACAATCAACACTCTAACTTATATACCAGTTCGCAACAAGTTAGACTCATAAGGTTTGAAATATAGGTGACCATCATGGAAGGAATTTAAAAGAAACCAGAGCGGCAAGGCAAGAGAAGAGTGTTGAAGAGAGACAAGGAGTTATCTTGGCAATTTATCGAGGTTCTCAAAAATCACAAATAAAACTTCACCAAGAATTCAAAGAAGTCAATCAATAGGTCAACTTGCTATCTTAACAAATCTCACCATGTACAAGTTAGCTTGAATATAGAGTCTCACCCCTTAGCGAGGAGGAAACCCTTTAATCAAGATTTAAAGTCTACGTCTTAGAGATCATTCTTGTCTTCATTACTAAGCAAGTTACATCTATTCATCATTTTAACCTATAAAGGCCAAGTTGTACAAGTCTCCTTCCCTAACCAAACAAACAAGCAAAAATTCATCTTATTGGAATAAGAGACATGTAAGTTATCAATCATACAAGTCAGACAATTATAGGATGACAAGTAGCCACATAGGCAATACATCATAGTTAACCATCATCGTTCATAAAACAAGATAGAGGTGCATGACATAACTTCACAAAATCTCATAAAGTCACAACATATGAACGATAACACGTCGAGGGTAGGAGGGACAATGTCATACCAATCACATAAATCCTATTTTGTGAATAAGCAATTCATGTCTATTCATCGATTCACATGCATTTTAGTCGAGTTGTATACACATGACCCTCTTTTGAACAAATTTCGCATAAGAGAGCAATATCATTAGAATTCATCATCTAAGGTATCACTAAATAGATCATAGAACAATATCATGCCAAAACATCCCAAGTAAGCACATAAGCGATGCATTTTGTGATACCTAGAAGTATTCCATAGGCATCCCCATGAAATACTTGTACAAGTATCACAAAATCGTCACAATGTCCTCACTAGATTCGACCAATAACTTTACCAGCGTCCTTGTAAAATACTTGTGTCGACTTTGTGAAAACATTATCGCTAAGAAAGAATCAACAATTTATATCAAGAATCTGAATTTTATAAGTATTTCATATCAAGTCACTATGAACTCTTATAGTCAAAATATCATGGCTCTCAATTCAACAAACATAACTCCTCCATTCTCAACCATAAGTTTTCCCATCAACCAGAGTAAGATTCTCAAGCCTGAGCTCATAAGCTTCCACTAACCAATACGAAACATCAGTCATGACAGTGTAAATCCTCATAATCTCATCTCATATCCTCATCAAACCAAGGCCAAAAGGCACCAACAATTTCCATCATAAGTGATATACGTAGCAAACAAATGTGTATAAGTCAATGCATCAAGAATGACAACAATTATCCAATCCATGTCGTCAAGTACGCATAACAAGATCAAAGCATGTTATAAGAATTACGTCAGATGTCATAACAAGGGAAACTCATATAAACAAATATCATACCAAGTCATCAAGAATAACAAACATGAGTCACCAAACTTCTCCCACAAATTTACTTATCTCAAAAATCAAATTACGAATTACCCAACCAAGATTCTAAATATGTCTTTCATGCTCATCCATAAGGTATAAAGCTAGTGGTCTCTACCAATCCCAATCTATATCCGTAAGGGATAGCTATCGCCATGACTACCCGATCAAGTCCCGATTCTCACTTCTCAAGGTGGTTATCTTAGTTATCCATATTAAATTCATTTTGCCCCATTGAAAACGTTCAAAACTCGTGAAAACCTTTGGGCCATTTTATTTTCAAAACTCAAAATCACCAATTGTTTTACAACTCATTTGTACTCGGATTGCACAACCTGGCTCTGATACCAACTTTGTAATGGCCTAGATTATAAATCCGGGTTACGTTTAGAGGGAAGAATTATCCCTCTGCCAGATCTTGCAATCCAAGTACGAGCTGCTTATTTATTAATTTAAAATTATAACCCTGTTTATGTCTTAAGAATTTAATGAAGAAAAAGGGGATTTCAAACCCTCGAGACAGTCAAAAGAGATAAAACGAGAACATGTCTTAATTCAACTAGTCAAAACTCAAAAGAGATAGAACGAGTTTAAATCAATATAAATACAACAGGTTTCTAAATGACAACTTAACCAAAACATTTGTAAAGTCAAGCCAGAATAGGTGAAGTCTTCTTAACACTCTCGTCCCGTGAGAAAACCCTGCCATAGAAGCAAATCAGCAAGCAAAGGGAGCGGGTACCTGAAACTATACCAAAAGTCAAGGTCGAGCCACTCATGCGGGACCGGAAGTCCTCGCTGAGGTTATATAATACGCATACACCTAGAATAAAGGATGACTAATGCAGTACAAGATTTAAATCAAATAAGCATGCTTTGACAGTTATAATATGCGGAAAAACTGTAAAGGGCCCAAGACAATGCCAAATGGCATATCCCTCTCCTACCTCTGCACCCCTTCCCGTTAGTGCAGAGACTGGCCAGTTCGGTGCTATAGCATAGCAATTTCCTCGTGGTGGTGCACTCACCACGACATCATCATATCATATCATGTCATCTCATCTCATCTCTTGCCCGATGGTGCTGGGCTAATCATATCATATCATCTCATCTCTTGCCCGATGGTGCTGGGCTAATCATATTATGCTCATATCGACTCGATAAACTCAGGGCACCCGATGGGGCTGGGCTACCCTATGACCCTAGCAAAGACTCTAGGACTATCACAGATAACGACCGTTCTGTTTCAAACGCATAAAGAATAGGGATGCTCATTCATAAGTGCAAGTCCTAACATGATACTACATGGCATGCTTTTATGCATATACAACACCTACATACTATATAACACATCAGGCATGAGGTCCAATCACTTGAGCAAGCCCCGGAGGACTTACCTGGAGTCTTGACATCCAATTAGCCAGCAAACAAGCCACTCAGAGAATCATCCATCAGCAAGTAAGCCACTCAGAGAATCATCCAATCACACTAGCAAGTAATAAGCAAGGAACAACTCATCAATACATATTTAAACAACACACAAGCAAGTTTCATGTCTTCACAAAAATGAATAATATTTTATTCAAATAACCTCGCATTCTCATCATAACCATCATTCTCAGTTAACCTTGTTCTCATCAAGTATGAAACTTAGCTCAAATTCTTACCAACATCATCACTCAAAACATCTTACTTCATATCAAGTTCAGGTTTTCCTCAACCATTTTCTCAAGTAACCATCGATTATCAAATACTCAAACACTCAACAAAACCACAGTTCCCAAAACCAAGGATCAACAAATCTTATTTAACAAAACTCACATAATAAATCATGCTCAACGAGTAACCAAGGTAAGTTGACAAAATCTCTTTTATTAAATCATTTTCTCAAGTATCATATATTCATTCATATTTAAGGACTAAGCCATGATAAGTCAACATTTCTAAAATCCTTTATGAATTCAACTATCACTAAATCAATCAATGAAAGCTCAAAGTCAACACAAGCAAGATTAGAACATAACAAGTCCTCAAGGTTTCTCTTTATCTAAGATCTCAACTTTACTTATCAAGACAAGTTATTAAATCATATCTCAAGTATTGGCTATTAAACACATCATTATAACTTAGTAAGAATTTATCACTATCACAATAAGATCTTATTAATATAGATATAACTTAAAGGATTATTATCCTTAGCCAAAATTTTTTGTCAATAAATATAATTCTATTAGCATATAACAACCAACAACTCATCTATACTCAAATTATTAGCCAATTTCTTAACTCAAAACATAACAACAAGCTTACAAGTATAACAAGTTCTCAAGATGTCTTTTACACAACCTTACTTGACCATATCTTAACTACTCTTATAAGATTTTTTCATCATATACATTAGTCATAAAATATTCAATTAAGAAGGATCATATCTCAAGTTCTAACGTACTTGTCAACAAGGTCTAGTTACTTAGATAGCACATAATGCACGCCTAAATCCAAAACAACCATAGCACCATAAATCAATACCACCTCAATTAATCAAATTCAAGGTCAATATGTCAATTCAAAGGGCAACTAATATTGTGGACAAAATTGAAGCCAAAACCAATTAAATTCAATAGCAATGGCGGAAAGAAAAAAAATAGCAATTAGTGGAAACTGAAACTAATACCGATTAAATTCATTCCGATTCATCAGACCAATAGTTCCTCTCAACCTCACTCATTTGTACCCAGTTAACCAACACAATCGAAGCTGAGGACGTATCCAAGATAGGGCTTAAGAGGTTATACCCAAATCTCTTAGGGGTTGATTGAGGGTTCGAGGCTCGAACTCGAGGGCGCAGTGTCAGAAGGAGGAGGCGGAGGTGAGGTCATCGACTCCTGGCTCGTTCACCAACAACCCAACCAGAGACCCTGCGGCAGTCAGCTCGGTTCATCGTCAATGGCGGCAGCAGGGAGGTCCGATGAGAGGAGAGCAATTGTCGGCTTCTTCGATGTCGACGTCGGGGCTCCGATTGAAGAGATCGGAAGAGGGACGAGGAGGAGGAGAGGTGTCGAATTCTCACCGGTGGAGCCGTGGAGGCAAGGTGAGGTCGTCGTCGTCAAGGGCTCGCTGTCAGGGCGCGTCTGTGCCGTTCTTCATCGTTTGTGCGGCTGAGGCGTGGTGTTCATCAGCCTGGGTTGGCGGTCGACAGAGAAGGAAGAGGCGAGAGCAAGGGGTGCCAGATAAGGGGCGAGAAGAGCTTCAAAAGCTCGGTTACTTCTCTTCAATGGCAGTCATTCAGATCTGGAAGGAAAGGGAGAGAGTAGATCGAGAGAGAAGGTTGAAGAGGCGAGGAGGGAGCGGCCATGGGAGCTCGACTTTTTTTCGGATCTGGCAGAATAAGGGTGAGATGGAGAAGAGTAGCCATGGAGGTTCAAGGCCTTCAGTTTGGCTGAGGTTGAGGGGGCCGCATTTGAGGACCGAGGGAGAGCTCAGAGGAGGCGGCAGTGGGTCGAAATGAGGGTGACAACAATCAGTGTAGCTAGGTTAGGTTATAAAGGTATATATATACCCGCAGATTAGGGTACAATTAACTATGGAAAATCACAAAATCATTCGCTATTTCTTGATTTATAAAAATTCTATCCAAAAAAAAAATAACAAAATTCAACCCAACACTTTTATTTAATTTATAATTTGTTATGAAAGTTGTCACACTCATCTCAACAGGTTCAACACAGTATTCATCTCTTACCTCTGAACCCGAAAAATATCTTCAAGTCTCGGTATAGGAAAGCAGAATAGATATGTCTTTAAATCGAATCTAAATATACGTCGAAAATTGCGTTTGAATAAAATAGAAATCATTTGGATCGAGGACGGAGATTTTGAAAATTTTCGGAATCTCCTAAATTTAATACTGAGGTTAAATTATAATTCACAAAAATAATATTTTAAAATTTTGGGTCTTTACACCATCCACCTCTAAAAATAAGTCTCGTCCCCGAGACTAATTAAAAACATTTCGAAAACTCAAGTCAACTCTTCCTAAGTCAGTCAACCAGATTTTCAAGGATTCGAGAAACGATTTATCCACCTCTAAGGGCTAATCCCAGATTCCACTTTCTAAGTTCATTTCTCATGATCAGTCTCAACATCAAACTCAAATATTAATATATCCAAAATATCATCATAGCTCCATCATCATATCAGATTTCAACATTTCCAAGCTCAAGAGATCAACATATCAGAATTTATCACACTATGAAATCCCATTATCATCACATCACATCATTAGTAGATCATTTAATCACATATTTCTGCACCTTGTTATCAATCAGAATGAACACAATCATCATACTCACACATCCACACCAACCAGAAAGGGCACAATCAAGCATCATGACGAGCACAAAATCGGGCAAATGAAATGCGCAACTCTGATTAATCTAGACGACCCACTATTGATCACACCATAGACAGCTGTACAAGGATGATGCAAGGCTTAAGCTGAATTGAAAGAAAGAGGCACTAAGGGACAATTCGATTAACTCTCGACACGAAGATAGACTCGTATAGTATCTAGTAAGATGGAACATGAGAATTTTACCGATGCCCATGAGAAACCCTTAAGGTTAAGATTGCATCACTCATATCATCATATAGCACATCAAGTCATAAAACATACAACATTGTATTCTTACACACTAACATGGACCTATCTCAGGAAACAATGGCAATACGATTTTAGTGTGAGTGTCATTACGTGTGATAAGGTACAAGTAAATAATCTAGCGTTATCAGAGAAATATCAATATACTTACTACTATTAATTCACTTACTCACTAGGAACGGGTATCACATATAATGAATAGGAAATGCCATTTAGGTACATCACTCATAGATATACACAAGATAGATCTAATAATCTGTTACCCGAATATACTAAATGGATTTAGTGCAAGCTTGAGGGAATCCTATATGCCACTATGGTGTAAGAGAACTAGCAAAACATGTAGGGAATAGCATCAACACGTCCTAAAAGTCACGAAAGAAATATCACATAGTTCACTAGGAAACGACAAGTGTAAGTGTGTGCTTCATGCATTTATGTCACAAAGGCATACATCAACACCTAATTCATACCACTATAAGGTCAACATGGTAGATAGTATAATATCAACAATTCTTAAGCAAAATATGATGCATAAACATGCAAGTGCAATTTAAACTATAGGGGTGGGGCGAACATACGGGGCTTAAAACTATTTATGCATAACGAGTATAGAAAACATCATGTAAATGTAAAAGTGAGCATGTGCAATATTATGGCCTACGCATGGTACTATACATGTAAAATAGAATAGGATGGTGTCGAAGGATAACAAGATTTCTCTAATATTAATATTCAAAATGCATAAGCAATCATAATTTCATAAAATCACACAACAAGGGCAAATATGCAAGATAGGTATACTACTAAAACCTTATTATATGAGTGATCATATATATAATGTAAATAGTGCAAAGAATCACATATCATATTGTTGATGCGAAATTTTTACATATTATCAATAACACATGACGATGGGCAAATACATGAAAATATACTTTAACAACAAACAAGATGATACACAATAAGCCAAGCCACCCATATCATAAGACTGATCATATAAATAATATAAAGAGTGCAATAAATCGTATAATCATTTTCTCAAATACTTAATTACCAAATAGTATTTAATGACATGTGGCAAGATGTAAGCATGCAGAGCTATGGACTAACCACTAACCTGATTCGTAACCAGTCAAAACAATTATATATCCACACAACATGAATATAGGTGAAGTATAATCGAGAACGATGTACCTAAAATGGTGATGACTAAGCATGAATATATAGAGTATAATGACATAGATATGCATAACAATTAAGATACAGATAGAAAAGGCACGAGCCGAGCTATCATGAGTCATGTAGTACGAGTATTCAATTCATGTTATAATTAGGGTATACAACTAAATAATCATTTCTTTGAAAGTAGAGATCATATAAGGGATTGTAGTAGCACATAACATAGTAGGAGGGCACATAAGTAACATGTAACAACACACATAACCATAACACATAATAAGCCAAAATGATCATGTGAAAACTTAACAGGAGCATGAGAGGTGCGTGGAAGTAAGTAATGTGACCATGAGACAGGAGTGACCATCTAAAATTACACAAAACATCATGATATGCATATACATGTCAACAAGGCATTAATATTAAAAATAACTAGATATAATCTCGTATCATGTCATGAATGCTTAAGTGTGGCTATCGTTAGAATTAAATAATAGTTTTCAAGAGTGACATACTATAAGAGAATAACACATTGTAATCATATAAGGATCATCACATAAATTTGTATAGCTACAGTGGTGGGTGGTCATGTGACGCGTGATGTCCTTAAAGCCTAACAATCGTAGAGTTATAGCACATGTTAAGATGAGACAATGATGATAGGTACATAGCGGTACCAGATGTTACCTACATCAGGCATAAAATCATAACATAGCGAAATTGATAGCATTTACAAGCGTAAGTAACCAAAGATCAAAGGATCATACGTCGCAATCCTGCAAGAAGGATTGCGAGTCTATCAGGAACCTACGATAGATATAATAAAGGCATGATGCAGATGGGGCATACAAGCACAATATAAATAATTCAATTATACCTGACATTCTTAATCATCCAAAAGGGCAAGCGGTAACAAAGGGAAAAATGAAACGATTGTCATGAATCTATGATTAGGAGTAGTAAACAATAATCTGGATGGAGAATAAAGTCATGTAGTTCACAAGTTACGGATTCTATATGATACTAGTAATGTCAGATGAGTCACGGTTTATAAGTATATGATATACATGTATAGGGGCTAACATGACAATGCATCTGAGGTCAAACCAATCATATAACTAGGTGAGGGAAGCACAAAAGAAATACTATGGAAGGTATGATAATCCTATGATAATGTATAAAGCATGGATGGATCAAGTGCAATAGGATAGATATACATATCAACGTAGATCCAATTAGAACAAGTATATAACACAAATAATACATCCAAACTTGGGAACACAAACAAGACTACCGTCATAACCTGATAGAAGTTTCTCAAGGCAACATCGGCTCATCCTTACTGACTCCATAACCCATTATGAAAGGAAGCCTATTTGTTTCTTAGGGAGACAATATACTTTTGGGTGAACCTCAACCATAAGGAAGACCTTCAAACGAGTTTCCTGAATGAATAAAGACTTCAAAAGATCTCTCGATACAAAAGATGAATCCAACAGATATTTAATGATCACTCATCAAGACCCCTTTTTAGTATTGTACCCCCTCAAGACAATCAACACTCTAACTTACATACTAGTTCGCAACAAGTTAGACTCATAAGGTTTGAAATATAGGTGACCATCATGGAAGGAATTTAGAAGAAACCAGAGCGGCAAGGCAAGAGAAGAGTGTTGAAGAGAGACAAGGAGTTATCTTGGCAATTTATCGAGGTTCTCAAAAATCACAAATAAAACTTCACCAATAATTCAAAGAAGTCAATCAATAGGTCAACTTGCTATCTTAACAAATCTCACCATGTACAAGTTAGCTTGAATATAGAGTCTCTCCCCTTAGCGAGGAGGAAACCCTTTAATCAAGATTTAAAGTCTACGTCTTAGAGATCATTCTTGTCTTCATTACTAAGCAAGTTACATCTATTCATCATTTCAACCTATAAAGGCCAAGTTGTACAAGTCTCCTTCCCTAACCAAACAAACAAGCAAGAATTCATCTTATTGGAATAAGAGACATGTAAGTTATCAATCAAACAAGTCAGACAATTATAGGATGACAAGTAGCCACATAGGCAATACATCATAGTGAACCATCATCGTTCATAAAACAAGATAGAGGTGCATGACATAACTTCACAAAATCTCATAAAGTCACAACATATGAACGATAACACGTCGAGGGTAGGAGGGACAATGTCATACCAATCACATAAATCCTATTTTGTGAATAAGCAATTCATGTCTATTCATCGATTCACATGCATTTTAGTCGAGTTGTACACACATGACCCTCTTTTGAACAAATTTCACATAAGAGAGCAATATCATTAGAATTCATCATCTAAGGTATCACTAAATAGATCATAGAACAATATCATGTCAAAACATCCCAAGTAAGCACATAAGCGATGCATTTTGTGATACCTACAAGTATTCCATAGGCCCCCATGAAATACTTGTACAAGTATCACAAAATCGTCACAATGTCCTCACTAGATTCGACCAAGTACTTTACAAGCGTCCCTGTAAAATACTTGTGTCGACTTTGTGAAAACATTATCGCTAAGAAAGAATCAACAATTTATATCAAGAATATGAATTTCATAAGTATTTCATATCAAGTCACTATGAACTCTTATAGTCAAAATATCATGGCTCTCAATTCAACAAACATAACTCCTCCATTCTCAACCATAAGTTTTCCCATCAACCAGAGTAAGATTCTCAAGCCTGAGCTCATAAGCTTCCACTAACCAATACGAAACATCAGTCATGACAGTGTAAATCCTCATAATCTCATCTCATATCCTCATCAAACCAAGGCCAAAAGGCACCAACAATTTCAATCATAAGTGATATACGTAGCAAACAAATGTGTATAAGTCAATGCATCAAGAATGACAACAATTATCCAATCCAAGTCGTCAAGTACGCATAACAAGATCAAAGCATGTTATAAGAATTACGTCAGATGTCATAACAAGGGAAACTCATATAAACAAATATCATACCAAGTCATCAAGAATAACAAACATGAGTCACCAAACTTCTCCCACAAATTTACTTATCTCAAAAATCAAATTACGAATTACCCAACCAAGATTCTAAATATGTCTTTCATGCTCATCCATAAGGTATAAAGCTAGTGGTCTCTACCAATCCCAATCTATATCCGTAAGGGATAGCTATCGCCATGACTACCCGATCAAGTCCCGATTCTCACTTCTCAAGGTGGTTATCTTAGTTATCCATATTAAATTCATTTTGCCCCTTTGAAAACGTTCAAAACTCGTGAAAACCTTTAGGCCATTTTATTTTCAAAACTCAAAATCACCAATTGTTTTACAACTCATTTGTACTCGGATTGCACAACCTGGCTCTGATACCAACTTTGTAACGGCCAAGATTATAAATCCGGGTTACGTTTAGAGGGAAGAATTATCCCTCTGCCAGATCTTGCAATCCAAGTACGAGCTGCTTATTTATTAACTTCAAATTATAACCCTGTTTATGTCTTAAGAATTTAATGAAGAAAAAGGGGATTTCAAACCCTCGAGACAGTCAAAAGAGATAAAACGAGAACATGTCCTAATTCAACTAGTCAAAACTCAAAAGAGATAGAACGAGTTTAAATCAATATAAATACAACATGTTTCTAAATGACAACTTAACCAAAACATTTGTAAAGTCAAGCCAGAATAGGTGAAGTCTTCTTAACACTCTCGTCCCGTGAGAAAACCCCGCCATAGAAGCAAATCAGCAAGCAAAGGGAGCGGGTACCTGAAACTATACCACAAGTCAAGGTCGAGCCACTCATCCGGGACCGGAAGTCCTCGCTGAGGTTATATAATACGCCTATACCTAGAATAAAGGATGACTAATGCAGTACAAGATTTAAATCACATAAGCATGCTTTGACAGTTATAATATGCGGAAAAATTGTAAAGGGCCCAAGACAATGCCAAGTGGCATATCCCTCTCCTACCTCTGCACCCCTTCCCGTTAGTGTAGAGACTGGCCAGTTCGGTGCTATAGCATAGCTATTTCCTCATGGTGGTGCACTCACCACGGCATCATCATATCATATCATGTCATCTCATCTCATCTCTTGCCCGATGGTGCTGGGCTAATCATATCATATCATCTCATCTCTTGCCCGATGGTGCTGGGCTAATCATATCATGCTCATATCGACTCGATAGACTCAGGGCACCCGATGGGGCTGGGCTACCCTATGACCCTAGCAAAGACTCTAGGACTATCACAGATAACAGCCGTTCTGTTTCAAACGCATAAAGAATAGGGATGCTCATTCATAAGTGCAAGTCCTAACATGATACTACATGGCATGCTTTTATGCATATGCAACACCTACATACTATATAACACATCAGGCATGAGGTCCAATCACTTGAGCAAGCCCCGGAGGACTTACCTGGAGTCTTGACATCCAATTAGCCAGCAAACAAGCCACTCAGAGAATCATCCATCAGCAAGTAAGCCACTCAGAGGATCATCCAATCACACTAGCAAGTAATAAGCAAGGAACAACTCATCAATACATGTTTAAACAACACACAAGCAAGTTTCATGTCTTCACAAAAATGAATAATATTTTATTCAAATAACCTCGCATTCTCATCATAACCATCATTCGCAGTTAACCTTGTTCTCATCAAGTATGAAACTTAGCTCAAATTCTTACCAACATCATCACTCAAAACATCTTACTTCATATCAAGTTCAGGTTTTCCTCAACCATTTTCTCAAGTAACCATCGATTATCAAATACTCAAACACTCAACAAAACCACAGTTCCCAAAACCAAGGATCAACAAATCTTATTTAACAAAACTCACATAATAAATCATGCTCAACGAGTAACCAAGGTAAGTTGACAAAATCTCTTTTATTAAATCATTTTCTCAAGTATCATATATTCATTCATATTTAAGGACTAAGCCATGATAAGTCAACATTTCTAAAATCCTTTATGAATTCAACTATCACTAAATCAATCAATGAAAGCTCAAAGTCAACACAAGCAAGATTAGAACATAACAAGTCCTCAAGGTATCTCTTTATCTAAGATCTCAACTTTACTTATCAAGACAAGTTATTAAATCATATCTCAAGTATTGGCTATTAAACACATCATTATAACTTAGTAAGAATTTATCACTATCACAATAAGATCTTATTAATATAGATATAACTTAAAGGATTATTATCCTTAGCCAAAATTTTTTGTCAATAAATATAATTCTATTAGCATATAACAACCAACAACTCATCTATACTCAAATTATTAGCCAATTTCTTAACTCAAAACATAACAACAAGCTTACAAGTATAACAAGTTCTCAAGATGTCTTTTACACAACCTTACTTGACCATATCTTAACTACTCTTATAAGATTTTTTCATCATATACATTAGTCATAAAATATTCAATTAAGAAGGATCATATCTCAAGTTCTAACGTACTTGTCAACAAGGTCTAGTTACTTAGATAGCACATAATGCACGCCTAAATCCAAAACAACCATAGCACCATAAATCAATACCACCTCAATTAATCAAATTCAAGGTCAATATGTCAATTCAAAGGGCAACTAATATTGTGGACAAAATTGAAGCCAAAACCAATTAAATTCAATAGCAATGGCGGAAAGAAAAAAAATAGCAATTAGTTGAAACTGAAACCAATACCAATTAAATTCATTCTGATTCATCAAACCAATAGTTCCTCTCAACCTCACTCATTTGTACCCGGCCAGTTAACCAACACAATCGAAACTGAGGGCGTATCCAAGATAGGGCTTAAGAGGTTATACCCAAATCTCTTAGGGGTTGATTGAGGGTTCGAGGCTCGAACTCGAGGGTGCAGTGTCAGAAGGAGGAGGCGGAGGTGAGGTCATCGACTCCTGGCTCGTTCACCAACAACCCAACCGGAGACCCTGCGGCAGTCAGCTCGGTTCATCGTCAATGGCGGCAGCAGGGAGGTCCGATGAGAGGAGAGCGATTGTCGGCTTCATCGATGTCGACGTCGGGGCTCCGATTGAAGAGATCGGAAGAGGGACGAGGAGGAGGAGAGGTTTCGAATTCTCACCGGTGGAGCCGTGGAGGCAAGGTGAGGTCGTCGTCGTCAAGGGCTCGCTGTCAGGGCGCGTCTGTGCCATTCTTCATCGTTTGTGCGGCTGAGGCGTGGTGTTCATCAGCCTGGGTTGGCGGTCGACAGAGAAGGAAGAGGCGAGAGCAAGGGGTGCCAGATAAGGGGCGAGAAGAGCTTCAAAAGCTCGGTTGCAGCTCTTCAATGGCAGTCATTCAGATCTGGAAGGAGAGGGAGAGAGTAGATCGAGAGAGAAGGTTGAAGAGGCGAGGAGGGAGCGGCCATGGGAGCTCGACTTTTTTTCGGATCTGGCAGAAGAAGGGTGAGATGGAGAAGAGTAGCTATGGAGGTTCAAGGCCTTCAGTTTGGCTGAGGTTGAGGGAGCCGCATTTGAGGATCGAGGGAGAGCTCAGAGGAGGCGGCAGTGGGTCGAAATGAGGGTGACAACAATCAGTGTAGCTAGGTTAGGTTATAAAGGTATATATATACCTGCAGATTAGGGTAAAATTAACTATGGAAAATCACAAAATCATCCGCTATTTCTTGATTTATAAAAATTCTATCCAAAAAAAAAATAACAAAATTCAACCCAACACTTTTATTTAATTTATAATTTGTCATGAAAGTTGTCACACTCATCTCAACATGTTCAACATAGTATTCATCTCTTATCTCTGAACCCGAAAAATATCTTCAAGTCTCGGTATAGGAAAGCAGAATAGATATGTCTTTAAATCGAATCTAAATATATGTCGAAAATTGCGTTTGAATAAAATAGAAATCATTGGGATCGAGGACGGAGATTTTGAAAATTTTCGGAATCTCCTAAATTTAATACTGAGGTTAAATTATAATTCACAAAATAATATTTTAAAATTTTGGGTCTTTAAAGTTGCAATATCTAGAGTGGCAGATCCAAAGGGGCTAAAAATCTACTTAAAGGAAGACACCGAATAGTATAGAAACCACACAAGAAACATTGTTTTCAAGGAAGCCTTCGCGAACTTGACCTCAAATCACCAAGTAAGCACTACTATCAATCCAATACCTTTCAATGTTTACCATGTTTAAAAGCTTTATTGCATTTACCCAATCCATATTAATCCTTACTTTTTACACAGGAATGGAACATGCCCAAAATCCAAAAAACTACAACTCAAATTAGCAGGAATAAACATTAGGTTCACCCACTGGAACCTTGCAGCAAAGACGTATGGCCGTTGACTAATAATTGAGTACGAATTCTATTTCAATCTTTCTTTCTTCTTAGCATATTACTCCTTAACCGAATCCAAAAAAGTTGAAAAGAAATATAACAATTATCTGATCAAGAATACCATATGAACCATATTAAAAACATAGCATTACTAACAAAAGCACGAGATATGACCCAAAAACACATCATCGAGTCAATTAACCCTGAAATTCAGTGATAAACACCCTACCGCTTCCAACAAATCCAAAATTCTCAATCAATAAGTGAAAGATTAAACAATTTCTCAATCATACAGTAGAAAATTAATAGCACATTTAAAAATCAGAGAGACTTACGGGATTTGAGTTGTAGAAAAACACTAGGACTAAATGATCACTCTCCAAATAAACATTTTTTCTACATGTGTACATATGTTTTACTTTACTCAACAATATATGCGATAAGTATAAAAATACAATATGATATTTAAAAAAAAAAGAGTCTTAGCTAACTTATACAAATACTTGAGAAAAAAATTAATGGTTACCCTCTAATTAATCAAGATATGAAAAATACATCTTTGGTTTTAATTAATATATAGATTTAGGGAGAGATAATCTTGACCATTGATTTATTTTAATGGTTAAGATTGTTTTATTAGGAGGATATTAGACAAAAGATATTAGGAGAGGATCCGGATTCTCTCAACTGGTAGATACCTATGTGTCCATTATTTTCTAACCTTTCTGTGATGTTAATGGTTATGAGTTTGGTTTTCTATGTGGGGCCTATGAATATCACCGAATTTAAGTACAGATATAATTCTAGCAAAGATGAAGTCGTGCATAGCACGGCTCACTTACTAGTAATTATAAATATATGAGAGATATTTTAAGTTAGCATGTACTCCATCCATTTTTTATATGAGTTTTATTATTTATATTAACTTTTTAAAGTTTTTTTATATAATATCATACGGAGTACTTATTACATCATCAAAAACAAATTGAAAATTTGAAAAAAGAAGAATAAATGTAATATAATAAAATAGAGGTTTTGCGAATTTAAGTACAGATATAAGGGGCAAGGGAAGGGAGGTGGACATTTTACCAATTTGGAAGGATGGGTGGACATTTTACTAATAAAGGCCCTAATTATTGCCTATTACTCAATTGACCCTTAAATTAATATAATAATAAGGGTTGTTTAGGGATTAAATAAAACTTATGGACATTTACTTAATATCCATTTTGATGTGGATATTTACCTAATAAGGTTTTCTAAATGGACATTTGAGAAAATTTTGTCAATTTATAATCTAGTTAAAGTTAAAAAAAATATTAAAATAGTTTTTATCTTTAAATTATAAAAATTTAAAAAATTTGAATAAATTTAGAGACGAGTTAAAATATAATTCAAAGCATTGAATTGAATTGGTAGGATTCACAGACCATACAAATTAAGCTAAATACTACTGTAAGAGATACCTCCCCTAAGGCCAATCCGACTAATTAAGGCATGTATCAACAGATGCATGGATATATGAATACATACAATATATTATATATGGGGAAAGATCGATGATTGTATATTATTGATCTGTTACTAGAATAAGAGATCGCAAAGAGCTATATTGTACATGTACATGTATATATAAGGAACATATATAAAGTTGATTGGCCGGAGAACCTATCGAATTCGATCAATTCATCAATTGTAAGTCGAAGAAACGAATTAAGGGGCCGGAATTGAGGGAATGGCAGCGGCAGCAACGACGAAGACGGTAATTATGTTGGCAATGGTGCACTTGATTGTGATTCTGATGTACGTTGCAAACATGGCGAACGCCATCACACCAGTTCAGTGTCAGAGAGCGTGCGTCATCCAGTGTAGAGGATTAATCCTCGACCCGCCAAAACACGACGACTGCTTAAAGGATTGTCTGTCCGGATGCGAATAGATCTTAATTCTTATGCCTATTTCTTATGGTAATTACTAATTAATAATAAGACACTGTGATTAGTAAGTGTTATGTTGCAATCGCTTCATGCTTCAGTTATGCAATGTGAAGGTTTTTCGCTTCGTTTAACGGTATACGTTATATATTACCGGTTTTTTTCTTTCACTTATCTGCTCCAAACGGAGACCAGTTAGTGCAAGCCGGCCATTTGTTATATGCACTGTGAATTCATCTGCAATACTGTAGCAAATTAGATCGCGATAACATATTTAGATCTGCAGGAGGAAATATATATATATATATATATAGAGGATCGATCAATTGTGCAGCACACCCCTTAGGGTGTACTTTGTGCACAATTTATGGCCATTGATCTAATGTTGTTGGATGGGTGAGATTAAATGGGATTTTCCCCTTTTTTTTTTAAATCAAAATTAGGTGGGGCCCGCACTCAAAGTGCAAAACCGGACTCACTCTCTTGGCATGGGGCGTGTGTGTACGGCATAAACATGGGATCTGATTGTGGTTTTTTAATAAAACCTTACCACTTTTTGGCCTGCTTCTTACCTCCATCCCCTACCTCTGTAATCCCTCTGCAGTCCGCATCTCGCCTCCATCCCTTCCTCCACATCTCGTTCACTTCACAATTGAAAATTGAGAGCTCTCATCTCTCTATCACCTGTCGACAGCGCTACTACGACCCACAGATCGTTCGAATCTAGATACGTTCTACGGTGAAGGCGCTACAATCGGAGGCGGCGAGGGGCGAGGAGATGAAGGCTGGCGGTGAGGCGAGAGCCGAAGGATGGTTGGGACTAGTGATTTGAAGGCCGAGTTGTGCGGTCGAAGGGTCGAATCGAGAAGACTCCCAGGTCGAGCCACTGTCTAGGCGATTCTAGTCGAAAGGGGTGCGAGGAGGTGTCGATTCTTCGTCTTTGTTCTTCGGCGGTGAAGAAGGCTGAGCCATCTTATTCGACACACAAGGTATTCGAAGCGGAACCCCTCTGTTGCCCCCGACTCGTCATCTGCGTGCAATTCCTTTGCTTCTGTTGCCTCCGTTCTCTGCTTAGGTATGTCCGGTTCAATTCGAACTCAATTTGTTAAGTTAACGGCAATCTCCGATCTAATTACCTATGATGTAATACATCAGTCTAGCTAAATATTAATATTGTATTATTGATGCAGAAATTCCAGTAAATTTCAATCTGATTGAAGTACTTTGTGTATAGAAGAAGATGACTTCAAATCGTCCTCCTCGCCGACCTCGTTAGTCTCCAGAAAATTTTGGTGTATTATTCAATTATTATTCAACACATCTCATCGGACAAGTTTCATTATTATTCAATTACCTCTGGTGTATTATTCGCTAAAATTTATGAAATTTTGGTTAAGAATATGTGACGGAGCACCGAATAATGTTCCCAGAAAATATATATATATATATATATATATATATATATATATATATATATATATATATATATATATATTCGGTGAAATATGATTCGTTATTTTATTGTTTAATCAACATGATTTCCGCATTTTTCGAGGAAATGTGTTAATTTTTTAGTTACGAGTGGTATTGAGTTGGTAATTATTCGGTGAAAAATGATTCATTATTCGTTAGTATATGGAGTCTTCCGTTTGACAAACAACTTAAAAAATTATTCAGTGAAATGTGAAACATTATTCGATGAAATATGAAACATTATTCGTATAAATCGTAAGTATTGTTTAGGGATTTGAGGTTTCTTTTATTTGAAATTGATAAACAAAAAAAATATTATTCGGTAGCATGTGACAAATTATTCAGTGTAATCGGTAAATTTTGATATGAAATAGATGAAAAAAGATAACATAATATTATTCGGTAGGATATGAAACATTATTCAGTGGAATTGTCAAATATTAGAAACGAACGAAATCAGGTGGGTCCTATCGATGAATCACCTATAATTATTTATTTTTTCAAATATTTTTGTACAAAAAAATCGGACCAAATTAAAAAAGCTAAAAAAAACAAAGAATGAGGGATGATGGTTGATTACACGCACTTGCAATGGGGAGGGGTGGTTATTTGGTATGTGGGTCCCACAACCTTATTAATAAAAAAATAAAATCCCTTTTAATTCTAGCCTTCTATCTTCTTTCAATCAAAGGCCCAGATTTGTGTACAAGATACATCTTAAGAGGTGTGTACAACTGAACCACACCCTATATATATATATATATATGGTAACCGATCCGGTGAGAAGTAGTGAATCTCACGCGCTTTCCCTCGTGAAGTTCTAAAGTTGTTTCCTGTTCATCCTCTCCCTCCTCGGATCTCCTCGCGCTCAGCCCCTTCACATCACCCTTTCCCATGGCTTTTCTCCCTCCTTCCTCCTCCAAGCCAGCCTCCCCCTCGGCCTCGGCGCTCCCCGACGCCAGGCACCACCTCCGCGCCCTCCTCGACCTTCAATTGCACCCACATCGGTGCTAGGGTTTGGGCGAATCGCACCCTTCCTCCTGTCCTTTGTTGTGTCGGCTTCCGGGTTCGAGCTGTTCGATCCGATTCGGGAGCTGTTCTTGGGGGTCGGAGTGGGGCCGCCTTGCATCGTCATGGAGTGTGGGGATGCCATGACGCCACTGTCGATCCGGGCTGAGGAAGGAGCCGACGTTTCCGAGAGCACTCGAAATCCGGCTGAGGAAGGAGCCGGCGCCTTCGATGGCCCTTCCCGAGTAGATGGCCCATCCTTCGTCGGCAGTCACTCCCTCTTTCTCTCGTCGGTGGATTCGCTTTGCCAGTCCGCCCTCTCTCCGCCATCACCGTCTGATAAATTGGAGTTGAGGAAGAAGCTGCAACTTTGGGTTTTTGGTAAATTACAAAAAAAAAGAAAAAAAACGGTTGAATTCAATAATTAATATGGGTTTTATTGATTCGTGTTTTTTTTATTTCACTTGTTTTAAACGGAAGTGGTTCAGTCTTTCAATATTAAGTGGTTCAGAGTTTTAATACTAAGTGGTTCAGAGTTTTTATACTAAATGATTCAAATTTTTAAACCAAGTGGTTTAGGGTTTTTATACCAAGTGGTTCAGCGTTTTAATACCAAGTGGTTCAAGATTTTATACCAGGGTGGTTCAGGGTTTTTATACCAAGTGGTTCATGAAATAAAGAGTAGTGGTTCATCAAGTAAATAGTATAGGTTCATCAAGTAGAGAGAATTGGTTCATGAAATAAATAATATTGGTACATGAACCATTTTATTTTAAAAATAAATAATTACCAAATTAACATTAAAAGAAATTAAAAGAAGAATAAAAATATACAATTATTAAAAAGTAATGGTTCATGAAATAAATAGAATTGGTTCATCAAATAAATATTATTGGTTCATGAAATAATTTTTAGTGGTTCATGAAATACCAAGTGGTTCAGAGTTTTTATACCAAGTCGTTCATGATTTTTTTACCAAGTGGTTCATGGTTTTAAACCAAGTGGTTCAGGGCTTTAATACCAAGTGGTTCATCAAAATCAATAGTATTGGTTCATGAACCATTTTATTTTAAAAACAAAACAAAATAAATAATTAAAAAATAAACATTAAAAAGAAAATAAAAGAATAATGAAAATTGTACAATTATTAAATAGTAGTGGTTCATGAAATAAATTATAGTGGTTCATCAAAGAAAGAGTAGTGGTTCATCAAATAAATAGTATTGGTTCATGAAATAAATAGTATTGGTTCATGAACCATTTTATTTTAAAAATAATTAAAAAATAAACATTAAAAGAAAATAAATGAAGCATGAAAATTTTACATTTATTAAATAGTAGTGGTTCATGAAATAAATTCAAGTGATTAATGAAATAAAAGGTAGTGGTTCGTGAAATAAATAGTAGTGGTTCATCAAATAAAGAGTAGTGGTTCATCAAATAAATATTATTGATTAATGAACCATTTTATTTTAAAAACAAAATAAATGAAAAATCATAAAAATAAAATTAAAATAAAATAAAAGAAGAATGAAAATTTTTACAATTATTAATTAAAAAGTAGTGGTGCATCAGGGTTTTTATACCAAGTGGTTCAAGGATTTTTATATCAAGTGGTTCAAGGTTTTTATACCAAGTTGTTCAAGGTTTTAATAACAAGTGGTTCAGGATTTTTATACCAAGTGGTTCAAGGTTTAAACCAAGTGGTTCAGGGGTTTAATAACAAGTGGTTCAGGGGTTTAATATCAAGTGGTTCAGGGGTTTAAACTAAGTGGTTCAGTGTTTTAATACCAAGTGATTCATCAAATAAATAGTATTGATTCATGAAATAAATAGTATTGGTTCATGGACCATTTTATTTTAAAAATAAATAAATAATTAAAAAATAATCATTAAAAGAAAATAAAAGAAGAATGAAAATTTTATAATTATTAAATAGTAGTGGTTCATGAAATAAATTCTAGTGGTTCATCAAATAAATAGTATTGGTTCATTAACCATTTTATTTTAAAAATAAATAAATAAATAATTATAAAATAAATAAATAAATAATTATAAAATAAATATTAAAATAATATAAAATAAAAGAATAATGAAAATCTTACAATTATTAAATTAGTAGTGGACTAGTAGTTCATGAAATAAATTTATGTTAGAACATTTTAATTATAATTAGAATATGTATATATGTTAAAAAGTGGGAATCAATTTTGAATGAAAAACTTCTGAATCTGCATTGATCCATTTAATGACAAGAGAGTGTATTTGGTGCAACGGTAGAAGCAGTGTGTGGATTGTGGTGAAATCCGGGTTCGAGTCGCGCCTAGAGCTCACATTTGAGGGGGCTATTTTTAATTAATTGAATTTGTAGTAGGCGCGTGTGGGGAACGCGCGGAGAGCCGAGGTTGTGTGCGAGTGGAGTTCGCTTGTACGAGGGAGATGGACAGGTGTGCGAGTGTGGTCCGTATTTTTTCCAGAATTTTTTAATTTATGTAGACCAATTAAATCACTTCTTTCCTTCTCACCGGTAGTGTGCTTCTCACCCGAACCCAACCCTATATATATATATATATATATATATATATATATATATATATATATATATATATATATATATATATATATATATATATATATATGATTGAGTTCATCATCAAACCCAGCAAAGTGTTGCATTGATTAGTTTTTATATTACAAGACTCAAATCCATATTTTAATACATATATGCTTAAGAATTTCTTGGACACAAACTTATTAGAGATTTTTGCGATTTTCGAAAAGAAAAACTCTATGTAATTTGTCATGTCAAACAAGATCGAATTTGCTCTTTTAATGTATCCACAAAGGCTAATCTTTAACGCGTCAAACAAGCCTTAGCTAATAAGTATATTTTTATTGTTTTTGTTCCCAATTGTTTTTTTTTTGTGAACTGGAAAGGATTTGGCAGGCAACAAATAACTGGAGTGGATAATATCTAGATGAGAAAGTCAGTCCGCTGCACAATACCCTTCTCTAAAGACAGGTAAGATCTCATATTCCGAGAAATAGCAGAGAGATAAAAGAGAATTGGATAAAATCATTTCAATCTCACCAGAGCAAGAGCTCCCACTCTTAAGACTGCTAATGATGCTAAGATTATCACCTTTGTTAATTATTGATTTAATATATATCTCAATTTATTGCCTTTTGGATCCCCTTCCACAAGCCGAAACCTTCAGCTCCAAGGATGGAAGGGAAGGAGAGAGTCCAGCTTCAGAAAAGAGGACAGAGCCATTTTCATTTCGTATTCTGAAGCCATAGATAGAAAAAACCTGGGGAGCAAAAGCACCATCAAAATTAAGTTTGCACCACCCGTTCTGAGGTTTAGTCCATTTGCATCGCTTACGGGAGGTTCGACGAGCATTTAGTGGTAGTTTAGCTGGTTGTAGTTTATGTTCTTCTTCGAGTTCTTTGGAACTATTCCATTTATAGATTTGGGTTAAGGCAAAGTCCTTTATTTCTTTGGGAGTTTGATTTGCGTTTTTAAAAAAAAATTATTTCGAAAGTACCAAATACTCCACCAAGAAAAGGTATTAGTGGAGAAGGCATGATTACAAAGATCGTTTCTCAACTTAGTTAATGTTTATGCTAATGTAGTAGTGGCGTTATAAACGATATTCGTTTTATCACAATTTGTGGGGATAGAAGATGGATCGTTTCCTTGGTTATTGGGCATTTGAAAAGTAGGTGTTCTATGTCCTTAATTATAGTGTATATCACAGAGAGGGCAATTAGTAGGAATGCCCATACCGCAAAAAGCCAGTTTTAACGCCGTCGGAATGCCATCTTTAGTGATACGCCAAATGAATTCTTTCACTTTCGGAAGGCAATCTAGTTTTCAAATCCAATGGAAGTCAGATTTGGAATGTTGTATGTTATTTTGGATCATTTCTATTACAAAGGCGGTGGAGAACCATCAATTTCTACTCCACTTTCAGTATAGTCTATCTTGTGCAATATGCTTAAGTATAGGAGTTTGGGTGATGGAGCCAATGATGTTTACGGCAAGGTGGTTTCTCAGAGTCGATTGTAATTTAGTTACATTCCACGTTTTATCCGGAGTAATGAAATCACTTACCAAGGCGATAGGATTTTTCGAAGAAATTAAAAATCGGTAGCCATTGTCCATAGTGGGTCTTGATCAAGCCAGACATCAGACCAAAAGTTGATAGAAGAGCCATTAGAAACTCCCCAACGCAACCCTTTTTTAAATAAGGTAAGGAGGTTTGGTGAGTTTTGATCATTGCCAAGATATGTTACCCTTTTTAGTGTACTGCAAAATATGTTGGTTTTCTGCAGTACACTAAAAAGGGTAACATATCTTGGCAATGGTCAAAACTCACTAACCTCCTTACCTTTATATTGTGCGAATAACATTATGATTAAGATTATGAAGTGCATAAATAACATTATGTTGTGCAAATATAACTTTATGTTGCACGAACATAATAATTTCTTTTTTTTCGTGCCAACACGTTTTTTTTCGTTTTCAACACTTTTTGTTGTGCAAATATAAATTTTATTTTGTGTATGAATAATAATATGAAGTGCATGAATAAGATTATGAAGTGCACAATTAAGATCATAAAGTGCATAAATAAAATGATAAAGTGTAAAAATAAAATGACGATGTGTATGAATAATAATATGAAGTGCACAATTAAGATTATTGTTAATGTGCCTTGAATCATTGTTGATCGGCGACACATTGGGGATCTGGGGGTAAATGGCCCAAAGAATGCCAAGCGGCATATCCCACTAAAAAACCACGCTCATACCTAGGGTGGCGACTCATCCACTCCCATACCTAGGGTGGAGAACACTCTACGCCCATACCTAGACGTAAGAGACCATTCTACGTACATACCTAGACGTAGAGACCACTTCACGCCCATACATAGACGTGCATACCAGGTCATATCCAAAATCATGTCATCTCAATATCATGCTCATATGAATGCCTTGGTAATATCAATAATCATGCTCGTATAATCAGACTCGTATGACTCGATTAGGTATGAACCCGATGGAGTTGAGTCGTTATCTGACCCTAGAAAAGACCCTAGACGCAGGACTTACGACCGTTTCTACCAATCACATGGAGAAGACATATGCTTAGACACTTATGCAACCCTAAGCAAGATACTATATGAAATGCAGGATGCAACACCTAACATGAGTATGTTGGGATGCAACACCTAACATGCTATATGACACTTTGGTATAAGGTCCGAATCATGAGTAAGTCCCGGAGAACTTACCTGGAGAAGAGCAGAATCCAAAGCATTAATAACATCAAGATATGAAAGTAGATCCAACAGGTCACAGGTCACTGATGTGCATGTGTTTAGTTATATTTTCCCATATGTTTTGATGTCAATTTGAGTCATTTTCATAGGGTTTTGCATTGGGTTTAAGGTCTTTTGCATGTGTTTTCATATTTCATGAGAAATAGATGTCTTCACTAGCTTTTGTGTATTTTACAGGAATTTAGAAGCTGATTTTGGAGAAGTTTTCAACTATGAAAAGAAGCGGAAAAGAATTTGGAGCGCATAGGAAAAAGAACGGAAGCAATCGGAGTTCAAACGAAGGAGATATAAGCATTTTTCCGAGCCGTACCGACCCTGTACCGACCCCACCTGGGTCGGTACCGAGGTCTGATCTGGACAAGCAAGACGAGATGAGCAACAGTGACCATACCGACCCTAGGGGGGTCGGTACCGAGGTCTTCCGCTTCGGTATAGGTCCCAGCGGAGCTTATTTACCCGGATTTAATTATTTTTACCTATTTTCCTTAGATAGAATTTAGATAAAATTCATATATTTGTTATTTCCTAATTAGGTTTATGGGATATTAAGTATATATAGGATTTTTAGGGTTTGGAGGAGCTCTCTCTCCTCTTCATACCGAATTTTCAGCCGACGTTAGAATTCTCAGCACTCATTTAGGAGCGTTTGTGAGCGGATTTGAGAGCTTTTTGAAGCGATTTCTTCGGCGAAAGTTGAGGAACGTTTTGTAAGGCTTTTGGGACGCATTGTTGACATTATTCTCAGGTTTTTATTCAATTTAATTTTCTGATTTTTAGTTTTTTCATGAATTTTGAGTTATTCACCATGAATATGCGTGAGTAGTCGCCTTTTCTAGGGTTGGGGTGATCCCAACGATAGTTATGCTTGCGATTTTGCTATGAATTGGTAAATTGATTGGTTCTTATCTATTTATATGCTTAAGTACTCAATGAAAATTTGGGGAAATTCCTTTTTGCAATTGAATTGAAAGATTGAATTGTGAATTGGATAGTAATTAGGGTTTTGAATGAAAGTTTGATAACCTAATTAAGATTGTTAGTAAAGTTTATTAATTTGTGAAAATAAATTGATTACTTTGCTAGGGTTGATGCAAATTGACCTATTTAATAGATAAAAACATGATTTTTTATATGATTCATTGCAATGCTTGCATGATTATCGTTGTGGTGATCCTTATGCCCTAGACTTTTATTATTATTGATATTTCCTAAAAATTCCAGCAGCCCACAACCCCCCATAATTCTATAATTTTCCATCTCTTCTTGCTATTTCTTGCTCTTTGGTAACTAGAATTGAGTCACTGACTTTCTCCCTGCGAACGAACTTGACCCTACTATACTATAGCGGGGTTTCGATCTTATAAATTTATTTGATTGAAAATAAACCCTTCAACAAATTGGCGCCGTTGCCGGGGAGATTTCAATTGTGTCAAAGTTTTAGTTACTATTAGGGTTTGGGAATAGCCCATCCCCTTTGCTTTTAATTGTGGTGTCTTTGTTTTTGATTTTGGTTTCAGTTTATGCCATCGGGGCGACGTCGGCTTGATTTTGATTTTGCTATCGATCCCGAACCGGAACGCTCTTTCCATCGCAGACTACGAGAAGCCAGGACAATGGGAGACAACACAGGAAACAATGTTGACGTTGCTGCGCAGATGGCTGACCTCCGTCGTCAGATGGAGCAATTTCGGCTCACTGCAGAAGGAGAAAGGGAGGCTGCAGCGAGAGAAAGGGAAGCGACTGCTCGTCTGCAACAGCAGTTAGATGTTATCCCAAGGAATGCAAAGCAATACATGCACCCAGAACTGAGGGTGCCCGAATCTGCAATCGTCCTCCCCGAGATTGAGCGAAATTTTGAGATTAAATCCCACTTTATTTCTTTAATTAAAAGATCTCAATTTGAGGGCAAAGCTCACGAATGCCCTATGCTTCATATTAAGAACTTTATTGATTTATGCGATACAATTGCTGCTGATGATGTATCGTTGGAATATGTGCAACTAAAGGCATTTAAATGGTCTCTTTCAGGAAAGGCTCTGAATTGGTTGGAGAGTTTGGCGCCTAGGTCCATCACTACATGGAAGGCTTTGTATGACTTGTTCATGACAAAGTTCTTTCCTCCGGCAAAGACAACGGAGCTTAGGAAGAAAATCACCTCCTTTCACCAATTGCCAGGAGAGACATTTTTGGAGACTTGGGAGAGATTCAAGGAGTTGCAGAGACAATGCCCTACCCACGGGCAACCTGAGTATGTCCTCCAAGAAATCTTCTTCCAAGGCATCAATGCGGAGACTAAGACTCGATTGAACCTACACACCGATTGTGGGTTCCTCGAGATGAATCCAACTGATGCATGGGCTCTATTGGACAAGCTAACGGAGTACGATGCTATGTGTGGCACCCCAGTGGCGAGACCGTCAGGTAAGAAACTTTATGAGCCTGCTAATGAAATTGACCCAGATGTGCGTAGGCAATTCCATGAGGATGAGACCCGACGCCTCAAGAAACAAGTAAGTTTTCTATCTAGAAATCAACCTTGTTTAGAATGCGGTTCTCTAGCTCATAATACTATAGATTGCAATAATATTAGCCAGGTACAAAGGGCAGAACATTACGAAGAGGTGAGTTATATGAGGGCTCCTTATAGGAACCCCAATAATAATAATAATTATGCGGGGAATCAAAATAACAATTATGCAGGGAGGAACAACAATTACCCTAATTGGGGTAACTATGGACAAGGACAAGGGAGTCAACCTCCTCCGCAACAAGATCAAAGGGTTCCCCCATATAGGCCCCCTGGGTATCAAGAACCACCATCATGGGTACAAGAGCTTAAGGAAGGATTCAATGGGCTTCGTGCCGATGTGAATTCCCAATTTAAGGGAGTTCATGCACAACTAGGAGAGTTAGAAACATGGAAGAAGGGAGTCGAGTCCCAACTAGGTAATCTCGCGGCACAAATCCCACGGCCTCAAGGGAAGCTCCCAGGCCGCACCGACGAGAACCCTAGGGGGCAAATAGCTGCAATACACCTAAGAAGTGGAAAGGAGGTGCCTGGTCGAGAAAGCACGCCAAACGAGGAAGAAAACGGGGACAACAGTGTCCATACCGAGGCCGTACCGACCCCCACAGCCTCGGTACCGACCCCCCAGCAGGTACGATCTCTTCTTCTCCCGTTTCTCCTAATTCCAGTGTCCATACCGAGGTCGTACCGACCCTCACAGCCTCGGTACCGACCCCCCAGCAGGTACGATCTCTTCTTCTCCCGTTTCTCCTAATTCCAGTGTCCATACCGAGGCCGTACCGACCCCCACAGCCTCGGTACCGACCCCCCCAGAAGGTACGATCTTTTCTTCTCCCGTTTCTCCTAATTCCAGTAGCCATACCGAGGCCGTACCGACCCCCACAGCCTCGGTACCGACCCCCTCAGCAGCGACGGATTCTTCTGCAGGGCCTATTTCAGCCCCGAATCCGATGAAAGTGCTCCCATATCCTCCGAAAAAGGTAAAGGACACAGCGGAAGGTAAGTTTCAAAAGTTTGTGAAGATGCTTCAAAGTTTGAATATATCTATTCCTTTCACTGACGCTTTGAGTGAGATGCCAGCTTACACTAAGTTTTTGAAAGACATCTTAGCTAAGAAGAGATCCATGTCTGAGCTTGCTGACGAGGTCCGTTCAGTGAAGCTCCCTGAGAAACTTGGAGATCCAGGTAAGTTTGCCATTACTATTGGTGTAGGATCTTACCGTTTCAAGGCTTTGTGTGATTTAGGTGCAAGTGTAAGCCTTCTCCCCCTTTCGATATGGGCTAAGACAAGCTTGGGAGCCCTAGAGCCGGTCAACATGAGAGTATCCATGGCAAATGGAGCGGTTGTATCACCAACTGGGGTGATTGATGATGTGCCTGTCCGTGTAGGTAAGTTTTTCGTCCCCACTGATTTTATTGTTATGGATATGCCAGAGGATCCAGTGGTGCCTATCATTCTTGGAAGGCCCTTCTTAGCCACCGCTGGAGCAATAATTGATGTTAGGAAGGGACTCCTAACATTTGAGATTGGGGAGGACATCGTTGAGTTTCGCTTCAATCCAACGATGAAGGAAACCACGGACATGGTAGAGGTAAGCTATTTTGATTGTCTTGAGTCTGCAGGCCCAGTCCCAGGTCTTCTGGCGGATCAAGAAAAAATTTATTCTTTAGAGGTCCTAGAAGCAATATTGAGGACGGATGAGGAAGAGCCCAAACTTGTTCCAATCGAGCCTTCCCCAGAGCTTAAGCCACTTCCGGAAGGTTTGAGGTATGTTTTCTTGGGTCCTAATTCTACTTTTCCTGTGATCATTAATTCGAAATTGAATGAGGAAGAAGTAGAAAAGTTACTTGATGTGCTTAGAACCTATAGGAAGGCTATTGGTTATTCTTTGGATGATATCATTGGAATTTCACCTTCTTTATGCATGCATCGAATATTCATGGAGGATGATCATAAGCCGACCATAGAACGTCAGCGTAGGCTTAACCCAAATATGCAAGAAGTAGTCAAATCTGAAATTTTGAAAATGTTAGATGCTGGAATTATTTATGCTATTTCTGACAGTAAATGGGTGAGCCCGGTTCATGTTGTCCCTAAGAAAGGGGGAATGACTGTGATAGAGAATGAGAAAGGTGAGTTAGTACCTACTAGGACCACTACTAAATGGCGCATGTGCATTGATTATAGGAAGTTGAATAGTGCTACTAGGAAAGATCATTTCCCTCTTCCTTTTATTGATCAAGTTCTTGAGCGTCTAGCACAACACAATTATTTTTGCTATTTGGATGGCTATAGTGGTTTTTGGCAGATTCCCATTCATCCGGATGATCAGGAGAAGACAACTTTTACTTGTCCTTATGGAACTTTTGCTTACAGGAGGATGCCATTTGGGCTCTGTAATGCCCCTGCAACTTTTCAAAGGTGTATGATGGCTATTTTTTCTGAGATGATTGAGGATATAGTAGAAGTGTTTATGGATGATTTTTCTGTTTATGGTTCTTCTTTTGATTCATGTCTTGCCAACTTGAGTAGGGTGCTAGAAAGATGTGAAAAGACTAATTTGGTGCTTAATTGGGAAAAATGTCACTTTATGGTTCAAGAGGGGATTGTTTTAGGGCATTTGGTTTCAAATAGGGGAATTGAGGTAGATCGTGCTAAAATTGAATTGATTGAGAAACTACCTCCTCCCTCTAATGTGAAAGATATTAGGACCTTTCTAGGACATGCAGGCTTTTATAGGAGATTCATTCAAGACTTCTCAAAAATTGCTAAACCTTTAACTAACTTGCTTATGAAGGATGTAGCTTTTGAGTTTTCTGCTGAGTGTCTTGAAGCGTTCAACAAATTGAGAGAAGCCCTTGTCTCCGCTCCTATTATGCAATCACCCGATTGGAACCTACCCTTTGAGATCATGTGTGATGCTAGTGACTATGCCGTAGGTGCTGTGCTTGGGCAAAGGAAGGACAAGAAGCTTCATGCCATCTACTATGCAAGTAAGACACTTGACGAAGCGCAGAGTAAGTACACCACGACGGAGAAGGAATTCCTCGCCGTGGTATTTGCCTTTGAAAAGTTTCATACTTATTTAGTAGGTTCTAAAGTCATTGTCTATACGGATCATGCTGCGGTAAGATATTTGATGACTAAAAAGGATGCCAAGCCTAGGCTCCTTCGTTGGATGCTTTTGTTGCAGGAATTCGATTGTGACATTAGGGACAAGAAAGGAGCAGAGAACTTGGTGGCTGACCATCTGTCTAGGTTGCCCTTGGACCACCTCATGAAGTCCGAAAATCAAGTTCCAATCAATGACTCCAGGCCGGACGAAAACCTCATGAGGAACGAGTCGGTAAGTTCCGGTAAGGACTCCTTTTACACCCCTCATTCTTCTCCTAGTTCTCATCATATTTGTGCTATTAGAGGGTCGAGGACCCCTTGGTTCACGGATTTTGCTAATTATATTGTAGGGGGAGAAATCCCTAAGGATTTGACTTCGCAAGCCAAGAAGAAGTTCCTCCACGACGTCAAGCAATACTATTGGGATGAGCCTTACTTGTTCAAGCAAGGAAGTGACCATATCTTTAGACGTTGTGTGCCAGAGGAAGAGATTGAGAGCATCATCAACCATTGTCACACCCTTCCGAGGGGTGGCCACGCAAAGAGCTTCAAGACCACGGCGAAGATTCTTCAAAGTGGCTTCTATTGGCCTACCTTGTTCAAGGACGTACATGCTTACATTGAAGGTTGCGATGAATGCCAAAGAGCGGGGAATATTACTTGGAGACATGAGAACCCTCTCACCGGAATCCTTGAGGTTGAACTTTTCGACGTATGGGGTATTGATTTTATGGGGCCCTTCCCTTCATCAGGGCCTTATAAATATATCTTGGTAGCTGTCGATTATGTTTCTAAATGGGTTGAGGCAATAGCTACACGTACTAATGATTCTAAAGTTGTAGCTAAATTTATGAAGACTAACATATTTCCCAGGTTTGGAGTCCCAAGGGTTCTTATTAGCGATGGAGGATCTCATTTCATAGAAAGGGGCTTCGAGGCTCTTTTGGCTAAATATGGGGTGACTCATAGGGTGGCAACACCTTATCACCCTCAAACTAGCGGCCAAGTGGAGGTTTCAAATCGGCAAATAAAGAGCATCCTAGAGAAGACGGTGTCGCGCTCACGAAAGGATTGGTCATCTAAGCTAGATGATGCACTTTGGGCTTATAGGACAGCGTACAAGACACCATTGCGCACAACTCCCTACAACTTGGTTTACGGTAAGTCTTGTCATTTGCCCGTCGAGCTTGAGCATAAAGCATTATGGGCTCTTAAGGAGCTCAACATGAACCTCGACGCGGCCGGAGCAAAGAGATTCATGGACTTGCAAGAGTTGGAGGAGTTGAGGCTCAAGGCTTATCAAAACGCCGAAATCTACAAAGAGCGCACCAATAAGTGGCATGACAAGAAGTTGGTACCAAAGACATATGAGGTAGGTGATAAGGTTCTTCTTTTCAATTCTAGATTGCGTTTGTTCCCAGGGAAGCTTAGATCACGATGGAGTGGACCATTCGTGGTTCATTATATCTATCCCCATGGAGCGGTGGATCTAGTTGATGAAGGAGGAGCCATATTCAAGGTCATTGGTCACCGACTCAAGAAGTACTATGATAGAGTGGGTCCGGAGGAAGAAATAAGAGTTACTTGGGCTCTTACAATATTGGAATGAAGATGAGGTAACCACGTCAAGCTAACGACGTTAAAGGTAGCGCTTACGGGAGGCAACCCGCTTTATTTCTTTTTCTTTCTAAGTTTTATTTTTAGTTTTTAAATTTTAGGATAGGTAGAACAGTTGGGGTGGAGCGTATTGCACTAACCATGCAGGTCTTAGGAGGGAACCACTGCGAAAACGGGCGAAAAACGGAAAAGGAAGCTCAATAGAAGCTGTACCGAGGCCATACCGAGGTCCCTAGGGTCGGTACCGACCCTCCTGACGGATAGGTAAGTGAATCTCGGAAAACCGAGAAATTCCAGTAGCTGTACCGAGGCCGTACCGAGGCCCCTAGGGTCGGTACCGACCCTCCTGACGGACAGGTAAGAGAATCTCGGAAATCCGAGAAATTCCAGTAGGCATACCGAGGCCATACCGACCCCCCCTTCCCTCGGTACCGACCCCCACCCGAAAAAAAAAAAAATTAATTAATTCCTTTTTTATTTTACCTTTTTCTTTTATTCCTTTTTCTTTCTTTTCTTTTTCTTTCCTTTTTCTTTCCTTTCTCTTTTATTTTCTTCTCTCCTCTTTGTTTCTCTCCTCCCACCGTTACAGCGCTCAGCCCTCCTCTCTCGGCCACCACACCGAGCCATCTCCGGCCAAGCCCCCACCGCCGCTCGACACCCCCCTCCGTGGCGCACCCCCTGGGCTTGGCTGCACCCTGGCTCGAGCCTCCAGCAGCCCACACCGAGCCCTCGGTTCCCACTGCGCACCCAGCCCAGCCCCTCCTCTCTCGGCGCCACCCACGGCCACCACAGCCCACCTCCGGCCACACCACCACCCCAGCTCGAACCCCCATCCCCTGGCGCACCCCCTGACCCCTGAACCACCCTGGTTCGAGCCCAAGCGAGCCCCCACCGAACCACTTCACCGAAATTCGCTGTTCGACCTTCTTGGCTCGTTATACCTTCGAAATCCCGATTTTTCTTCTTCATTCAACTTGGTTGTGGTATGATTTCTAACCCTAAACTTATTTCTTTCAATTATTTTGATTGATTTGATGATTTGGGTTGAGATTGAAACCTAGGGTTTGATTTAGGAGCGGAATTTGGGGCTTTTTGCCGAAAGCCAAATTGGTCGAAATTGATGATATGGTTGTGTTGTTGGGTTGATTTAGAGTTACTTTCATGTTCATGGCAATGTCAAATTCTTTATGGATTGTGCGCTAATTGAATTTTAAAATTTCATTGCGATCCGTTTCAGGCTTTGATTTTGGATTTGATTTTTATGCTTTTTGGTTGATTAGCTTCTTCTATTCTAGCATAATATCTATTCCCTTGCATGATTTGACATTGCAAACAAGTTATATGTCTATTGTATATTTATTTGACTTGTTTTGAACTTAAGTATGGGGTTGTCATGGTTGGTTTGTGCATATTGAGTTTTGCATTACTTATGTTACCTTTATGAGTATATGGTTTTATGATTATGTGTTGCAATATAGTGACCTTACATGATGACTATATTGTCTATATTGTTTTCTCTATTCATATAGTCTATGTAGAGCTTATGGTTACATATATGGGTAATGCATTCTATTCTGCATGATAGTGATTTTATATGCATCGGAGCTTATTTTATATTGTTTATATGCAATTATTTCTTTAGGTAGTATCTCTTGCGCTTAGCTATTTATATGCACTCGGGCTTTATGTGTTTATATGTTTTTCTAGTGCATATTATCATTCTTAATTTGTATGGTTAGATGTTAGCTTCTTTTGAGTTTAGCTGATTTGGTTTGGTTTCACTGTTCTAGAAAGAATTTTAGTTTTCAATTGGTTTGTCTTGTCCAGGAAAATGTTCAGTCGTCAACGTAGCAAGAGGGCTAGGGAGTCATCCGCTACAGTTCCGTTGGACAATGTCATCATCTCCGACTCCCGTTTGAAGAAGGATTACAAGGAGTTCCACAAGAAGGGCAATCTGAAGGCCCGATGGTATAGCCCTGATGATGGAGAGCGCCTTGGGGTACATGATGACTTATTGGAGGCCTTCTCTTACTTAGGCGCCACTAGTCTTCTGGATCATGTCCACCACCACTACCCCGCTCTTACTGCAGAGTTCACGGCTACATTGGCAAGCGATATGGCTAGTCCAGATTTTGTGGGCCCTATTACATTCCAGCTGGGGAATGTTCATCACTCCTTCACGTTGCAGCAATTTAATGCATTGCTGGGATTTCCTAACCCACGGGCATCATACAATCATCTCAGCTGCAAGGCCCTTCAGACTTGGACTCTAATTATGGGCAACCCCTATTGGCCTTCTCGAGGAGCACTTCAGGGTAAGGACATTGCGAACCCTCTTTACCGTATTATTTTAAGAATTTTTGGTAGCACTATATGGGCCAAGAAGGAATTATCTAGACCAACTAGAACTGAAGTGGCTTGTTTGAGAGGGGTACTATTTAAGATGCAGACACCCCTGAACTTGGGGTTTGAGTTCATTATGCATGTCTTGGCCTATAGAGCACGCACGGAAGAAATCTGGTATGGAGGCCTGGTAACGCTGTTGGCCAGGCGCCTTGAGGTTGACTTCACCAGATACAAGGCTGTGCCCATTCTGATGATTGACACTGCATACTTGATTGGTGCTAATGTGATCAAGCGCAACGGAGACAAGTTTCTGTCAGTTTTTTATGATCACGAGGTGGAGATTACCAAGCCGAATATGGACTTGTTGTACGTCCCTAACTGGATTATCACTTGGGCTTCTGAACCTTCACCGACTCCAGAGGATATTCTGAATGATCCTTTGAGACGACAGAGACCATCGAGATACCCCCGCCTGGACAACACTTTTGCCTTGGTGGTGCCTCCACCTAGTTTATTTGACGGTTTTGGATCCTTTGGGCAAGGATCCTACCCTGAGCATAGGCAGCAAGAGCACGACACTGACTATATGGATCATGACACTAGGCCTAGTAGCCGTCCCTTTTCTAACGGGGCTGGCCCGAGCAGATCTGCGCCTCAGTATTCTCCTAGCCTTACTGACGTCATGGATGAGCTTAGATCTCTGAGACTGGGCCAGGAAGCCCTACAGAATGGGCAGGGTGCTCTTATGGAGGAGTTTGCACGCTTGAACAAGAGGATGGACAAGCATGAAACGCACCAGTATTCCTTCATGGCTTGGGCATCTTCTTTCTTTCCACATCATCGATTACCACCACCACCTTCTCCGTAGAGTTTATGAATGTCTTCAGCAGCTTCTGATTTTCTTTGTGAGTTTCTGAGTCTTTTCCCTTTTACTTTGATTTTTCTTTTGACAGTGGGGACACTGTCTATTTTTAAGTATGGGGTGGGGGATTCAGAAACTATGTTTAGTTGTTTTGTATTATATTTATGTTTATGTGTTACATTTTACCTTAGTTGGATTATGTTATGCATTCATGTTTAAGTTTTTTATGCATTTGAGTCTTTTGTCATATTTTAGTCACTTGAGTCTTGCTTTTGTCATACTTTAGTTTCAAAAAAAAAAAAAGGTGTCGAAAAAGAAAGAAAAAAATGCATGTTTATTTTCATTTTGTCTTATGTTTTAGTGAGTTTATACCCTAACTTAGATGTCCTATGATGAAATCTAATAATTGAGCTTGATCATGTAATATCCTAAGGCATAGTTCGGATGGTTTAGCCTAAGTCGCACAAAATGTTTTTATGTCAAGTTTGACTTGCAAATGAAATTGAGCATATATGACTTTAGGATTTAGGTGATTGGAATCCAACATGTCCTAGTGAGTTGCTTGGCCTATTGGTCCCTTCTTTTTTTTATGTGTGTATTACTCTCCTTATACATTACCTCTTGATATTGCGATGTATATCTAAGTCTTGAAACCAATATGAGATAGCTAGTCATTGCATCATTTAATCAAATGATAGAGGCACTCTTTATTAGCCACTTTTTATCCTCTTTTACCTACCTTATATAAGTTTCCTTTGCTTGTAACCACTTTGAGCCTTATAGCCTATTCTTGTAACTCCACAAAATTATCCTTAGCCAAATTGAGCCTGACCCCCATTTGGGAATTAAGACTTAGAGTTGGTTGGAATGATGGTTTATGGAAGGAATGAGCTTGTGTTTGAGTTCAAGTGAGAAGGATTTTCGAGTTTATTAAGTTATGGGTTGGTTTGATACTTTTATCTTGCTATGCATATTATGTAAAAGGATTTTTGGCTCACCCTATAAATGCACTATTATTTTTATTATGTTATTTTTCTTTTTTGAAAAAAAAAATCAGAAAAAAAAAAAAAGGAAGAAGAAGAGAACAAGTATAGTTTGTGTTTATATGTTTGTGAATAAAGTGCATGAGCCAAATTTACCTTATTTCCTTTACTTTTGCAAGCTTCATATTGTTGAGAGGTTATTTAAGTGTGAGAGGTTGTGTTCTTCATTAAGATGAGTTGGAGAGTTTGGTTGATTCATATGATTGAGAGTTATGGTTTGGTTGAGTTGTGTTGGAAATTTAGGAGTCTTGATTCCCGAATTTTATTAAGCACCACATAGCCTAAATGATTCCTACCTTTATTTTCTTACCAAGCCAAGTTACAACCCGGCCGAATGAGTCCTTCTTTGAAGGCCATTGAGCCAAAGTCCTCTTGATGGTTAATGCATGTTTTGACATCTTGGTGAATCGATTGGTGATATTAATTGCAATTTCTATGTAGCTTAATGTTATAAAGGATTGAGTTGAGAGATGTATTTCAAGCCTAAACACATTTGAAAGGGAGTGAAAACACATTATTCCCCTTGAGTGGTTGGATTCTAATTGCTTTGCCTAAGGTAATCTAAATATATGTGATGATGGTTCAATGCTTGTTCTTATTTGTATTATGCTAAATTGATGTTGCTTTTGACTAAGGCGAAGACTCGAAGGCATGTTAAGGGTTTTGGTCATAGTTTGGTTATTGCTTGAGGACAAGCAAGTTTAAGTATGGGGTATTTTGATGTGCATGTGTTTAGTTATATTTTCCCATATGTTTTGATGTCAATTTGAGTCATTTTCATAGGGTTTTGCATTGGGTTTAAGGTCTTTTGCATGTGTTTTCATATTTCATGAGAAATAGATGTCTTCACTAGCTTTTGTGTATTTTACAGGAATTTAGAAGCTGATTTTGGAGAAGTTTTCAACTATGAAAAGAAGCGGAAAAGAATTTGGAGCGCATAGGAAAAAGAACGGAAGCAATCGGAGTTCAAACGAAGGAGATATAAGCATTTTTCCGAGCCGTACCGACCCTGTACCGACCCCACCTGGGTCGGTACCGAGGTCTGATCTGGACAAGCAAGACGAGATGAGCAACAGTGACCATACCGACCCTAGGGGGGTCGGTACCGAGGTCTTCCGCTTCGGTATAGGTCCCAGCGGAGCTTATTTACCCGGATTTAATTATTTTTACCTATTTTCCTTAGATAGAATTTAGATAAAATTCATATATTTGTTATTTTCTAATTAGGTTTATGGGATATTAAGTATATATAGGATTTTTAGGGTTTGGAGGAGCTCTCTCTCCTCTTCATACCGAATTTTCAGCCGACGTTAGAATTCTCAGCACTCGTTTAGGAGCGTTTGTGAGCGGATTTGAGAGCTTTTTGAAGCGATTTCTTCGGTGAAAGTTGAGGAACGTTTTGTAAGGCTTTTGGGACGCATTGTTGACATTATTCTCAGGTTTTTATTCAATTTAATTTTCTGATTTTTAGTTTTTTCATGAATTTTGAGTTATTCACCATGAATATGCGTGAGTAGTCGCCTTTTCTAGGGTTGGGGTGATCCCAACGATAGTTATGCTTGCGATTTTGCTATGAATTGGTAAATTGATTGGTTCTTATCTATTTATATGCTTTAGTACTCAATGAAAATTTGGGGAAATTCCTTTTTGCAATTGAATTGAAAGATTGAATTGTGAATTGGATAGTAATTAGGGTTTTGAATGAAAGTTTGATAACCTAATTAAGATTGTTAGTAAAGTTTATTAATTTGTGAAAATAAATTGATTACTTTGCTAGGGTTGATGCAAATTGACCTATTTAATAGATAAAAACATGATTTTTATATGATTCATTGCAATGCTTGCATGATTATCGTTGTGGTGATCCTTATGCCCTAGACTTTTATTATTATTGATATTTCCTAAAAATTCCAGCAGCCCACAACCCCCCATAATTCTATAATTTTCCATCTCTTCTTGCTATTTCTTGCTCTTTGGTAACTAGAATTGAGTCACTGACTTTCTCCCTGTGAACGAACTTGACCCTACTATACTATAGCGGGGTTTCGATCTTATAAATTTATTTGATTGAAAATAAACCCTTCAACAGTCACCGAGGTCGGTTTTCTATGGCTCGCCAAAAAACAGGGGAAGCGAGGAAGAGTTGGCAGCGTCGGTGGCGGCCTCGATGCTTGATCTTCAGGTGTGGTAGAGGAAGGGACTTATCATGCGGCGACTCATCGGAAAAGGAGTTAGACGGGGTGGTGTGCTGGTCAGATTTGAAAAAGAGGGGAATGAGGAGCTTGTATGTAAAGACCAAAAATTTTAAATTATTATTTTATTAAAATATTGATTTATGATCGAGTTAAATTCTAAACTTGGGAAAATTTTGAAAATATCCGTCCTCGAGCAAGTAATTTATTTTATTCTGTTCAAGCAAATACCGACATAAATTTGATTTAGGTTTAAAAACGGATTTGATTCCGCTCTTATACCGAGACTTGGAAATAATTGTCGGATTTCATTATGATTTCGAATTTGAAAGCTATTTTGAATTGAGTCGGAATAAGGTCGAGAGAGCGGGTTTCGAATTTTAATTCCGGATATTTGGATTCCATCTCAGGGGACTACTCCTTGTCTCCTTCTTCCTCCCACGCCCAAATTTGTTAAGACGGGAGATCAATGAAGCTGTTGTTGAGGGAGATCAATGGACTAAGGGAGATCAATGAAGCTGCTATTTTGGAGATCAATGGACAAACTAATTAATGTTGCATTTATTTTCATGCATCAGTTACAATTTTTCTGATGTGTATATATATATATATATATTTATATATGCTTCTGGTGTTCAATGAAAAGGCAGGAAAAATAATTTTCCCTCACAAGAATTTATTATGGTATCAAAGCCACTTTTCTGGCCTAGAAACCATTGATCAATTTGATCTATTGTTTACTAGGCAAATAGATCACCATGTCCAACAATTCGGTTGATGGGGAGAAGAAGTCGATCTCTCCCTATTTACTGACTTCACAAGATAATCCGGGTAACATAGTTACTCAAGTTCAGTTGAAAGGAGACAACTATGATGAATGGGCTCGGGCGGTCAGAACTTCACTAAGAGCCAATAAGAAGTATGGGTTCGTCAATGGATCCATAACACAACCAACAGACGAATCACCGGAGATTGATGATTGGTGGATGGTGAATTCAATGATAGTGTCGTGGATCTTCAATACTATTGAAGCCAATCTGCGATCAACGATTACGCACCAAGAGAAGGCGCGAGACTTGTGGGAAGATATCAAGCAAAGATTCTCGGCTGGGAATGGATCGAGGATGCACCAACTTAAGTCTGATCTTGCTAACTGCAAGAGGAACGGGGAGCCCATACTTCAATACTTTGGGCGCCTTAAAAAGTTGTGGGATGAGCTAAATAAGTTCGATTGTATCCCATCTTGTGATTCTGGTGGGTGCAATTGCAATATAGTGGCTATTCTTGAAACCCGAAGGGAGGAGGAGCGCCTATATCAATTTCTGATGGGACTGGATCAAGAGGCATTTGGCGTTGTTCGTTCAAGCATACTCAATTGTGAACCACTGCCAAAGGTAAATCGGGCTTACTCTGTGGTTATTCAAGAGGAAAAGATGCAAGCTATGACCAAAAGCTCTAATGAGCACTGTTCCAAAAAACGGCCTGGGCGGCCGCCTAGACCCCGCCTAGGCGCTGGGCGGCCGGTGACCTTCGAGTCAAGGAGCGTGGCAGGCCTGGCTTGGCAGAGAGCTAGCTTGGCGGGGTTCTAGGCGGTTTTGGGGGGGTCTGGGCGGGTCTAGGCGGGTCTAGGCGGTTTTGGGCGGGTCTAGGCAGGTCTAGGCGGTCTGGGCGGTTTAGTTAAAAAAACGAATTTAAAGGTTTTAACCCAAATGAATACATAGAAGTCTAGAAGATTAATGTTCAACCATGATTATATTTTAAAATTTAAGTTTTATTATACAACTTCTAGGTTGTTTTAGACTTTGATTATGTTTTATGTTATTGATTTTGTGCCGGTTGAACAGGAAGCGTTATGGTTTATGCTTATTGGCTTTGGAAAAGGTTGAACAATATATGGACTATGAAGATTATGAAAGTTTATTAATTTATATAACCTTTTTTAGGTCTTTTACATGACTTAGAAGTAAAAATACATGTTAAAATAAAAACTCCGCCTAGACCCCACCTAGACCCCGCCCACTCCGCCTAGACCCTTGACCCCACCTCTCCGTCGAGCACTCGTCAAGCGTTTTTTTGGAACATTGCTAATGAGAAAAGTGATCCAGTGAGTTTTATGGCACAAACTGGTGCATGCAGTTCCAAGCGGGAAAAGAAAGACTCAAACATCATTTGCTCTCATTGCAATCGCAAGGTTCATGATAAGGGTGGATGCTTTGTGTTGATTGGATATCCTGAATGGTGGGGTGATCAACCGAGATCTGCTAGACGAGGGGGAGGCGACATGAAGAATGAGAATCGTTCTCCTATGAAGGCAAATGTTGCACAGGTTGCTACCCATTCTTCCATATCTGGCGGAGGCGATGCAGACCCGGTGCCCAGCCTTACCTCTTCCCAGTGGAATGCATTAATTAAACTCCTAAATGAGCAAAAGAGCGGAGGAAATCAACGTTTGAGTGGTAAGCCAATAGAATTACCATGGATACTTGATACAGGTGCCACACATCACATGACAGGGAGCCCTGATTCCCTCATTGAAGTAAAGAAGATAGACCCTTGTCCTATCATAATGGAAAATGGAGGGGTTGCTCATGCCATAAAAATGGGGAAGCTGCAGTTTGGAGACCACATGAAGTTTCAGGATGTTTTATTTGTTCCTGACTTGGATTGTAATTTGATTTTTGTGCCAGCTTTGCTTAATGAAAATGATGGTTCATTCTTATTTACTAAGAGATATTGTGTGATACAAGACCCTAATTCGAGGATGCTGATTGGTATTGGTGAACGGAGCGAGGGGGGCTTTACCAACTGAAGGTTGTTTCTCAAGCTCGAGTATGTAGTTTGGTGCGGTCTGAGTCAGCAGAGATATGGCATCAGAGGCTTAGTCATCCGTCTTCGCAAGTAGTGAAATTACTTTCATGGATTGGTAATAAATCTAATTTTGATGCATGTGAGATTTGCTTTAAAGCCAAACGGACTAGAGACATGTTTTCGTTAAGTGAAAATAAAAGCAAAGATTGTTTTGACCTTGTTCATTGTGATTTATGGGGGCCATATAGAATTCTTTCCTCTTGTGGTTCTAAGTATTTCTTGACAATAGTAGAGGACTACTCTAGAGGAGTATGGATATATGTGGTGAAAGAAAAGGGAAATGTGGCATATGTATTGCGTAGCTTCATTGCTATGATTAAGAGACAATTCAATAAGCAGGTTCGAGTGCTCAGAAGCGACAATGGCATGGAATTTGTGTGTTTGAAAGATTGTTTTGCTGAACAAGGGATTATGCATCAAACCTCTGTGATCGGAACTCCGCAACAGAATGGAAGAGTTGAGCGTAAGCATCGACACATATTGAATGTTGTCCGAGCCTTGAGATTTCAAGCACATCTACCCATTGAATTTTGGGGAGAATGTATTCTTATAGCTGGATACATTATCAATCGGACACCTAATGTTCAGATCAAAGGAAAGACCCCTTATGGGGTTCTTTTTTAGGTGCAACCCAACTATGATCACATCCATGTTTATGGTTGCCTTTGCTATGCCTACAACTAGAAATTAGGCAATGATAAATTTGCCAGTCGCAGTAGGAAGTGTATTTTTCCAAGATATCCCTTTGGGATAAAGGGTTGGTTGCTTTATGATTTGGAAACTGCTGAATATTTTGTCTCTCGTGGCGTCAAATTTATGGAGCCTTTGTTTCCTTATGCCCAACAAAATCTTGAACGGGCTGATCACGACAATGTCTCTAGAGTTGATGACACGCTTCAAAATTGTCCTAGTGACAAGGAGGAGGTGGTTTGTGGAGAATTTCAATCTGAGGTAGTTGGTGGAGATTCAACCATGGTTGAATCAGGAGCTGTTGGAATCATGGATGAAGAGTCAGAAGCATCAGTTGTGGATCAATTTGTTTCCGAACCTGACAGGCTTGGTCGTGGACAGCGAATTAAACAAAAAATCTATTCGCCTCCGCGATTATGTGACTAATACCGCTCAGGTTTGCCCCCTCGCCCACACCTATGACTCAATCACATCCACCAGGAACTCGATACCCTATTGCTCATTATGTGAATTTTGATAAATTTTCTGCACAACATCGAGGGTTTCTAGCAGCAATCACAACCGGCAAAGAGCTTGAGAATTTTTTAGAAGCTATCAAAGATAATGAGACATGGACGATCAAGGATCTTTCAAGAGGGAAGAAGGCCATTGGGAGCAAATGGATTTACAAGATCAAGTATAATGCCGACGGGAGCATAAAACGATTCAAGGCACGACTTGTGGTCCATGGCAATAAGCAGGTAGAAGGCATTGATTATAAAGAGACATTCGCACCAACTATGAAATTGGTGACGGTTCATGTGTTTCTGGTTGTAGATGCAATCAAGAATTGGGAATTGCACCAGATGGACGTGCATAACGCCTTTTTGCACGGGGACCTTGAGGAGGAGGTGTGCATGAAACTTCCACTAGGTTTTGATTCAACCTCATCAGGGAGGGTTTGTCGTCTAAGGAAGTCCCTATACGGCTTAAAGCAAGCCCCTAGATGTTGGTTTGCTAAGATGTCTCAAGCTTTGACCGATTATGGGTTTTGTCAATCTTGTTCGGACAACTCTCTGTTCACATTCAGGAAAGGCCAAATTTGGTTGCATATTCTGGTATATGTTGACGATTTGGTTATCTTGGGCAATGATGGTGTTACTATTAAAGAGTTCAATGAGTATTTGAGCAAGTGTTTTCATAGGAAATATTTGGGGAAACTAAAGTATTTCCTAGGCATTGAAGTTGCTAGAAATGCAATTGGAATCTTCTTGTCACAACGAAAGTATGCTCTTGACATAATTTTAGAGTGCGGGTTATTGGGCGCTAAACCAACTTATGTACCTATCGAGCAGCATAATAAGACTAGAAACTAAAAACCAGACAAAATAGTATGTATAAAGTAAATTGCCTATCGCCTGGTGCAAGCTGTAGGTGATTTGCTTTTCGATCCTTGCTCCTACAGACGGCTTGTAGGACAACTCGTCTACTTAACTATTACCAGGCCCGAACTTTCATACTGTGTTCATATTTTAGCTCAATTCATGCAAGAACCAAAGCGTGAACACATGGATGCTGCCTTGAGAGTGGTCCGTTACTTGAAAGGGCAGCTAGGACAAGGAATATTGCTGAGGTCTGACAGTGAGTTAAGGCCGTCCGCTTATTGTGATGCCGATTAGGCAAGTTGTCATATTAGTCGTCGCTCCTTAACTGCATATTGTGTGTTCTTAGGGGGTCGCCTATCTCTTGGAAGACGAAGAAACAACCAGCGGTGTCCAGATCTTCCGCTGAAGCCGAATACCGATCAATGGCCTCGACCACTTATGAGTTGAAGTGGCCAAGTGGGGTCTTGTTGTCACTAGGTGTGCGTCATTCAAATGCAATGGCCTTGTTTTGTGATAGTCAATCGGCGATGCATATTGTGAGGAATCCCGTGTTCCATGAGCGGACAAAGCATATTGAGGTTGATTGCCATTTGGTTTGGGATGAGGTCAACAAAGGGAGTGTTGTCCTAAAGTATGTACATACAAATGAGCAACCAGCAGACTAAGTGATAGCATGCATTTAGGTAGGCATATTAGGTTGGATTTAGCATGATTTAGATTTATATAATGCATAGATTAAGCTAGATTTGCATTTATACTTGTGTTGTTGGTAGAGTAGGAATCTACACGCGTTTATGGATTATTTCAGGTATATGTGGATTCGACGAGGAATGAGAAAGCTCATGGATGAAGGAAGAGTGAAGAGGAGGAGGAAAAGTGAAGAGTCCGGGAGCGGAATCGAAGTTAGAGAGCCTAAGTGAAAAACAAGTCCGCATAAGTTGTCGCCAGACATGCTGAACTTGTTTCGCACTTTCTGGAGGCCTCGATGGTCCGATTGACTATTATAAGCATGCGTTGGAAAGCACTTTCCGAGATCTACAACTTTCGTGTTGACATCAAGACCAAATTCGAAGAGGACAAATCGCTGTAAACAGTAAAGGCCGCCCCGCGGCCAAGCAAACCGCCCCGCGGCCCGAAGCTCTGACGAAGGATTTCGCTGATCGCCTGGCCGCCCCGCGGCCTTGGTTGGCTGCCCCACGGCCTCTGCAGAAACGCCGAATCTACTGAATGGACTTTTTATCCACTTAATTAGGTTTTTAGAATTATTATTTGGCCGACTCTTTGGAGGCTTTTTAAGGACGTTTTAGGGTTTTATTTTAAAGATCTAATTCCATAACTCTTATACACTTGGAGATTATCAATTGAGAGAACCCTTGAGGGAAGCCTCCATGGCCATGGAGTGCTAAACTCTTCCGTTTCATCTATGGATTGAAGCTTTGGTTTGATAAAGTTGTGAGATTTCTATTCTTGTTCTATTCCTATTGATTCATTATTGATTCTTTTGCGAATATTGTTGATATCTTCTAGTCCGTACAACTAGTTGAGATTATTGCTAGGATTTTGTAGATTCCTCGTAGCGAACCTTAATCCATAGTAGCAATCATGCCTTTTTAGGACTCGTAGGACTAAATTGGTGTGTAGAGAATCAATTATATGTTAAATGCTGACTCGTAGCTTGGTGTTGCATATATCCTGGTTAATCCTTAATCTTAATGCTACTATTAGGTTAAATCTTGACCGTGTTAGGGTTATCTAATTAGTAAGGGTTACTAGGACTCGTAGGACTAGTAATTTACACAAGATAAGGACAGGAACAATAATAGGATGAAAAGAGAACTCGAAGAAGAATCGATGATCAATCAACCAAACTAAAGTGAATATTTGTAGATGAAACTATTTTCTCATTGTTATCTCTACTAACTTGTCTATAGTTTCTTTTCTTATATTCAATCACCAAAACCCCTCTTTTCTATTAATTGGTAAATATACATTGCTTATGAATACTTGATTCTCTGTGGGATCGACCTCTTACTTGCTTACTATACTAGTTTGTAGGTTTGAGTTATACTTTGATAGGAACAACGACAGTTTCCGCCTGTCACTAAGGCACTTGGAGTACGACAATTTCGCCTCTTACTTGGCAAGTTGGGCGTTTACGATGCACACGCACCACCTTAAGGGAGGGTGTTAAGACGGGAGATCAATGAAGCTGCTGTTGAGAGAGATCAATGGACTAAGGGAGATCAATGAAGCTGCTGTTTTGGAGATCAATGGACAAACTAATTGATGTTGCATTTATTTTCATGTATCAGTTACAATTTTCTCTGATGTGTATATATATGCTTCTGGTGTTCAATGAAAAGGCAAGAAAAACAATTTTCCCTCACAAGAAAACAGGTCACAGATCACCGAGGTTGGTTTTCGATGGCTCGCAGAAAACAGGGGAGGCGAGGAAGAGAGTTGGTGGCGTCGGTAGCAACCTCGATGCTCGACCTTCGGCTGTGGTGGAGGAAGGGACTTCTCGTGCGGCGACTCGTCGGACAAGGAGTTAGATGGGGTGGTGTGCTGGTCAGATTCGAAAAAGAGGGGAATGAGGAGCTTGTATGTAAAGACCGGAAATCTTAAATTATTATTTTATGAAAATATTGATTTATGATTGAGTTAAAGTCTAAACTTCGTAAAATTTTGAAAATATCTGTTCTCGAGCAAGTAATTTTATTTTATTATGTTCAAGCAAATACCGGCATAAATTTGATTTAGATTTAAAAAAACGGATTTTATTCCACTCTTATACCGAGACTTGGAAATAATTGTCGAATTTTATTATGATTTCGAATTTGAAAGTTATTTTGAATTGAGTCGGGATAAGGTCGAGAGAGCGGGTTTCGAATTTTAATTCCGGGTATTTGGATTCCATCTTAGGGAGTACTCCTTGTCTCCTTCCTCTCACGCCCAAATTCAGAAGCTCCTCCCTCCCTTTTTAATTTCATCCGCCAATAGCATCTATTTCCCCCCTTTTCTCATGTGCTTTAACCCCATTTTAGCTAGACAACCACACTCATCTTCTCCTCCCCCAAACCTTGTCACAACCTATTTGTGGCAAAGGCCAAACACAGCCCAATACACCACCTCCCCTATTGGAGCTTGCCGCCGGCTTCACCCCATCACTGCACCTCCACTCTCCTGCTCCTTGTCTCCGAGCCACCAGCCCGAGACACCCCGAGAGCACCACTTCTGTTTCCAGCAGCCCAAGCCACACCGAGCGCCAAGCCGAGCACCTCTGTTTCTGAGAACCCCGAGCGCCCCGTTTCGCAGCCCCGAGGAGCCGAGCATGACAATCAACAGTAGACGGGTCCGGGTCTGTTTCTTTTAAATTGGGCCGGTTCGGTTTTATTTTAAATAAAAACCGGTTTGGTTTCATTAAAACACAAAAATCAGAATTGGGTTTCTCCTTGGGCTTGGATCCGGATTTTTAAAGGGTTGGGCCTTTTCCTTTGGGCCTGATTTGTGAGGAGTATAGATGTAAGATGTATATTGTGTGTTTATGTGTTATAACTTATAACTTACTTATAAGACATTTTTATATAAATATTAGATAAATGGAATATATAAATCATATATAATATTATTGATGAGATTTAAAAATAAAATATTATTATTGAGGTTTAAAGATATAATATTATTATGGTGATTTAAAATATAATATTATGAGATTTGGATTTTAAAAAGAAAAGGATTTGAAAAAAGAGTTTTAAAGGTTAGAACTTGATTTGGAAAGTGGAATTGGATTTAATAAGATTTAAAACGGGAATTTTTGGAAATGACCTAACTTTGTCGGATTTATTTTTATAAAATAATAATATAAGTTGATTAAAGAGCAATGGGTTATAAATGGATTTTTGGGGTCAAGTGTGATTTGGGAAAATGTTGTGAATAAAGATTGATCTAACTTGAGATTCCAAATGAATTTTGGGAAATCTTGGGAAATTAACTTACCTTGTCTAACTTGATGAATAAATTTGATGACTTGTGTGAATATAAATTATGGTATGCCGATATTGCCATGATATGATATGATATTTGATCTTTGAAGAAATATTAATCTGATAAGCATGTTGTGATGTGTTACAATTGTTTAATATGAATTATGAGGTGAAATGTTGATATAAATGGAAGCATGATGTCATATGATAGGAAAATGATTAAGAGGCATGATGAGATGTTAGATGAGATATGATGCGATGGTAGGTGTTAAATGATTTGTGAGATAACATATGTTGAGATGGAAATTGATGAGATGAAGTGTGATGAGATATGACGGTTTGAGATAATATGGAATGATAAGATGATATACAAGATATTATATGATGATATATAATGAGATAAGATGTCGAATTGAGATGATGTTGATGATGATGATAATATGCCTAAGTTGTGGAATAAGATTTTGGACTTATGTGATTTATGTGAATGGCCATTATGTGAATAAACTTAGACTTATGCGTGATAATGTATTGATCGCTAGGTAATCTGTGACCTGATTGGATTGCTTGCTATTGGTGTTATTGTTTGGATTCTGCTCTTTTCCAAGTAAGTTTCCTACGAGAGCTTACTCAGTGACCGGACCTCATGCCTGATGTGTCATATAGTGTGTAGATGTTGCATATGCATAAAAGCATGTCATGTAGTACCATGCTTAGGATTTGCATTTATGAATGAGCATCCGTCTTCTTTATGCATTTGGAAAGAGAATAGTCGTTATCTGTGAGTCCTAGAGTCGTTGCTAGGGTCATTTGGGCATTCGTTTCTTAACGTTTCGGTCCCAGTCAAGTCAATGAGTATGATCTCTATATTGTTGGTTCAGTCTAGAGAGACCGAGCGCCATACCTCGGAGTTGGGTATGGAGTTATATGGATGGTTCGGTCTACAGAGGCCGAGCGCCCTACCTCGGAGTTGGGTACGGGATTATCAATGATCGGGGATATGCCATTGGCATTCTTTGGGCCATTTACTGTACTTTCTGCGTATATATAAATTGTCAGCATGCTTATGTGATTTAAATTCCCGCACTGCATTAGACACATCCTTTATTTAGGCTTAGCCTCCTTTATGTCCGCAGTGTGGTCTTTAGGGCCCGTGTGCGTCTCTTGGTCTGACTTCGTGGTTAATTTCATGGATATGATCTTTGCTTGTTGCATGCTTCCATGACGGGTTTATCTTTAATTTGGCGCACTGTTGACCGAGAGACTAACCATCACCGAACTTACATACTTGCATGATTTATACTCGTTACTTGGTTTTGACCCAACCTTACCGTGACAAGTTGTACCCCGATTTTTCGCTTTTACTTGTTTGAACTATAAAATCAATTTGAGTGATTTAGTCTATAGGACAGGATCTAGGTACCCAACGGTCCGTCGTATGTTTTGGGGTTCGAAATCCCCTCTTTCAACAATTAATATTTTGGGTTTGAAACCTTGACCCGTACTTGGATTGCAAGATCTGAACGAAGGTATCCAACCTTTGAAATGTAGCCCGAATATTTATATTTGGGTCGTTACATTGTGTTTAGGACGAGATAAGGGAGTTTGTTGCTTGAGTCGAAGCGGGGCTGCAACTTGACCCTGGATGAAACAGGGGGAGATTTATTGTAGCGTTGTAAGAAACAAAGGAAGGTTGGTGCTATTGCTACTCAAACAAAAGGTAAGGGAACAAGGGAAATGGGGTTGTTTGAAAGTGTGATGGTGTTGTTATAGTGGAAGAAGATGGAGGTAAGTGGTTTTTGTAGGTTTGAAGAGGTGAAAAGAGAAGACAAAATGTATTTGGGTGTGTTTGTGTGAATGTGTGGGTTTAAGGGTTGTTGATATTGAAAGTGAAATTAGATAGATATAGAGGGGAATCAAAATTGTGAAATGGAAATCAAATGAAGTCAGGGAGGGGGATCGAGTTGTGGATTTGGCATAGGAATTTGCCTGGCTAATTGCCAAGGAGGGAAAGTTAAGGGAGAAGGGGGAAGAGATAAGAGTGGGGGATGTTAGCCTTAATTTGGAAAGCAAACAAGGCAAGGGGAGAGGGGCTGTGTTTTGGCTCTGAATCCGGGTGGAATAAAGGGGAGAAAAAAACACCCAAGTGGTCCCAAAACAAATTTCAAAATACCCGAAAAAACTAAATAAACCCCGCTCTCTCGACCTTAACTCGACTCGATTCAAATAAATTTTAGAATTCAAAATAAGGATGAAATCTTAAGAATCTCAGTCCCAGAACACAGAAGTGGAATAAAAATTTGTTTTGGATCCAATTTAAAATGATGCCGGAATTTGCTTCGAAAGGATTAGAAAAATTAAATTGCTCAAGGACGGAAATTTTTAAAATTTTCTGAATCTTAGAAATTAAATCGAATCCAAATCAACATCAAGTCGGAAATTAATTCTAATTATAAAAAATAAGATTTTAAAATTTCGAGTCTTTACATCTCAGCAGTTCACATTCATCCATTCGTCATCGCCCCGTTCGCCATCTGTTTACAATGACGTGGAAGGTATGGAAAGGGTCTTCTGCCTGTGAGGTGGATCCGGAGATGGCGAGTCAAGGAGACCGATCAACCCTCATGTTCAGGAGAGGACTGAGGTTATTGGTGAATTAATATCTTAAAGCGAATTTAAATTTTATGTCCAATTTCATGGTTATTTGTTGAAATCAAAATATTAGTTGTTAAGAGTTGTTAAGAATTTAAACTGTTATAATTTTTAAGTTGAATTTTATTAGTGTTTGGAACTTTATGATTATTAGTTGACATCAAAATTTAAGAGATGGATATGTAAGTTGTTAAGAATTTTTAAGAACTTGAATTATGAGTGTAGAATTATTGTAGTCTAGTGACAATGTTTTATGTGAATTTATTAGTTGAAATCGATCAAATTTTATGAAATCAATTAGTTGTTAAGAATTGTGAAGAAATTGAATAATTAGTGTTGAAATAATTATGTCAAATTTAAATTTTATGTGCAATTACTAGTTGAAATCAAATTTTATGAAATCGATCAAACGGGTGTTTCAGACTACTCTATCACCCACTTCGCTTTGTTTCTTTTTTTATAGAACGATTTGTTTCATTTTGAATGAATGGCACCCACTATTTCTGTTTATAGTGATTTTGAGTCGGTGTACTCACATTTACACGATTTGAGCAACCTTAGTAGCAACTGTTGCGACGGTTTTCAAAACTGTCGCCATAACATTTCTCACGGTTTTGGGAACCGTGGCCAACCTTATTTCTGCGGTTTCCGGATCCGTGACCGCTACCGTGTGTTTTGCGATAAATTCATCGCGTTATAGCGATACTGAAAGAAAATAATGCCTTGTGTTTTTTAAGGGTGAAAGGGGTTTATCCGCATCTATAGGGTAACCCTATTCTCATATTTTACTCTCTCTCCTCATAATATTTTAACACATCATTCTCCACTAATTTTACCCTATTTTCTAAGGTTTTATAATTTTTAACGGATATTCAAAAATTTACCCCATCCCATTATTTTTAATAATATCCCATCATATATTTTTAATCAATCAAAATTAATCCACAAAATAAAAAATATATAAACAAAATACAATGCCCACTTTTATTATTTTTTTAAAACAAAAAGGAGTTGGGGAAGGCGATGAGGTTATCCCATCCCAATAAGGTTTTCTCTTCCCCTTCCCACAATGAGGTTGACCCCACATTCATAAGTAAGGATGGAAAGCTTAAAGGGGAAGAGGAACCCCATGAGTGCGGATGCTCGGGGATAGGGGTTATTTGCTGAATGTTGTTTGGTAATGAGCATATGTTATGTTTATATAACATAAGGGTTGATATTGTAATTATGTGGAAAGATAGGCCTTTATGTAATATAGAAGGAAGAGAGGGACACGGTTATAAATAGCTTTGATCTGTAACAGATTGAACCACTTGCTTCCAACTTCTTCTTCCTTTTCTGTATTATCTTCTTCTTCAATCAATAAACCTCTATTTATCATGGTATAAGAGCATAAGGTGTAGATCGCTCGGGTGCAATTGTCGGTTTTCTTGTTTCCTTCGTGTTCTGTGTGAGATCTTAGAGATCAACGAAGCGTACGTTGTTCGGACTTGGTGTTTGGAAATGAAGAAACTTACAAATCTTGGTGATTTTCGAGGTGATTCTCATATTGGGTTGCAGATGAGTGCGAGTGATCCATTGGCTCTGGCAAACTCGGATAATCCCGGGGCCCAGCTCATCACATTTCAATTTTCATAAGCTAATTTCTTGGGGTGGAATTGAGGATTCCGCTTGGCTTTAGGGGCCAAGAACAAATTGGGGTTCATTAACGGATCTTGTGCGAAGCCAGCTACAGGGACGGTAGATCTGCAGCGATGGTTACATGCAGATGACATGGTTCCATGGTTGCATCAATATTAGAGAGTTTCATGTACGTCGAATCGGCCAAGAATCTTTGGGAGGAGCTTAATAAAAGGTATGGACAAACAAACACACCCTTAATTTTCCAACTTAAGAGAGAAGTGCATGTGATGACAAGGGATGGTAAAACTATTACAGAGTGTTGAAGGGTTTCCAGAGTGCACTTGTGGTGCAGCTTGTGTTTGTCAACTATCTAAAAAGGTTGCTGATCAAGAATCAAGGAATCGAGTTATGCAGTTTTTTATGGGTTTGGGCGATGGTTATGAATCGGTTGTTCATAGTGTCTTGTCTATAGATCCGTTTCCCACCATCAACGGAGCATATTTCCTGGTTCGACATATTGAAAGTGGTAAGGGTGACGTCTTCTGATAGCAATGTTCAATATGAGAATATGGCTTTGGAGGCTTCAATAAGAGTTCCTATGCAACGGGACAAGAAAGATTTCATAAAGGAAAAGTCTGATCGAAAGGATAAGATGTGTTATCACTACAGAGGCAAAGGGCATATCATGGAGAATTGTTTCAAACTCCTTGGTTATCCTGAATGGTTCAAAGCGTCGAAGGATGGAAAATGGGCTTCTACTCACAATGCTTTTAAGGTTAATGAAGAAGGTATGGATACTTGTTTGAGTGATGCTGATAAGATTCATGGATTCAATGTGGATAAAAGTGTTGAGTTCAATGGCAAGGTTGATTAGTCATTAGTAAATGTTGTGTGCCAAGAAGTACTCAAGGCTATGCAAGGTTCAAATCAAGTGGATTGTTCTGCAGTGACCAATATGGCAGGTAACAATCATTCTTAGAATTTAGCTCTTCTTGCAAAGTCCTCTAAGGACACAGATTGGATCATAGATATCGGTGCTACTCATCATATGATAGCATATTCCCATCTTTTGGTTGATAAGCAAGATCTTTCTTGTCCCATTCAAGTGAGATTAGGTCATGCTTATATTGGTAAATTGATGCACTTGGATTCAGTTCATTCAAAGTCTTTGCCAGCTTGTGAAACTTGTGTATTAGCAAAAATGCATAGAATTCCCTTTCCTTCTAGTCTAGCATTTCAGTTTCTGAGAATTGTTTTGATTTGGTGCACCTGAACATTTGGGTCCGTATAAGAACAAGAGTATTTCAGGTGCATCTTACTTTTTAACTATTTTCGATGATAAGAGTAGGGTTACCTGGACTTTTCTCATGCCTAATAAGATTTGTGTGTATTCTATTCTATCTGATTTTGTTTTTTATGTTTCTACTTAATTCAAGTATGTCATTAAATGCTTTAGAATTGATAATGGCACAGAATTTTTACAATCAAATTGTGTGCAATGATTTGCTAAGTATGGTATTATTCATCAAAGAAGTGCTCCCTACACTCCTCAACAAAACGGTAAGATTGAGAGAAAGCGTAGACATTTGATTGAGACAGCTAGAGCATTGAAGCTACATGCTCACTTACCTTTAGAATTTTGGTTGAATGTGTGCTTGCATCAACACACATTATCAATAAGCTTCCTACAGTTGTGCTACAATGGAAATCACCTCATGTTGTTCTATTTGGTAAGGATATTGGATGAATTAAGGACTGTTGGATGTCTATGTTTTGTCTTGAATCCTCAGGCCATGGAAGATAAGTTTGGTCCCAAGTGTCAGAAAAGACTTAACGTACTTTTGCATTGCCTTAAGTCTTGTGTGCTTAGAGGTGGCAATCGGGCGGGTCGGGTCGGGTTTGGGTTCGGTTAGTCGGGTTTCGGGTCATTCGGGTTTCGGGTAATGTCTAATAATTTGGTCATTCAGTTGGGTCGGGTTCGGGTTTCGGTTATATCGGGTTTCGGTTGTATCGGGTTTCGGTTGTCTCGGGTTTAAGTTATTTCGTGTTTGGATTGTCTCAATTTTTAATTATTTCAATATTCATTTTAAAAAATTTACTAGAATATATCTTAAAGTTCGGGTTATTTCGGGTTTCGGTTATAACGGGTTCGGGTCTTAATGGGTTTCGGTTGAATCGGGTTCGGTTCATTCGGATTTCGGGTCCAAAATGGACGGGTTGGATTGGTGTTCAGAACAATCGGTTTCGGGTCGACCGGGTCGGATTTTCGGGTTCGGGTCGGGTTTTGCCAGCTCTATGTGTGCTCAAGGTAAGTAACAATTACCAATTATAACTCCTTATAATTCTTGGTTGATGATCCACATCCAATGTAAAATCATCCCCATGCCTCAAGATCCAAAACTTTGCCTTTTGGTCTCTTGTTGGGTACAACTATATCAAGGTTTATGAACCCCCATATAGATTAACCCTCATTAGTCCAAGATTATGGAAAGACACCCTCACTTTTGTGAAGCCCATCCAACCAAAAATCCAGAACTTAATGGGTTATGATATGGAAAGGCATTGCCCCAATTTACCTTTGGAACTTAAGCATGCAATTGTCATTTATTTATAAGTGAAAAAATAAATAAAACAAATGCAAAACTTAAAAAAAAATGCAAAAGCATGCATTCAAAATGCAACGAAAATTGTGATCCTAGTATGGCCCCTACGATGCAAAATTTTAAAGATCTAATTTTCATGGGTCTCCACCCTCGCACCCTTCATGGATCTCCATCCTTGAACTTTTTATGTCTTCTTCATCTTGTATTACAATATTTCCTAATAATCTAATTACCGAAAATAAAATAAAAAAATACATAACGATACGCAGATTGTGTACAAAAAAAAACATAACGATGCGCAAATCGTATTTATGGGCCATACTAGTCACCTTATATATGCAAGCAATATATCATAATATAAAACAAGCATAATAATTAATCTCAATTTAAATTTAAATCCTTATATGGCATTAATCAATATTAACCATAAAATGTAATAATTGGATTAAATTGTATGAAAAAGATATAATATCAAATATTAATCTTAAGTGGAATTTCCTAACTTTTAGGAAATAATTAAAATAAACAATATCATAATATTAATTTTATGGGCAAAATCTCAATTCACTGGCAAATATTTTACAACCAAATATTTTACGGCAAATATGTTATATCAAATATATTTTGAGATCTAGCCAAATATGCACACGAAAATCATCCACCGTTCCGGTTCCATCACCGAATCGGATCAAATCCGACTCGGATCGCTGGTATTCTATTTCCATGTTAATTCATACAATTTCATCTCTCAATTCATCAAAATCTCCATTTCAATTTTACACTTTATCCATATAAAATTTACCATCAATTTAAATCAAGATCCGCATCAAAAATTAACAATTAATCTATTGATCATATCAATTTATGCAAGATGCTCTGATACCAATTGAAGGATAATTAGATGCGTTTAGCGGAATTTCAGATCATATCTAAACATCTAATTCAAGGATTTTCATGCATAAACGATAGATCAATCATTGTTCACAGGAGATACCTGTTGATGCGTGAACCGGATCGAATCGGGATGGAATCGGAAGAGAACGAGAGCCCCACGTGTTGCTCCTCTAATTGGTCCACACGAGCCCGATCTAGATCTCCTTTGCCTTCGGCTGCTAGGACGAAGATCGAAAGGCCCACAATCAAATTACGTTGGATGGTATTTGTGAACCTTAGCACCAAAATCAACACTTGATCTTTGGATCACTCACGTATTTTCTCTTGAAAATTAGCAAACTAGCTTTGCTTTTCTTTTCTCCTCAATCACGTGCAAAACCTTGGGCAATAAGAGCTTAGGAGGCCTCTTTGTAACTCCCTCACAAATGTGCCTTCCCGTAACTCCTTTTTTAGGCTTTAAAGACATTAGGCTTTTTAATTAGGATGAGACTAACGGCATTGTCCACATACATACATGTCCTTTAGTAACTCCCTTAATTAATTTACCTAATTATTTATTTCTTAAATAAATAATATCTATTATTAATAATATATAACATACATATATATACATATTATTAATCAACCATCACTCTCGTTAATCTAGTCCGACAACTCAAAGTGTGTGACCTCATAGGACCCGTTTATAATAGTCATGGAATTAAACCGTTTAACCCCATTAATCGTAATTGGCTTCTAGCAAAGCATTACGACTCCTAAAATAATCGGATTGAATATTTATATCAATTGTCCTATTCCAAGTTTAATCATTGCACATTTAATTAAAGGACACAATTCCTTCACAATGGTCGTTACGACCAGTTCCATATATGCTTGTTGCGACCATGGCCATTAAAACCTTGCGCTACAAGAAAAAAATATCATGCGCTAATCAGAAATCGTGGTTTTTTTTATTATCAATTATAATAAATAATTTTATCTCCACGTGATGCTTTTATGAGTAGTTCATTTGCATTTGTTATACGAAGCATTTTGGGGTGTTTGACATGAAGGTGTTGGTAACCATCTCGTACCTATAAAAAACAGTGTTTACAAACAAATATATATAATAACCATCCTCGTCTTTTTTTTTTTTTTGTTACAAGGCGAAAGTTTGGGGTGAGTCAACCACGGCTGTACCACCACCCAATAGCGTCTTTGCGGACAAGAGTTTGAAACTCAAGGTCGGAGCTCCATGGGGAAGAAACAGAATCCAGGGCCAGGTGAGCAATACGATCGGCAGCCCTGTTGGCCTCCCTAAAGATGTGGGAGACGGAGACAGTCTCAAAAGAGTCGAGCAAACGAAGAGCATCCGAAATAAGCATTTCGATCTCCCAAGGCGTCGCCCAAGCTCCCTTGACCGCATTCACAATTGCGAGGCAATCACCTTCCACTGCAAGTCTTCGAATCCCCCTTTCTCGAGCTTCCACCAAACCTAGCTGCAAAGCAACCGCCTCAGCTTGTAATGCTGACACCTTCCCGCATCTTTTGGCATTGCACGCGATCAATCTTCCGTCGTTATCTCTAATTAAGAAACCTGCAGAAGCGCAGCCAGAAGATATTTTAGCACCATCAAAATTGAGTTTGAAGATACCTTCATCAGGTTTACGCCATCTAATGACGTTTCTTTGGCGAGGGTTACTCTTTGGTTTGATTGTTCTTATGGTTACGTCTTCCTCATCTAGGTGATCCTGTTTGGATTTTTTCCAATTTTTCATATGATGATGAATTGTTTCAATCACTTCGTATATTGCTCTTACGCTTTGATTTTCAAATATGATTTTGTTTCTCTTAGTCCAAATACTCCACCAAGAGAAGGAGACAGTGGTTTTTGGGTCAGAGCTAAGTTGTCGGAAAAGTTCGTTGGTGATGGCCTTTATACCTTTATTGCTTTTGTCGATATTTATAATTAGTCGCTCAATATTCTTGTCCAATGAGGCTATCATTCGTAATGTTGTCGGACACTCCATCAAAAGGTGGATAGCGTCTTCCTCCTTGGAGTTACAAAAGACACAATCCGAGGGAGTGTGTATACCTTTGTTTCTTAGTCTTGTTTTGGTTGGGAGTCCATCTAGCACAATTTTCCATAGGAAGTTTCGTACCTTGGGTGGACAGTCGATTTTCCAAATCCCACTAAAGAGGTCTATTTCATTTCCATTGGAGTTCGTGATAAAGTCTAGCGCGCTAAAAGTGGTGAACCACCCATTTGGATTTGGTTTCCAATATAGTCTATCCTCGAATTCTTGTGATGGAAGAGGGATATTCATAATTGTTTCTATAATATAACCATCCTCGTCTTGATTTGTCATCTTGATTTGTCATTGAAACGTTGAAAAAGAGATAAAATTTTGAGAATTTTAAGAATTTGAAATATGGATAGAGATACGTGGAAAAAAAATGTTAATGTGCAAGGGTATTTATTTCTAGAGATGAATTCAGGCTCTGACGGCTAATAGTTTCCAATGGTCATTTTTTTTCGAAAAAAAAAAGTTGGGGTCAACCTGTCAACTAAAACCCGCGAACCTAACCTGCACTCAACAACCCGTCCAACCTAAGGACCCGTTAACCCAGCCCCATTGGGTTCATCACTTCTGAAACATAGGTGCTCTGCAAACCACCATTGTGATGGAGTACTGTAGTACTATTTCATTAATTATACAATTCTCAAGGTAACATCTCTATATATAATACAGATGAAGGCATTATGCCTATTTCCTAGAAGCTTCCTGTGTGCTAGCAGACAAATGAGGGCTATGACGTTCTGAGGAAATGTTTTGGGTTCTTGAGTTGGGCTCGGCATCATTGGGCTTTCCATTGGGCTGAGGCAATCCAGAGACCAACTGTCTACTACTCCCTGGCGATCCAGATGAATGTATGCAGAGTTGGGATCGGATACGTTGAAAAGAAGCTGAAGGCAGAGCCTTAGTTAGAAGATCTGCAATTTGATCCTTGGCAGAGATGAATGCGACCTTGAGAGACCGAATCGCCACTCGTTCACGAACAAAGTGGTAGTCCATGGAAAGGTGCTTGATACGGTGATGAAGGACCGGATTAGCTGCAAGGTACGTAGCTCCGAGGTTGTCACACCATAAAACAGGGGGCTGATCGAGTCTAATGCCTATGGAAGCAAAGACAGATTGTAGCCAAATCAATTCACATGTTGCAAGTGCTAGAGCACGGTATTCAGCCTCCGTGGACGAGCGAGATACAGTCGGTTGCTTCTTGGAGCTCCATGAGATGAGGTTTGGCCCGTGATACACATAGTAGGCACTCACCGATCGCCGATCAGAATGATCACTGCCCCAATCAGCATCGGAAAACGCAGACAGAGTGTGGTCTCTATGAGCTGCTATGTGAAAGGTGTAGGAAGCGGTAGCACTGAGGTAACGAAGGAGGCGCTTGACTGCCTGCCAGTGAATCTGTCGGGGCTGATGCATAAACTGGGATAACCTGTTGACAGCAAAGGCTATGTCCGGTCTCGTGAATGCCAAGTACTGGAGCGAGCCCACTGTGCTGCGATACAAGGTAGCATCCTCGACAGGAGGAGAATTTTCCAAAGGATCGAATGTGGTAGCAAACGGTGTGGATATTGATTTACAATTTTCCATGCCGGTCTTGTGCAGAATCTCATAAATATGTTTCGATTGGCACAACTTAAACCCAGTGGAGTCTCTGCTAATCTGTATGCCAAGAAAGAAGGCAGCCGGGCCAAGATTGCGAACCGGGAAGTGCTTTGAGATAGTAGACACAAACGAAGCACAAATAGAAGGGTTAGATGAAATAACCAAAAGGTCATCGACGTAGACCAATATGAAGATACAGTCGGCTCCCTGGCGATATGAAAAAAGTGAAGAGTCCGCAGGAGATAGAGAGAAACCAATGGAGATTAGATGATCACTAAGCTTGGCGAACCAAGCTCGGGGGGCTTGTTTTAGGCCGTAAAGAGACCGATTGAGCTTGCAAATGTAAGAAGGGAAGGAAGGATTCACAAAACCTGGTGGTTGGGAGACGTAAACATCCTCTGAGAGGGAGCCATGAAGAAACGCGTTTTGTATGTCCAATTGTCTCGTCGACCAGTTGTACATCGCAGCCATGGAGAGGAGAAGGCGGATTGTTGATGGCTTAGCAACCGGACTAAAGGTTTCGTTGTAATCAATGCCGGGAAGCTGATGAAAACCCTTGGCCACGAGTCGAGCCTTTCGCCGCTCAATAGATCCATCACTGCGTCTCTTGGTTTTGAACACCCACTTGACGCCGAGAACATTAGCGTTGGGTGTGGGGGGTATGAGAGACCATGTGTGAGTGTCAATCAAGGCTTGAAACTCATTCTCCATTGCTCGGCGCCACTCTTGAAATTTTGATGCCTCCGTAAAGCAGGACGGCTCCTCTGGAATCGTAGTGGTTAGGTGACAGTGCGGCCAGGGAATGGTTCCGTCAGTTCGGGTGAGTGGGCAAGCAGAGTTGGTCTTTGATCGAGTGAGCATAGGGTGTGAAGGAGGAGGAGGTGAAGGAGGAGCCGAAGAAGCTATCACAGAGGCAGGGTTATCCTCCAACGATGAGGCAGAAGGCTCATCTGACGTTGAGGAAGGGTAATGATGAGTAGGTTGTGTGTTTGGATTAAATGAAGGAAGTGGGTTAAAAATAGGGAGATGGGCCTGGGCTTGTGAAGTTTGGGCTTGTGAGGGAGATAAAGTAGTGTTAGTTTGTTGAATTTGAAATGGGAAAACAAATTCATGGAATAAGACGTCTCTCGAAATGTACATGCGTTTATGCACCCAGTCATAGCAAAAGTACCTGGTGGTGTTAGGACAATATCCCAAAAAAATAGTAGGAGTGGAGCGGAAGGCAAGTTTGTGGCGGTTATATGGCCGAAGGTTTGGAAAGCAAAGGCACCCGAAGACCTTGAGGCTTTTGTAATTTGGAGATTTTTGGAAGAGGACATCAAATGGATATTTGTTGTCAAGAATAGGACTCGGCAATCTGTTTTGGAGGTAGGAGGCAGTTTGGAATGCAAAGTCCCAATATGAAAGGGGTAAAGAGGCTTGTTTGAGGAGAGTGAGACCCATATCCACAAGTCGTCGGTGTCTTGACTCAACCGAGCCATTTTGTTGATGAGAATAAGGGCAAGTGAGTCTATGAGTGACACCCAATTTTTGAAGAAGGGGTGTTAGTGGCTTGAACTCGGTCCCATTATCCGTTTGGATAGAGATAACCTTTGTATTAAAGAATGTGGTTACCAAGTTTAGAAAATTGGTAAAAATATAGGTAACTTGGGATTTTGATTGAAGTGGAAAAAGCCATATGAATTTTGAATAATCATCAACAATTGAGAGGAAATATTTATTTGCATTGATGGAGGAGGGTTGGGTCGGACTCCAAACATCTAAAAACAAGAGTTCTAGAATTTTAGTGGATCGAGTCATACTTGCTGGGTGGGGTAAGGCATGGGCCTTGGCCCACGAACAAAAAACACAAAAGGGGTAACTTGAGCTAGCATAACCGGGTATTTGGAGGCCCAATGTGACTAGCCTGCTTATTCTCTGAGCAGGATGACCTAAACGCATGTGCCACAGGAGAGACGGTGTGGGCGGTGTAGTGGAGACAGCATTGAGCGATGGTGACGGCGAGGCTATAGAGGAAGACGTGGTGGTCGAGACAGGTAAGACATACAATCCGTTTTCAACGGCTCCCCGAAGCAGATGCGTTCCCGTCTTGGATTCCTTCACCATGAAAAAGGAGGAGTGAAATTCAAAGAAAACGTCGTTGTCTAGACAAAATTTGTTCACAGAAATTAAATTTTTTGTGAGAGATGGAGAATGCAATAATTGAGAAAGAAGAAAGGTGCGACAGGAAGAGGATAAATATGAGGAACCGTGGTTGCGGATAGGGACGGAGGAGCCATCGCCGAGGGAAACCGTGTCAGTGCCTTCATATGGATAACGATCGAATCGCAAGTTGGCTAAGTCGGGGGTGTAATGGTGTGTTGCAGCAGTATCTGGGTACCAGTTGGTGCTCGTGGAGTGGGCTTGAAACGATCGTGGTGGCGGAGGTTGGAAGGAATGATCGAAACGACTCCAACACCTGGCTGCAACGTGCCCCTTCCTTTCACAAAGTTGACAGGTAGGTCTCGTATCAGGGGCGCCGGTAAAGGTGGTGTTGTTGCTGGTGCGGCCACCACGGGAAGACGACCGACCTCCTCCTCGTCCATCACGACCACCCCCTCTGCCAGAAGACTGATCTCCGCGCCCTCGACCTCGTCCCCTGGTAGTGGTGAAATGAAGTTCTGGGTTCTGATCGGAAGAGGGAGACGGAGTACCATCAGGAAGAACGGAGTTGTTGGAGCGCTTGATGCGACCCTCTTGTAGCAGAAGATATGTGAGAATCTCATGAGGAGGAGGAAGCTGAGGCTGGGTAGTTAGCGTAGTCACCATCGCGTCAAAATCAGAGCCCAAACCTGCAAGGAGGTAGGCTATGAACTCGTCATTTCCAATAGTTTGGCCTGCAGCTTGGATAAGATGCACAAGAGCGCTAGCCCGATTGAAGTAGTCTGTAGCAGATTCATCACCACCTTTCTTGAGCCCAGCGAGTTGGAGACGGGTCTGAACGACCTGAGCACTAGAGCGAGAAGCGTAGAGGTGGTGTAGACGGTCCCAAACCTGCTTTGCTGTCTCGCAATCCAGGATATTTGTCATGAGCTGCTCGGTGAGGGAGGCGGACAAAATCGCTACCACCAACTGGTCCTTGGCGTCCCAGTCAGCAATGGTGGCGACGTTGTCGGCATTGAGTAGCGGGCGGGGGCAGGAACCATCAACATAACCGATGAGACGTTGAGAACGTAGATACGGAGTAACTTGTTTCAACCAAGTCGGAAAATTTGTGGGGGATAGTTTAATGGTATTGAGGGTATTGAAGTTGGGAAGAGGTGGATTGGATGTGGAAAGGGTTACCTGAGAAATTTGAGATTGAATCTGAGCTATGGCGTTGGCCAGATTTTGGTCTGCCATGGATGAAAGCTGGGATTTTTGTGTGGAAAAAAAAATCAGGGTTTTGGAGGAGAAGATAGGATCGATTGCAACGTTGGTTGCTTGAATCGCTCAAATACCATTCTGAAACATAGGTGCTCTGCAAACCACCATTGTGATGGAGTACTGTAGTACTATTTCATTAATTATACAATTCTCAAGGTAACATCTCTATATATAATACAGATGAAGGCATTATGCCTATTTCCTAGAAGCTTCCTGTGTGCTAGCAGACAAATGAGGGCTATGACGTTCTGAGGAAATGTTTTGGGTTCTTGAGTTGGGCTCGGCATCATTGGGCTTTCCATTGGGCTGAGGCAATCCAGAGACCAACTGTCTACTAATCACCCGTTTGGATCCCCCACTTTTTTATAATTTATTATTATTATTATTTTATACTATAATATGTATGAAAGCGTAAAAAAATTAATACTCCCTCCGTTCGCCAAAACTTGACGTTTTACTATTCACGCACGCTTTTTTAGGAGCTAAAAACTATATAAAATATCTAGTTTTTTTAATAATTTTTTTAACAATTTTGTAGTTATTATTAATAAGTACAAACTTGTTAAAAACATTTTTTAAAAAAATAAATATTTTATATAGTTTTTATCATTCTAAAAAAGCGTGCGTGAATAGTAAACGACAAGTTTTGCCGAACGGAGGGAGTAATAATTTTATATTTTATATGGTTTTTATTATTCTTTTTATATAAATATTAAATAATATATTTTTTAGAATAGAGTTAATAATAGTTTATAATATTATTATAGATTAGAAATGTATGTATTTCTTTGTCAAAGTGAAAATTAGCGATAGGGTTCAAATATCCACTGTGGCAGCATCCTAAGGAATGAAGTTAATCAGAGATTCAACTCCCACGTTTGCTAGATGGCTTTATCAAAAGAAATTATCTATATTTATATCTATATCTATATCTATATAAACTCTTAATTTAAAAGAGTTTAAAATTAGAAAGAGTTTAAAATTAGGTGACAAACTTAGAGGTATTTTAGAAGTCTTAATCAATCATATTTTTTTTTGCCTTTTTTTAATTTTTCTTGTGATTCTCCCTTTTTTTTCTTTTTTCCTTTAATTTTCCTATTTATCTTTAATTTCTTATCCTCCCAACCAAAATGTATCTTAATTAGTGTAAAATCAGCAGGGAGTTGATAATTGATTCAAACAAATGCTCCATTAACCAAATGGATTAATTTAAAATTGAATTCAAAAATACTTTTTTAGCAACCAATGAGATTAATTTAAATAATTTTTTTAAATAATATTAAGAATATATTTATTCTTTTTCTACCAACCAATTTGATTAATTCAAAAGATAATTTTTTACAAAATTTACAGAGATATTGATTTTTTTAATATTATAAAGATATTAATTTCATTTAGCAACTAATTAGAGCAATTCAAAACATAATACTAATTAGTAGTTGGCTTCACTTATATTTTTATTTAAGTAATATTCCACTCTAATTGTATTAAAGTTGAAACAATCTCGATATAATTAATTATATTGCATTTCATTTTTAAAAATAATAATACTTCAACTAAAAAGGAAAAGTAACTAATCTTTTTCATGTTAAAATTTATCAATAAATTTTTTATATTTATGATAGTAATGTGTTATATCATTATTATTTTATTAGTTTTTAAAATAAGCGCGCAATGTTGCGGGAAATACACTCGTTTTCACTAAAAGTAAAACACTTACTTTTATCTAATTAAATTGTATCACTAAAATATCTTAATCAGGGGCAGAGCCGGCAAAAAAAAGGATGAGGCCGGAGGGGATTTGAATTTAATTGTTGGAATTAAAAAAAAAAGATTTTTTGTGAAAAATATGTTGAAAAAATATTAAATGTGAATTTAAATAGTTATTTTAAGTTAAAAATTAAGAGAAAAAAATCCGCAAAATAAAGCTATGGATTTGAACTCAAGATCTCATGATTTAAATTTTCACCCCATACCAACTAAACTAAACACACTTAATAATTTATTTATTCTTTTCAAACTCTTTTAACCTTACAAATTATCAAAAAAATTAAAAAAATTTATTTATTTTTCTCCTTCGAGTCAAGGGGCTTTAAGTCATCCCATGCCCCTGGATCAGCCCCTGATGTTAATACATATTTTGTACATTTTACAATATTTAAAATGATTGATAAAAATTAGGGAACACTATCTTATGTTAGAAAGAATCCCTCGTTTCCTTGGGTAAAAAAGCCCTCATAAGTCATAATTAAACTTATAGAACAAGTGAACTATTTGACATACGAAAGGGATACTTAAGGTAAAGAGGGACAATAAATGAATTGACATTATTTTTCAAGAGATATTCATGAAGATTGGTCCAAAGAAATGATAACATTAGCTACGATATGGTAGAGTATTTGGTATTTTAGGAACTAAACTATTTTCAACCATAATGTAAGTAAAATTAATAGAAATAAACTGCATAGCTGATCGATTAACCTATTTGAGTCACTTAACCCCTATCGTCATTTTTACTCGAATATAGAACTGTAAATTCTTAATCATAAGGATGTTTTAGGGTGAATTGTGATACATTTCCCTTCCCTAATCTAACCTACTATCTTCACATAGAAAATCTTAACGCGTTAATACAACTTGTTACATTTATATTTATAACTTATCTCATTTTTTTTGGTATAAAATAAAATGGGTTGTATTCAAGCCCTAATTAATTGACTTATCTCACATATGCTATTAGTTGGCCCATAGCAAAACGATTAATTTGCTATCAAAATGAGCAAGGGATGCAATTTTATCGAGTGGTCGATTTTACGTAAAAATGTTGAAAAGTAAATTACTCCGTATTGATTACTTATCTGATACATTCACATGTCATGTCATGAAAAGGCTTGTTAAGTGCACTAGAGCAAATCTATAAGGCCGTGACGATAAATATATACTACCTCCGTTTCAAAATAAATGTCACTTACTTTTTACACGTTTTTAAGGAGGTGAAATAAGTATCAATTTATTAAAAAAAATTAATTAAAAAATTAATATTTTATAGAATTTTTAATTGCTTAAAAAACGTAAAAATATTCAAACGACATTTATTTTGAAACGGAGGGAGCATATTTTAAAATATTGTATGTCTTATTTTTATATACCCAGGCAAATCTAGTGATGATAAATATATACCCAAATTATTTTTTAGCCTCTTAGACCATTCACATTAATTGAGTGATTAAATGTGAATATTTGAAGGGTATAAAAAACTAAAAATGCCGACATTTTCATACTTTTACTCTGTATTTTTTACACACTTCACTTTAATTCGTTAATTTGAATTAAATTAATTTAAATAAAAAACATTTAATGGAGTGAAAGATGTCTCAAAAATCGAGAAAGTTTATAGAAATTTACAATTTTGATGGTCAAATGTTTATACTACCTCCGATCCGATAAAAAAAAATAGAAGATGTTTAACTTTTTAATGCATATTTTAAAAAGCTAAAAATAATATAAAATATTAATTTTATTCAAAATTAAATACTTATTATTAATAGATACTGTATTACATTTATTTTAAAAAGAATATTAAAAAATTAATGTGTTATATCATTTTTAACTTCATACGTGCTAACGGAGAAAAAAAAAAGTTCATATTTAATATTTATATACCGCCATTAGAGTTAGTCAAATCGAATAGTTAAACACTTAAACATGCGCCACTTATTATGAGTGCATACAGTAAGATTTTTCCCATTGCACGCAAAGAAGATGATTCGTGATTAGCTGATAACAGTGATAAGATGGCACATTGAGTACTAATCATTAAAAGTTGTTAGACGACGAACTGATGATTGCAAGTCCACTTATATCCCACTGATTTAAAGGCTTTTCTCTTTACCGCGCATTCCCAAACGGCCAAAAAAGAAATATAAAGAGGTTTGAGCCACGCTACAACAACTATGTACAAAGGATTAACAATATAATCTAAAACCATATATGGTATAAACAAAACTATATGTCAAGTTGATCTACTAGATAATGTTGTAAATTCAGAACCCTTTTTGTAAAGATTAGACAATGCCACAAAGGACCACAACAAAACCCTAAGTGGCCATTGTTTATATTCTTTTATTTTTATTATTAGTATTATTATTGTTGTTGCTCTCTCATCTCTCAAGTTCAGCACTAGAAATTAAAGTGATGACAAGTCCCACACGTGTGAAGGCAACTTGGATCATTATGCAATTCAAAATTTCAAACTTCCCCTAGTTTTATGTTGTGCTATAGAGAAAGGGCTTTTTGGGTTTTATTTCACAGCTAGAAGTGTGATGTGAATTTATGTGATGGGTAAAACTTGGAATATCTATTTCGATCGAAAAAATCAATGAAATCAATCCACAATGTCTCCTTCAAACATGATTCCCTGGGCAATGCCATCAGATATAGGTAACTTACTCTTTGCACTCAATCGAGATGCTGCAGATAACATAGAATTTGCCTCCTGTGTGAGTAAAGAGTGAGCATTTAGGCGACGCTCCAAGTCATAATCAACCTTTCACACACAAACAAGACATAAACTTAAGGATAGTTGGTTTTGATTATTTAACAGGAAGATGTGTTATTATATGAGCGATGTGGGACAGAAGAGGCCTTTCGGAACAGGAAATCCCGATTGACTTCGCGTGTAGAAGAACTCTGACTTACCTGGGCCATGGACAGCTTATTGTGGCCTTTGAAGTCCTAGAAAGCCCTTGAAGTCCTAGAAAGCGTCTGAAAGTCTCACTGCATTCATATATTAAATAAGTTAACTGAAGCACAAAGAATCAAGATGATGCCCTTGCCTGCAATAACAAGCATGAAAGTGATACTGCATTCAAAAGCAAACAGAGCATGCCAGTTCATAGTCTCTTGAAATCCAAAGAAACTAATATAAAAAAATATATATTTAGGAATTATAATAATCTTTTATTTGAAGGAAAAAAATAATTGGAAAAAAATAGTCCAATCTTTTCACAAAATGTCAAAGCCTCATGCTTCATGGAAAGTAGTAATTAGAACATATTCAAAGACAACTGGACCTATTCCATGCACCCTAATGTTGCAGAATTATCAAAGCTACATTTATCACCCAATTTAATTTATATTCTCAAGATTGAAAAAAAAATACTCAGAAAAGTTAATAACAAGTGTTTGCAGAACAGCAAGGATTTATTTAAAAAAAACACTAGTTGTAGATTATAATAAGTGGTTCAAGAACAGCAAGGTGTATAAAAAAAAACTAGTTGTAGTTTTTCAACTACAACTAGATCTTACTTTACATGTATTTTGATTACAAAATATAAGTGGTTCAAGAATGTATATGAACTAGCTTGCAAACCTTCTTGGAAACCTTATAAATTTCTAATTTCCTGCTTCGGTGCATGTATTAGAATGGGATTCTATGATAATAAACCTACAGAGCAAGTAGATATATGATTTCTTCATGGCCAATCATGCAAAGATAGTAAAAGATTGTATCAAGTTCTGAACTAGCTTGCAACCCTTCTTTGCAATAATGGAAAACGGAATCGGATGTGGTGGGTGGGAGCTAAGAGTTGTTATATCAGTCTCATCAGATTTACAACCTATTTGCACCAAGACAAATCTTTTGTAATGCACTGGACCATCTAAGCAGCCATGAATACTGCTGTATTTAGTACCACTCAGTGGTTTTAAACTGCACTGCTCACAAAAAGAGAAGAAAAAGAAAAAACAAAACCAATGGACATGAATGCAAGAACGGAAATTCGTGGATGTATTCATCTTAATATAATATATTATCATAGCTATCAAGTCTGAACAACAGGTTAGATTCTTCAGAACAAATCCATTTATATTCCAGATAAAAAGTACATATTCTTAGTCCTTCTGAAAATGGTTATCAAAATGTTACATCAAGGAATACTAAACTACCTTGAAAATCATTAACAACTTAAAAGTATTTAATTCTCTCTTCAATTTCTTAACAGCACAGTGAAAAAGTAGGGCCTTTTAGTGGGGTGGAATCTCCTTTAAGGGGAGGTTAAAGAAACGGGAAATAGAAAGTATTAAAGTCACCTACCGTTTGAGTGCAATACCTTCCGAAAGTATTATATTTGATATCTTATCTCTCTTTGCCTTCGGCTTCTATTAAATACTTAGTTTCCTGGCATGCCAAAGCATCAAGCTTAATTAGTATTCATACAAATAAAAAGATCTAGTGATCTACATGTGTATGTAGTCAAAATACATGCCAGACATCAGTACCAAATTCTGCATGAATGGAGACCACTTTTTTATCTCCTATTGTTAAAATAAGTATTGGAGCCACACACATGCTAAAAAAGTCTTCTTGGCCAATGAATTCAGAGAACAACCCGCCGACTGATTCTTCATAAAGTCGATTCGTTATCACAAACATAAAATTACCAATAAATAGCACTGTTGGGACTCCATTCAATAAATTTAAGCAAGTACCCATAAAATAAGCTCTAACCTAATTGTCAATCCGGGCATAAGCTGGTGGCAGTCAGAAGACAGTTTGGACAGTCTTCAGGAACCTGAATATTAAAAAAAGAGCAGACTTAGTTCTTCAATAATTCATTATTGTATTTTTAAGCTACTTGACCATCAAGGCAATTGCTGCTCTATAGGTCACTTTGCATGTCAGTCATCTAGACTTTTGATATAATTATAGGCAGTGCAATAACTGACAATCATTATATTCATAATTGCACCAAGAAGTATAATTTATTTATGAGGAAAATAAAGTATGGAGGCTAAATTTGGTACGGGTGTGCACTAGAGTACAGCATTAGTGGCGTCTTTTCTGTACCTCTTGTCAGAGGAGTTGCCCACCACTATAAATAAGCATCTGGGTCTCATTTTCTTGCATAGGCAATTGAGTCTGAGGGAGATGAACCTACTAGTCTGAGTCATTATCAGTGAAGCTTTCAAATAGCTTCTAAAAGAGAATAGGAAACTTCCCCTCTTCTTGTTTTGTCTTTACAACTGGAAATCCAAGATAAGAAATTCCCAGGTTGTTTGCTGTGCCTGGAATAGACACTCAAAAAGTTCTGCAGCACGTACCAACAAGTCACCACCTTCTACTAGCTTATATCTTGGCACCTGCGAAAGCCAGATGATATCAAGCCACATATTTTCCTAAGAATACACCTCTATCCATCCAGTTCGCTGGTCTCGTTTCTCTGCAAAAGGCATACAGGCCTTTAACAGATATCTCTTTAGCCTGCAGCAACTATGGTGACACAGGTATTTTGGTCCCTTTCACTTTAAACCGGCTAATGTTTCTATCTCCCCTTTTTCTTGCTGTTAATAGCCGTTTGGATTGACAATTTGCAGGTAAACACCATGAGTCTGTCCCTCCCTGCTTGCAGCCAAGCAGAGCCTCTTGTCAGCTTCACAGGGGGGCTTCGCATGGGATCCTTGAATTTTCAACATCACAGGGAAAAGGTGGTCATTGTAATGGGAGCTACAGGAACAGGGAAATCTAGGCTGGCTATTGACTTGGCAACTCACTTTCCTGCCGAAATAGTCAACTGCGACAAGATTCAAGTATACAATGGCCTAGATATAGTCACCAATAAAGTCACAAAGGAAGAGTGTCGCGGAATACCTCATCATCTACTGGGCATCATAGATCCTAATGCAGATTATACTACAGCTGATTTCTGCCGTCATGCCAAGCTTGCTATAGGATCCATTGTCGAGAAGGACAAGGTCCCAATCATTGCAGGTGGGTCCAATTCACTCATTAAGTCCCTGGTCAATGATGATCCTTATTTCAATATGAAATACGAGTGTTGTTTCCTTTGGGTGGATGTATCCTTGCACACCCTCAGATCCTTCGTATCAGGACGAGTTGACAGGATGGTGGAAGCGGGGTTGGTTGATGAGGTGAGAGGAATATTTAATCCAAAAGCTGATAACACTAAAGGAATAAGGCGGGCAATTGGGGTTCCTGAAATGGATCGGTTTCTTCGTGCTGAAAGAAACAATGCTGATGAGGAAACCTTGGCCGAGCTCCTTGAAGAAGCCATGGATGAAATCAAAGATAACACCTACAAGCTAGCCTGCAGGCAGCTGCAAAAGATCCATAGGCTGAAGGATTTCTGGGGCTGGGACCTGCACCAAATCAAGGCCAGCGACGTATTCACAAAACACGGACAAGAAGCCAATGAGGCCTGGGAGGACTCGGTGGTTGGTCCGAGTACCATTATAGTGGATCACTTCCTAAACAGAGTGGGATACTCCCACATTTCAGAGCCACTGCCACAACCCATCATCAGAAGGAGTCGTCCTACACCAGCCATGGCAGCTGTAACCTACTAGGCTACTAGCTGAACCAGGCCATCAAGGTGCAGGGCCCACTATGCCACAAGTAGGCCCCAGACTCCCAGTAACGAAGTTTTCAAAATTCCACGTGGCAATGAGATAACAGGCTTTATTCCCCTTCCACTTTCTTGATTCCTTCCTTTTCAATAACCTAAGAAATTATAAAAGAAAAGGGGATGTTAAAAAGAGTTTCTATCAGGTAGTTAAAGGACTACAAAGCATTGGGTCAATTTGGAAATCTGTGCTGCTTGTGGGAGTCTGGCTGCCAAGGAGTGCTGCTGTGGGGGCATTTTGTACAGTCCAACCTTTTTTTTTTTTTTTTTTTGAGATTCCAAAAAAAATAAAGGTAATATAAATTTGGAGTCTTATAAGTTTTAAAAACCCCTTTGATAACAAAAATGAGTGGAGTCCATGTTTTTTCTTATCTCAAGGAAAATGGAATCCATTCACTTTGGCCTTTGGCCACCGCCCCCTCCCCACCCCCCTCCTTTGGCATATGAATGCCCTCTTGTAATTTTGTTTGCTTTAGGTGAGAACTACTCACGCTTAGCATGACATATCTAATAAAGTATTCACTTATACTCTCCATTTTATATTATTCATGTGTGGTCCTCACTCCTCACTTTTTAATCAAGTATACAATTACTAAACTCCTAAACCATTAAAGTTAGACAAGCAAGCACTTGCGAAGAGCAACATATAAAAAATTAGGAAATCCAATTCAAGAAAGGAATGTAAAAAGCATTACAGTTAACAACCTCAGCTTAAAAGAGGTCAAAACAAATTTTAGTTGCATGACCACAAACTGAAAGGGAATATACACTGAAACTTTTAGGCACTGCCTCTATTTTTAGAATGTAAGATAAAAACTAACAGATAGAAACATGTGAAAGGACAACGGATGCCCAATGTCAGTTCCGTGCATTCACAGCGTAAAAGTTCTGGAATTAAACTTCGTCTCACCACATTCACAAAGCTTTTGTTAGGGTTGTGGCTTTCCAAACGGATCCTGTGTATTTTTGTCTTATAGTGCAAGCTTAATCAGCATGCTTGGAATTAATGCCCTATACTCTGTCTTATCATACAAGTGACCACTGATGTAACATATACTTGATACACTCATATAATTCTCCTCGCACGGGATACCCACAATCTAGATGAGTTTATACCATGATATGACTATCAAATGACATTTCCTACCCATTATAACATAACCAGTGTAGGCTATATTCCATGGAAGCTGCTACGAAACTAAGTCCTAATCACAAAAGTTCCTTACACTACTGAGAGGAAATGAATCTAACATAGTTGGGTGTCATTATGGCGGTATGGAATCACCCACAGGTCTACATACTTGCATGTAAAAATTTTGCATAAGGGGTGGGTAAAAAATTAAATTGTGGCGATAAATCCTTGTACACTTCCTCTTAACTCTTAAGGTCATGGAAACTGTTCTAAGTTTCTTGAAGGTTCAATATTATAATGGTTTTATTTTTTCTCTCGTCAACAAAGAAGCCCAATGAGAGGAATTATGTATGCTGTAAAAAAGGATAGATGAAAGAGGTTTACTGACACCCAAATATATAGACACATCTATCAGTTTACACCTCTTCATTTAAATAAGTTTGTAGGACAACAACAATAACCCAGTATATCCTGCAATAAAGCAAGGTCTGGGTCAAAATGTACGCACTCTTTCCCCGAACCAATCGAGAGTGTTTCCGATAGACCCAAAACAATAGGGCACAAGAATCACATGGTAATATGCTAAGGAGAAGACAATGAGGCAATAGAAAGCAGAGAGGAAGGCAGAAAAGAAGCATAAACGAAAGGGCCCAACACCCATCCTCGAACTTTTAAACATCAAAAGCCCGAATGCACCTCCTAAGTGATTCCTATCCAAAGTCATATCTTCTGAAAGGTTCAGCAGCAGATTGAGATCCTGCCGGATAACCTCCATCCAGCAACGAGGTTAGAATTGGACATCCTTGTCTTAATATACTTGAGATAAATTACCATAATGTCAAGGTTCAGATCTGTGCTTTTTTTCATGAAAAACAAACTTGCTTTTCAAATAAAACAAAAAGAAACAAAACTTCAGAAACTAATGAGAGGCGAAAAAAGGATTTAAGCATCTAGCAACAAGTGGAAATGGTGGAAAGAGAAAAGGACAAATGCAAGAAGGTCAACTTGTTCCAATTTTTCAGATCTGCAACTTTACTTTCCTCAAGTGTTCCACTGAGAACTTTTTTGAAAGGGCAAACATAAGGGGGCATCAAAACTAAGCTTCCAACTTACCTCTCAGAGTCAAAGGCATGTATGTATACATGGTTATGGTATAATATGCTGAATGCAACATCTCTATAACAAACACGAAGGCAACAAGACAAGCTGTTTTATTAGCTCATTATATAGTAAGCACAAATGCTACAGTGAAACTATATTCTCTGAGGATAGTGAAACTCAGAGCAGCTTAAAACCCAAGTAAACACAGTGCATATCAAAGTCAACGCGCACCATAATTGCACAATTATAAAGCATCTTTCCTCTATCCAGGAAAAGAAGACGACAAGACAAAAATTTCCTTAAGAAAATGTATGGCACAGATGAAAAAGAATCAGCTATGTACCTTTCAAGATCTTTGTGATTATTCATTCTGGTCAACTGAATAGAACATTCAGATGGTTGACCCTGCAGAAAAGAGGGAAAAAAGCATAAGAGTCCAATGAAGGAAATCAAGTGTGACGACAAGACTGATTAGGAAAGCACTTCACAATCAAGGCAGCTGATCTTTATTTTTGGAAGTAAATAAAATAAGGATAAACAAAAGAAAAGAGCACTGATCCACATATAATGTTTTACTTACCAAGAATACTAAACAATCAGAATCACCACGATTTTAATGGCGAATTCTTCTTCCACCCAGCCATGGATTAAAACAAGCACATCGACAATAACCATCTTAACAATAATTTTAAACTATTTGCATGGATCATTGAGGCTTTCTTTGATTCTTGAGCATGCCTTCTCACATTCTATTTGGGACTAATAAGACTCCAAACCTTTTGGCAGATCACAATTAGGAAATGTGAGAATGAAATCACCCTCAACCTACTGCATCTCCAACCCACCAAAAGCAAGAAAAGTTTTAGATAGGATGCGGCCGCACACACTTCCATTTAAAGACAAACTACACATAGCCATTTCTTTCTGTGAAGGGACAATATAATGACCAAACAACACAATGACAGTCACTGCCTCAAAGGCAACTGACCAATGAAGATTGGAAAAGGTAGCCATTTGATTTCACAAGTTTGCAGATTGCAAGCTTGCTAAAGAATCATATAGCTTTACAATACATCTAGTGTTAAAAAAGGAATGATACTTCATTTAGGTCAGTCAGCACATAAAAACCCATTGTGCTGTAGTGCTTACTGGAATATCTCGTATGGAGATTTATTGATGGGAATTTTCCACAATTGTCAAAACTTTTGAGCTGTAAGGCACCGTACCAAGCATAGGGTTTATTTGGTGGTGATAATATTTATTGACTTGCAACATCAGATCTTTTCATAAAGTAACAATAGCCCAAATTTGAAAAAGGTTATCCCTGGCATTGATCATCGAAATGGGATAAATTGGACAAGCTTATATAGTGAAGCAAAAAGTATATCAAAGTTTCATCTGCATAACAGATATTCAATGCATATGAAAGCACTGAAGAGCGGAATCCCAAATTAACACTTGTATGATGATCTTAATGCATCCTCAGTCGGATTAATATATGAGATTAACAATGAATGCAAATGAACTTATTAGTTGGTTCACATGATACACGAATCATTGGTCTGTACCCATCCTTTCTTGAGTACAACAAGAATCATGACAACAGAAAATTTTATCAAAATAAGATAGGCAAGTTGATCATGATTTAGTAGGAAGAATGCTAAATCACCGAGTTGCTGAATACAGCAAAATCATAGGTGAGCACAGGGTGACCAGCCAAAACAAAAAAGAGCCCCAAATACTGGCAGCAAGTTCTGACCTGACCAGGCCCAAATTCTCTTTTCCCCTTTTTTAAATGGCAACAAGTTAAATACCAAGCAGGTCACTTTCTTGTGTCTGGCCTGGCTTGAATTTGTTCCCAAGCAGGCAATTTGCTCGGGTCTGGCCAGGCCTGAATTTGTTCCCAAGGCTGGCACAATTGATACCACCAAAATGCCTATGGCTAGCAAAAACAAAAGTGTCAGCAACCACTTCACTGTCAACCATAGGTTCCTATCTATACAAGCATATCAGCAAAACCAACAACTTCAATCAATAAGATAAAATATATGTTAGGAAGAAAGACAAGAGGAATTTTCTAAATCAATCCATTTAAAAAACTAACTACCAAATTCATTAGGTAATGTGCTTATATGGGTTTCTTTTTGCAAATGATCAAGTTTATGTCATTTTGAAGGTGTATGTATGTATCTTGATTTAGGGCCATTGATGATGGTTTGGATTTGAGGCTCAATCTTCAATCAAATGTTCTTAGGGCTTCCAAACTCATTTAGTATTCTCAGGAATAATTCATACATACTCAAAATCCATGGCAACAAAATAACCAATTAGGTCAAGCCTTGTAATACCTTCAATAATGTCAACACTAAATGCAAAAAAAAAAAAACTGAAAAATCCATGGCAGATTCATCCAATATATACTTTTTTGTCCGAACACATCAATGAAAACTGAAAAGCAAAACATATTTTCTGAATCGAAAGGAAATAGCAACCGAGCTGGCAACAACAGCACCGTTCGAGTACATCGCGACATCATTTTGGAGTAATAATCTGTTTCAAACTAAAACCGAACATTAAGAGAGAAATGAATAGAAGCGGAAAGATAAAATTTGCCTAATTCACCGCCAAAACCCAACCGAAAATTAATCCAATGCCGAACAATTGAAAGCAATATTTGTTTCAGATTTTGAATCAGTGAAGCAATACAGTAGAGCAGATGGGAGAAAACACTTGGAAGTACCTTTGAGAGGTCAAAGTTTCGACGGATTGTTCTTCCGGTGGCGGATTTGGGGAGCTTTTTTCCCGGGAATTTCAATTCTCCGCCGTCAAGCGAAAGAGACGGACCAATGGGTTAGGCCGGTTTTAATATAGTTTAAGATTATAAGTAGATTGTTGGCTCGTGTTGCGATTATAGTTTACAAAATATTTTCGCTCCATTTAATTTTATTGATTTATTCTTCATTCTCCACTCTAGATACAAATGAGAGAATTAAAATATTATCAATCATATAGATTTTTTTCGATTTATATTATTTATATCAATATCAACAAAAACTATACATTTAATAATATTAGGAAATATTACTATGTATTATCCACCAAAATATAACATTAGTAATAGAAAAATAAGGAGGGATTAATTTTGGCTATATATAACTCATAGTTCTCTACACTTATGAAAAATTTAATAAGTTTTCTTCTACTTATTCTTTTTTCTACAAAAATAAGTAAACTTGCTAAAAATATTTCATAATCATATTTGAATAAAATTGAATGTACATCTATATTGTAAATCCTGGTTCGAGGTATCGAATAAGGTCAATCGAGTCATACGTCAATTGTTAATCGTCCCAGACTCGGTTCTAGATCGAACCGAATCTCGATCGAACAGAACGAATAAGACTCTGTGATTTGTTTACGAGGTTCGGGAAAAGGTTCCCTACGTCCCCGGCTCAAGAGAGCGTTCCACTGTGCTCTAAGGGCAAATCCGAAATCATACAAACGATCCTAGGAGGGAAAACTAAATAAGAAGCAATACAAGTCTCAAGAACGAATATCTAATCAAACCTACAGATCTATAGAAGAAGGAAATGGACAAGGAAGTGGAGCACTCCCTGATTTGAGGCGTCGCTTGCGGACTCGTCGGAGCCAAAGCTGAGTCGCCGTCCACTGCCCTTGTTGTCATTCATATCCGGTTTGATTGTAGATGGAGGCCAAGATCTATAGATCTTCCTCTCATCCATTCTTCAACTCTCCATCTTGTTCAGGCCTCGCTTCCGTCTTCGATCTTCACGGATATGAGTTGCTGCGCTTGTCTTCTTCCCATAACTGCACTCAAGAAAGGTCCCCGGAGATCGCTCGCCCTCGAGCTCTCTCGCTCTCGTTGGATCTCCCTCACCTCTCGAGTACTCAAGCGCTTCAGGATAGCGCCGCTCTCTTCTTCTCTCGACTTTTCTCTCACCGGAGATCCCATCGCCTTATCATCACCGGAGCATCCATGGGAGAAGCTCCCACGCTCTCTCGGCGGCGACGGGCTCTCGCTGAAGCCCTAACCCTCGCTCTCTCTCTCGATGTGTGCTGCCTCTGTGTTTCTCTGTGTGCTACAGTATCGGGACAAGAAGAAAGGAGGCTTATATATAAAGCTTACCATTCATCAAAACGCTGTGCAGAGGAGGTTGAAGACGCGCATCAAGTAGAGCTGAAGCTGTTGATGGGCTGGGCGGAGCTGGGCCTTGACAAGTCTGATGGGCTGCAAGCCCATTCCAATTTAAGGCTATAGAAGACATGTAATATAAGATATATATACATAATACAAGCTTATGTAAACTAGAATTATAATATCTCAACAATTGCCCTCTTAAGTCTAGTTTACGAAAGAAAACAATAAAGAGAAAGAAAACCTAATAGCACAATGAAACGAAGTCCGTCATCGCTGTACCTGCACTTTCTCCACACATGGTTAGCAATAACAAGTATTAAGCATAACAAAGGAGATAGAAATTAAGAATTTCAGCAGGTCTTTTTCATAGAAAACTCTAGCGTATAAAGCATAAACTCAGCATATAATAGATGCATAGAAGTTTATAGCAAGCTAGATGTGTAACCATGAAAGCATGCCTCATATAGACTACCAAGACATAAAAGTCTCTAGTCAATGAGACGCATGAGAGGCAATATCACACATAATGCCCTCTCGAGGCCAACACCACAAGCAACTCAGTAAAACAGCAAGCATTTATACAACTAATGAATAGCAATTAGCAAGTATAAGCAAACTAATTTTTTATGCAAGTGAAGGTCAAAGCACATACTCTAACAGACCTAGACATGTAGGCAAATCAAAGACTTTAACAAAGGTAATACATGAATTCATAAAAGTGAACAGAGCACTCAAGAACATGTACACAAAGTCAATGAATAGAGTAGTGCACAACCAGGTAAAACAGGCATGAACAACATGCTGCAGAACACCACACACAAGGAGGGAAGCTTGGTTAACAAGCTGTCAGACCTCCACATACAAGGGAAAGCAAACTAAATTTTGATTCCCATAGGGAGAAAACAGCAAGGAAGGAATAAGCCAACATAGGAAAGCCAACAGATTCAAATGATCAATCACCCAAATTATAAAGCAAGAACTTGCAAGTATTTTATTATCTAAAAGAGCTCAAGCATGTGAATAGCATACATTGACATGTAAGACAACACACACAAACTCATGGCAAGACAATCCCATGTCCAGCCTGAGAGAGTACAACTCAGTGAGCTTATGGAAGCATGAGAGTTGTCCTTTTAGATTTAGGAACAGAAATACTTACCTTTGCCCCCTTAATTTGGTGAGTGAATCGATTTTCAAATCTCGTAGCCGTTTAATGATAATCATGACTGCAGATTGCTATTGGCTCAGGCTCCTCATGAGCTTCTGAACTCCTAGTACACTTGGCCTTTTTATTTTCCTTTACTTTTCTTCTTTTGTGGTGGAGAAGTTCCTCTGGTTGGGTTTTCTCCTTTACTCTACTATCCTCCAAATCCTAGAAGAGTCTGGCAGATGGGAAGGGCTGCATCGAGCCATCTGGAATCCCTTAGCTGCTTGGCTGACAAGTGACACGGTCACTTAACTCTTCAGAGAACGTTTTCTGACAAAACAGAAGACTTGCTTAGTCATCTTAATCAGAAATGTTTCACAGAGGATATTAAAGAGAGTAGACAAGGAGGCAAGCACTTATGTGACATTTAAGATCCGCACAAAAGGGAAAAGAATATCACAAACAGTACTTAATACATAAACAAGAAACCCTAATAGCATGATTTTGACAATGAGTGTGGATTACATAAAGCATTTAATCATGGAGAGAAACATGCTGAACAACACACTGAAATCATCTAAGAGAAGGATTTATAGCTGAAGATAAACTTGCAGATTATATGCTCTAAGTTTAAAAGAAAACAGCAAGGTTAATCAATTAAACAAGCATTTAAATCCTATTTTATGTCAAGACAGATCATATGACACAGATCATCAGTAAGTAACTCAAGCACACATAGAAATTTAAGCACACAAAGTGTCAAAAATATGTCATGCTCAGAGATACTTAATCAAAGGCAAATGAAATCAGATTCAGTTTAGCAAGAGATACTATCTTAGAAAGTGGCCAAACTTAGATCACAAGATAAACAAGAATCAGATGGGAAACAAAGATCAGACTAAAACTCATCCAAGTGCAACACATTTTAGAAAATGTAAATAAAACTGAAAAATAGAGAACGGAGAAAGAAGTAATCCCGGATTCTTCTCTAGCAGATGTTTGATGGAGCGAGCATCTCCAAGGATAACCATCGTCATGGTTTCCTAGTCGACCAACTTCGATGAAGCTCTCATCTCGAAGGAATTCCACAGTGTCATTCGTGGTTCCTGATCTACATCCTTCTCTTTCTGGCTCAAACACATGGTTTCACCTTTCAGTTTCCTTAACACTTGTTGGGGGGTTTCTCCTTGTGAAAAAGAGAATACCGGGAGTTAGTGATCATACCCAATTATAGGCCAATAAGATAAGAATTTCTCTAAAAACTGAATCAGGCAGAAGCAAACAGCAGAGACACTTAGCAGAGATATCCCATTGCAGAAACACAGATCATGACATTCCAATTTGCACAAAATGGGAAGCATGTAAATCTGAATTCATATAGGCATATCATGAATAGATCTTATTACTCCCACAATCATGGCATCACAAAGACATGAACCAGACTAGAAGTGATGTGAGTACAGGAAGTAACATCAAGATATATTATCATGTAAGCACAAACAAGTGGGACACTCATATATGACACAAAACACATAATCAGAACGGAGGATCACGTGTTAAAAAGCATTGAACAGGTTTACACATAGAGTAAAACTCAAGAAACTGTTCTAAACATACATGACATACACGTACAGATTCAGGACACTACCATCAACAGTTTATCGGGCATTGAATATAGCAAGAAAAATTACTACAAACATGAGTAATTGAGAACTATATGTATATGCCATGAAACCAGGTAGTTGAGCACCAAGAATCTATCATAAAGTCATATGAATGCAATGAAATAAGTGATAGCATAGGGCAACAGAGAGAACCAAGGGAAAGAAGCATGGATGTTGTAGACCATAACAAGTTATGCATAAGAATAAGAAAAACTCAAGAAACTTATGAAAGCTACTCAATTTTCTATGTTCATAAACACTTGAATAGACAACATGTATAGCTTCATATAAACCCAAACTTAAACAACCAACAAGCAGATCAGATTTCAAAGAGAACATCTATTTCTAAATCATACAAGATAAAGAATAAGACATACAAATCTGACAGGACACCCAAATACCATGCAAGAAAACATTCAATTAACTACTAAAACATGCAAGAAACTAAGGACAATGCATTACTGTGGCCAGGAGTAACAATCATCCAATTTATCAAACATAAAAACAAGTAGTCAAATCAGAATGTATAATGGTAGTAACTAGGGTGTTGAGGCTAAACAAATGGTTGTTAAGCTATATAGATAAGGGCATTAAGAGAATGCAAGAGAGGGAAAATAAATCTGAAACAATCAGAAACATGAGAGCACAGACAGAGCATGCAATCTGAAATTCAAGTAAGGCTCTTAAAAGAGCACCAAAGAACAAATTATGGCAGGGCAAGTAATCCAAAAACTCAAAGCTATGGAATACACAAGCACAACATGTTCATACTTGAATTAAAGGGAAGAAAGAGCACAACGGAACTCACACTAAGAACCCTAAAACAGATATCATATACATGCAATCTCTGACGGGCACACATACATTCAGCAGATGATGAATAAGCATCTTTAGTAAGTTGTAGACTGAGATGCAACAAGTGTCAATGTACACAAGATTCATCAAAATAGGTATGTGTTGCATAAGGATTCAAATAGTACATACGAGTCCAAGAAATTGACCAAAACTCAACCAAATTAGAACTGTACAACCATGAATTCATATAGAAAACAAAAGGCAAAACAGAACACATATAAGGTTGATAAAACAATACCAAATAACCAGCAGGATCTCAGAATTCATACTCAAGAGTCACACACAACAATGTTTACTGAACTGAACTTTCAAGAAAGCACAAGCAACATGTCTTAAGGCAACTAAACAAAGTAGTAACCAACTTTCTTGAAGCATAGACATTCAGAAAAACAAAAAGTATGCAGCGGAAACTGTAACTCATCTAAGAACATGAATATAAGCAGATTTCAAGCATTATCACACAAAAAGCATGCCAGAAATCAAGAACGAGCCAACCTGTCTCTGATACCACTTTGCAAATCCTGGTTCGAGGTATTGAATAAGGTCAATCGAGTCATATGTCAATTGTTAATCGTCCCATACTCGGTTCTAGATCGAACCGAATCTCGATCGAACAGAACGAATAAGACTATGTGATTTGTTTACGAGGTTCGGGAAAAGGTTCCCTACGTCCCCGGCTCAAGAGAGCGTTCCACTGTGCTCTAAGGGCAAATCCGAAATCATACAAACGATCCTAGGAGGGAAAACTAAACAAGAAGCAATACAAGTCTCAAGAACGAATATCTAATCAAACCTACAGATCTATAGAAGAAGGAAATGGACAAGGAAGTGGAGCACTCCCTGATTTGAGGCGTCGCTTGCGGACTCGTCGGAGCCAAAGCTGAGTCGTCGTCCACTGCCCTTGTTGTCCTTCATATCCGGTTTGATTGTAGATGGAGGCCAAGATCTATAGATCTTCCTCTCATCCATTCTTCAACTCTCCATCTTGTTCAGGCCTCGCTTCCGTCTTCGATCTTCACAGATATGAGTTGTTGCGCTTGTCTTCTTCCCATAACTGCACTCAAGAAAGGTCCCGGAGATCGCTCGCCCTCGAGCTCTCTCGCTCTCGCTGGATCTCCCTCACCTCTCGAGTACTCAAGCGCTTCAGGATAGCGCCGCTCTCTTCTTCTCTCGACTTTTCTCTCACCGGAGATCTCATCGCCTTATCATCACCGGAGCATCCATGGGAGAAGCTCCCACGCTCTCTCGGCGGCGACGGGCTCTCGCTGAAGCCCTAACCCTCGTTCTCTCTCGATGTGTGCCGCCTCTGTGTTTCTCTGTGTGTTACAGTATCGGGACAAGAAGAAAGGAGGCTTATATATAAAGCTTACCATTCATCAAAACGCTGTGCAGAGGAGGTTGAAGACGCGCATCAAGTAGAGCTGAAGCTGTTGATGGGCTGGGTGGAGCTGAGCCTTGACAAGTCTGATGGGCTGCAAGCCCATTCCAATTTAAGGCTATAGAAGACATGTAATATAAGATATTATACATAATACAAGCTTATGTAAACTAGAATTATAATATCTCAACATATATATTAATTAAAACCAAAGCACCTACGCCACATGTCGTCACCTCATGAAAAGATATTTTTGTACGTATCATTTACACAATATCATTTAATTATGGTAATTAAACTATCTAATATTATTTACATAACATCATTTCTTAATATATTTTTAACCATCTATATATTAATTAAAACCAAAGCACCTACGCCACGTGTCGTCACCTCATGAAAAGATATTTTTGTAAGGTATTATTTACACAATATCATTTAATTATGGTAATTAAACTATCTAATATTATTTACATAACATCATTTCTTAATATATTTTTAACCATTGGGATTAATTTAAAACTTTTTTTAATAAAGGTAATATTAACTATATAGTATTATTTCATTATATATTCATTACATGATATTATTTCATACAACTTTTTTAAAACAATGGGATTAATTCAAAATTTTTTTTAAATACATAGTTTCAAATATATGAAGTCTTTTTTTAAGCAACAAATCTCTCTCTCTCTCTGTGTCTATATACACACACACAATGAAAACTACTACATCCGATCGAAAATATTTGATGTTTTAAGGATATGCACAAGAATTTAGAAATGTCATTTCCCCCTCTAAATACTCCATCAAATAATTTTTGCTCCCGCGTCACATTTATTATGCACAAATGAAATTGGTTAAAGAAAAAAAGTACAAATTATATTGATATTAGTGCAAAAGTAAAAAAGAGTGTAATTATTACTTACTCCCTCCGTTCAAATATGTAAGATCATTTACTTTTCGGCACGTAGTTTAAGGAGCTAAATACTATATAAAATATTGATTTTTTTAAAATTATTTTTTTACATTTTAATACTTATTAATAAAAAGTGTTATATTGTAAAAAATTAATTTTAAAAAAATTAATATTTTATATAGTATTTAGCTCCTTAACCTACGTGCCAAAAAGTAAAAGATCTTATATTTCCGAACGGAGGGAGTATAAAACATCAAATATTGTTGATCAAATTAAATTTAATCTCCTAAAACATCAAATATTACCGATCGGAGGGAGTATGTTTTTTAATATAATAACCTTAATTTTTGGATTTTCACCTAATTTACATAAATTTTCAAATAATAAATGTTTTAAAAAAATTAACCAATGGGATTTATATATTATAACTATTAAATGAGAAATGTTTTTGCTTATATGTTATAATCACTTTAGATTTACTATTTCCTCCCAATCAACTAAATCTAGAAAAAAAAAATCTAACTAATGTAATTTGTACACGTTTCTCTAATAAATCTGGCTATATCTAACTACTAAATCATAAGCATTTTTTATTAGGTTTTATAACCACATTTATTTTAGGATTTTCATTCAGTCAACCTATTCTATTTAAATCTTAAACTCATATAATTTATATACATTTTTTATAATTATTTTTATTATTTTTTACTTACTTTATCTAATCTATTTTTTTGTTTTATGTTAACGTTTGATAATAGATTATTTAATTTTATACTTACAGAATTTTATTTTTATTTTTTTTGAAAATACGCGCCATGGCGTGGAGATTGTACTAGTAGTATACTTATATTTGTATCTATACCCTTACTAATATATATAAAAAAAATTAATAATTCTCCTTCTACTTATCCTTTCGAATTTTTTTTCGAAATATTAAAAAAAATAATGATCAAATTGATTACGATTTAAAAGTATTTACCAAAATGTTCAATATAAAATGCAATAGACATACGGCTATAACACACGTGTCTACTGATTGGATTTTTTTGCTAAGTGTCCATTTTGAACATTACATTTTGCAAAATGTCCACTTTCATATTCCCTTTTGTAAAATGTCCATTATGACATTTTTGCCCTTCCTTCCCATTTTTAATTTCACTTCCTTCCTTCTCATTTTTATTTTGATCATTGACTGGTCAAGGTCAATGACTTTGGTTACACAACTTTGGTGACACATGGTGATAAATAAATTTTTTAATGACATTTTTTTACGAGATTAGTGTCACTACCTTTATTGGTGGTGACACATGCGATGACAAATTTTTTTTGTGACATCTTAGTTTTTAGATTTTTTTTACGAGGTCACTGTCACCACTCTTATCGTTGTCACCACCCTATCACTGTCACCACCCTTATCGTTGTCACTACCCTATCGCTGTCACCACCCCTATCGTTTTCACCACCCCTATCGTTGTTACCACCCTATCGCTGTCACCACCCTTATCGCTGTCACCACCCTATCGATGTCACCACCCTTATCGCTGTCACCACCCTATTGCTGTCACCACCCCTATCGGTGTCACCACCCTATCGCTGTCACCACCCTTATCGCTGTCACCACCCTATCGTTGTCACCACCCCTATCGTTGTCACCACCCTATTGCTGTCACCACCCCTATCGGTGTCACCACCCTATCGCTGTCACCACCCTTATCGCTGTCACCACCCTATCGTTGTCACCACCCCTATCGTTGTCCCCACCCTATCGCTGTCCCCACCTATATCGTTATCACCACCTATATCGCTGTCACCACCCATATCGCTGTCACTACCCTATCGCTGTCACCACCCTTATCGCTGTCACCACCCTATCGTTGTCACCACCCCTATCGTTGTCACCACCCTATTGATGTGCGCTCAAATTAACATATTTCCATCTACTTTTATGTCCATTTCTGTCTATATTTGCATGCATATTGGTTGGGAAAGCATAAGATTTGTGTAGTTTTTGTTTATTTGCCAATTATGGAGGTCTACACGAGTTCTTGTGTTATTTCGTAGAAATCGTGGCAAAATTTGAGCAATTTGGAGAAGAGAAGAGAAAGCTGAAAAACCACTCGAAGTCTACTGAGGAGTCGAAATCGATCAAATGACTCGACATCGAGTGCAACTTATCACCAGAAATCGAGCCAGAAGAAGAACAAATCTACCCGATACAGACTAGTCGTTATCGACTAAAGCTGGTCGATATCGAGTGCCCCAAATCGAGTGAAGTGATAGAGATCGAGTGCAAAGTCGAGGTCGAGTAGAACTGGCTCGAGATAGAAGAGAAGTGGTCGATATCGACTGAAGCTGGTCGATATCGAGTGACACTGCAGACAGATCCGACAGTTTTGATAAAATCTTATCCGAAGCGGTTTACTTCTACATTAAGTCGGAGATCTTTTATCTTTCTATCAGACTTATTATCCTTTAGGGTGAATTCATATTTACCTAAAATGATTTTTATTTATTTACTTTGGTTAGTTTTATCTTAGGAATAAGATAGATTTTCTTCTCCTTTGATAGCGAGGTTTTGAAGTCTATAATTAGAGCCATTAGGGTTGAGCTTTTCATCATCCAATCATTCAAGCAATAGAGAAAACACTTACAATTCAGTAGAGAAAGAGAGAGAAGGCCGAGTGGAGTAGAGAGAAGCGAGAGCGGGTTTTTGCTTTGTTCGGTTGTAATCTTTCGACAATTTCAATTCTAGTTTATTATTTCCCATGATGATGATGATGTTTATGGCTATGAAGCGAGAGTAGTTCCCTTACTTCTAGGGTCGGGGTGAGGCCGATGATAGCCATGTAGGTTTATGCATCAAAGATATGATTTTTTATGCGATTCCGTCTTCTATCCTATATGCATGATTCTTCTACGAAAGTAGTAGGCGATCCTTATTTGCATTATTAAAGCGAAAGCCATCTTATTGTGAATTTGGATTGATTATGAAATTGGATAGTAACACTTAGGATTTATGCGAGAGCCTCTAAATTACCTAATTGTTAGTAGCAAAAGTTATTTGACGAAAAGGCATAATCTTTCATGAATTTGGCATAGGCTTATATGGTTATCGTTGTGGCATGAGATCCCCGATCTTGGAGGTTTTTAAGTTTATTGAGTTTATAAAAATCAGTGTTTTTATTCTGTTCATCCTTCCTACATCATTCTTAATCTCTTCGGACACTTTTCCGACAATTAGGTTACGTTTACAGTTTCTATAAAGACTCGATTTCGACTTTTGTGGTCGATATCGAGTGGCTGACCCGATATCGAGTGCTCTACTCAACATCGACTGTCTGTTTCTGTTTTGCAGAACTTTGCTGGAAATCGACTGGAACTGTAGTCGATCCTCCACATGGTCCAATCTACCGTGTGACACCAAGCTAAGTGGGATCCTCCACATGGAGGAAGTTCCTGCAGAAAACAAACTTATCAAATATAACAATCTTAGTCCCAAAATCTGCAGGATTCTTATCACCGCTTATTTTAATTAACAACTTTAATAATATTCTTATCAACCTTTTCTCCTATGAAATGATATCTCACATCTATATGCTTTGTTCTTTCATGATACATAGGGTCACGACAAAGATATAAAGCAGATTGAGAATCAATATTAATAGTTGACAAGGTTTTCCAGAAATCTCCCTGTAAAGGCCCTGAAGCCATATTGCTTCGTTTGCAGCTTTAGTAGCTGTTATATATTCTGTCGTTGTTGATGAAAGAGCAACTATAGTTTGCAACTGTGACTTCCAAGAAACACAGTTTCCTACCCATGTAAACATGTAAGTAGTAGACTTCCTATTGTCTTTGTTGCTCGCATAATCTGCATCCACATAGCCTTGAAGGCTTATAGCTGAGTGCCTGCCATAGATCAAACCAACATTTTTTGTGCCACACAAATATCTCAATAAGAATTTCATGGCAACCCAATGCTTTTCACTGGGGTTAGACATAAACCTGCTTAAAACACTGATTGCAAAAGCTAAATCAGGCCTAGAACAGATCATTGCATACATAATTGAACCCACAACAGCATCATAAGGAACCTTTTTCATATAAGTAGCTTCATTCTTAGAAAGAGGATCAACAGTTTTAGTCAGATCAAGATGAGCACCAAGAGGCATAGAAGATGTCTTAGCACATATCACATTATACCTTTCTAAAACTTTAAGAATGTAATCAGATTGAGATAACGTGATCTGATTTTTCTTCCTATTTCTAACAATGTCAATTCCCAGAATTCTTTTAGCTGCACCAAGGTCCTTCATATCAAAGTTGGATTTAAGACCCTTTTTAAGTTCTTTAATCTTGGTCATATTTTTACACATCAGCGGCAAATCATCAACATATAACAGAACATAGATATAGGCTCAGCAGTTCTCACACCTTTCTTATACAAGCAAGTGTCAAACTTAGATCTATAATAGCCCAACTTAAGCATGCAAGTGTGAAACTTAATGTTCCACTGTCTGGGAGATTGCTTCAAGCGATATATAGATTTCCTAAGCAAACACACATAATCAGGATTTTTATCATCCACAAAGCCCTTTGGTTGTTTCATATAAATTGTTTCATATATCCCACCATGCAAGAAAGCTGTCTTAACATCCATTTGCTCAATTTTAAAATCATAAATAGCAGCAATGGCAAGCAAAAAACGCAGAGTTTTATACTTAACAACAAGGGCAAATATCTCATTATAATCTTCACCCTTCTTTTGGGCAAAGCCTTTGGCCACAAGCCTGGCCTTGTACCTAAGAGGATCATCAGAAGTAGAGCCATATTTAATCCTATAAACCCATCTACAATCAATTATCCTTTTTTTAGGTCTTTTAACCAAGGTCCAAGTTTTATTAGCATGCATAGACTCAATTTCATTTTTCATAGCAACAAGTCAAAGATCATAATGAGAACATTTAACAGCTTGTTCATACAAATCAGGAGTGTAAGAATTTATAGCTTTAGAAACCATAAGAGCAAATTCAACCACATTAGACTCTGTATACTTAGGATTTGGTTTCTTGGTCTTGTGCTCCCTATCTCTAGTCAACTGGTAATCAGCCAAGGGCTGACCATCCAGATTGACTCAGATAGCATCCTCAGTCTCATCAGGAACCAAATCCATGGCATCAGAATCGGAGTCAGAAGAGGAGCTAGAAGATGAGGAGGAAGAAGATAGAGCTTGAGTCTCACCACCATCAATAGCTTCTTCATATACCTGACCCCCGTGGGGTTGAACTTGATCATTATTAGAACCATCCTCTAAGGGGGAAGTCTCAACTTCAGGCACATAGAAAGAGGTGCCATTTGCAGTCTCAGGAGCCTTCACACCTTCATCAGGCTGAGCTGCAGGGGTTAGCTTAGACTTGAAATAAAATTCAGTCTCTTTGAACAACACATTTCTACTTACAATGACTTTATATGCACCAGGTTGAATCAACAAGATTTTATACCCCTTAACTCCCTCAGGATACCCCAAGAAAACACCCTTTTCAGATATAGCATTTAGTTTTCCATCAGATTTATGAGAAAACACAGTGCACCCAAAAGGTCTCAAGTAACTCAAGTTAGGTTTTCTTTTTATATAGCAGCTGATAGGGGGTTTTATAGTTAACAGTAGAAGAGGGAGATCTATTAGTCAAATATGCAGCAGTCATGATAGCATCACCCCAAACAGAATGTTTAATGTTAGAAGAAATAAGCATGCATCTGGTTTTTTCCCATAGAGTTCTATTCATCCTTTCAGCAATGCCATTTTGCTGGGGAGTTCCAGGAATAGTCAAGTGCCTTTTAATAACATGTTCTTTACAATAAGCATCAAAGTCTGAGTTGCAAAATTCAAGGCCATTGTCAGTTCTTAAGCACTTAACCTCATAGCCAAATTCTTTTTCAACACTGGTTTTCCAGTTTTTAAGGGTAATGAAAGCATCACTTTTAACCTTTAACAGATACATCCATGCATATCTACTAAAGTGATCAATGAGAGACATAAAATACTTCATGCCAGAAAAAGAATCAACTTGGGCAGGGCCCTATAGATCAGAGTGAATATACTGTAAAGGATGCTCAGCAGTGAAACTAGATTTATCAAATTTAGACCTAGTATGCTTACCAAGCAGACAATCATCACACATATCCAATTCAACAGGTTTAAGCTTAAGAACATCAGTTTTATAAAGCTGTAACAGGCCATTTTTTTAATATGTCCTAATCTCTTATGCCACAAAGCAGTTTCAGCATTAGACATAGAAACAGAAGCAACATAAGCATGATGTTTCAATGCAGACTTAGCAATAACATGATAAAGACCTTTCTTTTTCACAGTTTGAATCATAACTTTCCCATCTTTAGAAACTCTTTTATTTCCCAGATAAGTGTTAATGTGACATCTCATATCATCAAACACACTTTCAGATAGCAAATTTCTTCTCGAATCAGGCACATATCTAACATTCTGAATAATCCCAATCTAGTTATCAGACATGAGCAAAGGCACAATATCCACCCCTTTAATAGAAACAGCATGATGATCACCCAACAAAACATCCTCTTCATAAATCAAGGTAAGATGATCAAACCATTTCTTATCCGGTGTAGCATGCATAGTGCAACTAGAATCAAGGATCCATACATCATCACAAACAGAATCCTCACAAATAGGCAATAACTCATGCTTAGAACAAGAACCAACTTCAAACAATGCAGAGACACCAGATTTCTCTTTTCTAGCCTCATCCTTCTTTTTCTTATAACAATCTTTCTCATAATGCCCAGTTTTATCACAGTAATAACACTTCAAGTTTTTTTTAGGATTGTTATCCTGCTTATCAGGCACCTTTTCCTTATCTTTGTTGTTATTAGAAGGAGGCTTATCAGATTTCACATTGTCATCTTTCGTCTTAAAGTTCTTATTTCTTTCCTTTCTAAATTTAGCCCTAGCCATTAAAGCCTTGGACTTAGCTTCCTGTTTAGACTTAAAAACCTTCATGACATCATTTTTCTGAATAATAGACTCTATAATCTCCTTCTTATCCAAATCATTACGACTGAATTGAATGACATCTTTAAAAGTATCAAACTGAGAAGGAAGAGAATTTAACAACAGCACAGATTGATGCAAATCAGAAATATTGTCACCACATCTAGTTAAATCCTGAGTCACATTCAAGAACTTGTCAAGGTTATCATTTAGAGAAGCAGAAACATCCATCTTAAAATTGAACAAACGACACAGGAGATTAATACGACTAGGAAGAGATTTAACCAAGTATAACCCTGCAAGGGTATCCCAGAGCTCTTTGGTTGTCTTCTTACCCATAACCCGTCGTGCAACCTCATCAGAAAGGCGAATCATAATCTCACTATGTGCCATCAGGTCCATCTCCATTTTCTTTTCCTTATCTATAGTAGTTGGATATACTGCATTAATGGCCAACCAACACTTTTCATTTATAAGGATTGCTTTCATCTTTAGTTGCCACATTGCAAAGTCAGAAATCCCATCATAGGGCTTGATACGAACAGAAGACTCAACCATGGCAATCAACTGTCAGCAAGTGCAAGAAAAACAAGTGAGCTTTAGAATAACCAAGAAGACCTTAGCTAAAACAAGCACAGAAGATACGCAGAGAGTAACTCAACGAAATCAAGAATCCAAAAGTTATTAAAGAGTTTATAGTTCTTCAAGAAACCCTAAACCCAAACAACTAAGTCCAAATCTGAGAATTTCGAGAATAGAAAACTCGGAAATAACTAAGATCCAAAGATTTCAAACTCAGAAGAACACGAAGCAATACAAGATCTACAGAAACCCTAAAACATGCAAGAGACACAAGGTTTCAAACGATCACAGAGCAGGACTTGATACATCAAGTAGGGGGAATGTCACCAGGCGATACACCCTATCTAGGCCCACCCGCTTCCTACTTCAATTTCCACTTCCTGAGATCTATGAAGATTCAGAAAGGAAGGAAAGAGGACACTCAAGCTCTGGTATCAACCTCGCTCTGATACCAATTTGAAATAGCAATCGGTTCAACAAGATACGAGTTCGACAATCAAGCAACGGAAGCGCAAAGCCAATACAAGAACAAGACATAACGATTTTACGAGGTTCGGTCAAATGACCTACGTCCTCGGGGCCTCCAGATCGGACCCTAAATCCAATAACTCAAAAGTTCAAGGGCTTACAAGAGTAACACAAACACATAAAGCAAGAATAATATGCAACAACAAGAAAACATATAACACTGAAGAAGAAACGAGAGCAAGACGAAGAAGATCTTCGTCGAAGGAAGATCTGCAGAAGACCAACAGATCAGGCCACCAAGGAAGCACCGGAGAAGACCACCGGAGCCAGGAAGAAGCGACGCTCTCGGAAAGGGATACGGCAGTGCTAGGGTTTCCTGGCGCTCTCTCTCTCTCTCTCTCTCTCGGACTTACCAGACGGAGAGCTTCAACAGTGATCCAAGCAAGCAGCTGGAGGTAGGATATATATATATAGGCAAGCTCCATCTCAACCCTAATTGGAACACAACATTTCACTTAAGGGTAAGAAGTGAGATCCGAGCTATCAGTCCTCACAAGAGAGATGGAGCTGGGCTAAGGAGAAGTGGGCTCATGAGGTTTTGGACGACCCATACTTGAATCTGGCAGCTCTATAAGAGCTAACACCCAGATTAGTAAGACCAAGCCCAAATTCCACCTTTCAATCATAGCTCCATACATATTATACATCCATTACACATTTATATAAAATGTACAAACATAAGTGCTTAAAGAAATAAACTCTACACGTATAAATTAAATGTGATTTAATTGGTTTGTTTTTTTTAAATGGAGTTATTTATAGGATAGTTTTGGAGGATTTGGGAGGAATTAACAAAACACAATGCTTACCAAAAAAAAAGGGCAAAACACAGACAAAGAGGGTTATTTCTATAAAAGAGAAACAGAAGTCAGGATGCCGTATTTTTAATTGTTGATTGTACTCTTTAGAACTCAAAACACTTCCGTGTTCTCATTGGAAACAATGGAGATTGTTGATATTCGAATCGGGTTTGAATAGGTAGGTTACTTAGAGGTCAATGAGTCAATCGATGGTTAATTAGATGGAAATTTCCATTACAAAAAAGTTTACCTTAGCTTGATTTGTAACCTACTCCTAAAGTTAGAGGTCATGGTCGTGTGTAGGCCAGTCAATTTTATACTCCGTGTGTAGCTTCTACACTCACTTCGATTTCTCAAATCGCTTCAACTAAATAAATACTCCCGGCTTCCATTAATTAAAACTTGACTTTTTACTATTCACTCACGTTTTTTAGGAGTTAAAAACTATATAAAATATTAACTTTTAAAATAATTTCCTACTTATTACAATTAAGTATGAATTTATAAAAACAAATGCAAAAAAATGTAATATTTTATTTAAGTTTTATCATTCTAAAAAAACGTACATAAATGGTAAACGACAAGTTTTAGTAACAGAGGGAGTAGAATGTACTAAAAACACCCAACATTTTTCATAAATTACGAAAAACAAAAAATCACCCTACAAAGGTTGAAAGTTGAAACATCCATTTATCAACCAAAATTGAACATTTGGTAGGAGACAAAAAAAATTCCAATATCGGGCGAAAAAGTTAAAACCGTTATTTACTGGGTGTAAATCTTATGTCCCCGATCCCGTCCTCCTCTTCTGTCCCTTCTCACATAAATTCTTTTTTTTTTTAATCATGCTTTTAATCCTTTTTTTAATTTAATTTATTTTTTGTTTTGCTTTTAAGTTGGGGTTTGTAAGGGGAGGGAGTTGGAGAATGGAGATAAAGGGGGCATATTAAAAGACAATGATTTGAACTCCGTGGAGTTAGTAGGATTACCCTATAGAAATATAGAAATTTATCAACCCTATAAAATAAATTAAAAAATGGCTAAACTAATTTAAATCTAAACCCTTATTTAAAATTGAATGGTTAAGATTTAACCAACTTCACATAGAGTTATTTTAGCAACCAGATCTAAAGTGTTGATACTCTATTAATTAGAGCACTTTTATCGGGTCTAATACGGTAGAAGATACTAGGAGAAATAATATTAAAATATTGCAACAGTGGCTTGATCGATACTACAACGATACTCGGCTAGTATCGATACTAGGCGGGTGAAAAAAAGCTGAAAATAGGGTGAGCTGGAAAGCTCTGTAACATTTCAGAAATTGGGACACAAAACGACGTCGCTTTTGGCATGTGAAGGATGAAACGCTGCTTTGCATGTGGGAGAAGCACTGACGCAGCATGCACAAAAAGAGGACACGTGTTGCCAATCCATTTGCGTGCAGGAGAGGAAGCCATGATGCCGCCACGTGTCGATGATGGGTGGTTGTGATGTTGTGCTGGAAGAAAGCGATTTTAACTATAAAAATCAATTTTCTGGAAAATAAATGTAAAAAAAATAATAAAAAAATCACCACAATACTAGATTCATTTTTATCTAAATGTAGACATCAATTTTGAATATGTTTGACTATATTTAAAAAAAATATTTCTCTTTGATTATAAATATGCAAAATATTATCCAAAAAATTGAATTATAATTATGGAAGAATTTGAAATAATAAATAATTTAAGAAATGAAATAAATAATTATTAAAACATTATTTGTCAATATGTGGAAGCAATTAGTATTTTCCGCTTTCCGAATTACGTTATGTTATTGAAACAATTCTGAAGTTTATGCATTATTTTTGTTGTAACGTCCTTTTGTTAATTTAATTAATGCCGCTTTTTTTGGTTATCTATAGTTCGCACTATTTAGTTTATAAAGCATATTATTTTAATATTAATATTTATATTAATATTAATAATAATAAATTAATATAATAATATAATCGAGAATGGAAATACTTGTTAGATAGGGGTATATTTGTAAATTGAGTTGGTATGAAAAGATGGGTTTTGAGATACTGCTACTGATAAAGTGAGAAAAATGAGAATGAGATGCTAGGATGATGTGGCGGAAAGAAAAGAATAAAATATTAGTATTTTTAGTATCCCTTGATAAATATGGCCTTAGATGAAACCATACTCCTTAACTTCCTTGAGTTGAGTCATTTTGCAGTCGTTTCCAATTAATATACTCCTCCGTATTTAGGAAAAATGGAAGCATCGAGATAGTCAGGTCCCGACAAGAAGCAAAACAGAGAGCCATGTGTGATACTGATGACTGATGCGACCAAACAGGTCTGCTGGCAATTCAGATTCACTCAGCGATCACCGAGCTCCCAACTTATATATATATATGTAGTGACCGATCGCTCGGAGCGAAGTCGCCGATATGATCAACCCGATCAACGCTCTCGCGGTGGCTCCAATGGCCACCAGGACCACGCCGTTGCAATCGGACATCGCTTTCGGAACAGCTTGGTGGTTCATTTACGCTGCCATCTGCTGCTTCCTTGTGCTTTTCGCCGGAATCATGTCCGGTTTGACTCTCGGTCTTATGTCCATCAGCCTCGTTGACCTTGAGATCCTCAAGCAGAGTGGCACCCCTACTGAGAAGAAGCAAGCAGGCAGCCCCTTTTCCCCCCTTTTTGATTCGCTTTTTTCTGCTTTCTCGCTTGAATCGGTGGGAATGGAAGTGGAATTGGAGTATTATTGGTTTTGTTTAGTTTAGTATGATTTCCTCGCTTTCGGTTTTTTTTTATTGTGGAATGTATACTCTTTCCATAAACTGATGGTTGATCTTGCTTTAATGGCGACTGTAGTTGCTGCTGCTGGTTTCTATAGGCTGTTAGCTGAATCTGATAAGTTGGGGGCGGCATCGTACATTGTTGGCCACATAAAAATTGTTTTTCTTATAATGTGAGATTATGTGATTGTGTGCAGCTACCATTCTTCCTGTAGTTCAGAAGCAGCACCAGCTTCTTGTGACTTTACTTCTGTGTAATGCAGCAGCTATGGAGGTAAGTGTTGGGACTTCGTTCGTTCATTGCATTTCTTGTTAATTTCTGGTTGTTGGCGTGTTCTAATTACGCAAAGGTGAATTGAAAATCGACTGAATGACTTACCTATTTGTTTAAAAGCGTGTACAATTTTATGCCGGATTTAGCCGAGCACACTAAACTTAATCCCATGTATAATCCTTTTGGATGAGCCTGGTCTCAATTGTGATTGGAGAGGAATGTGTCCGATAGCCGAGCTTTTTTGTGTTCTATGTTGTATTTATGCCTGGAAGGTTGAATAGAGGTCAAGGTTTAGTCATAGTAACCATTCATGATGATATGTGCTCACAAACAATGCTGAGATGATTAAAACATTGGGACATTTATTTTACTGCACAGCTTTGCATATGTGCAACTTACATACTTTTTTTCCTACATGAAGTTGATTTTTTAATTAAATTTCCCTTGTGTGAATATTCACTTGCTGATTGAGTTTCGCAGGCTCTTCCAATATACCTGGACAAGCTTTTCAACCAGTATGTAGCTATTATTCTATCTGTAACTTTTGTCTTAGCTTTTGGTGAGGTATATTTCGTACACTCTCACTTGATTATTATTTTTTTTTCTTTTCGTTCGATTTCTTTTAAGCATGACTTGCCCTGGAGCTTTTTTAATGCTGTAGTATTATTAATTACTTATCAGGTCATCCCACAATCCATATGCACAAGATATGGACTTGCTGTTGGTGCAAATTTGGTATGCCTTGTGCGTGTACTGATGATTATATGCTATCCCATTGCTTATCCTATCGGAAAGGTAATTCAAATCATTAATTTTTCATAGCTTTGTGGATCCTATGCTATCCTTATTTTATATCATCATTGTCCTAACAATTTGGCCAGTCCACTGTTTTTTGTGCAATTACTTATTCTAAACTATTGTTTTATTCTAGCTGTTGGATTTTGCTCTAGGACATAATGAGGCGCTGTTCAGGCGGGCTCAATTAAAGGCCCTTGTAACAATTCATAGCCAAGAGGTAAGCCAAATGTGTTTAGAAACAGAAAAGTCTGTAAACATCACTCTTAAGTTGATTTTTTTTACAAATACAACCTTTTTTTTTTTATCATAACTCACTGTACTCTTTTTCGTTATTAGGCTGGAAAAGGTGGTGAACTCACGCATGATGAGACAACAATTATAAGTGGAGCATTAGATTTAACGGAGAAGGTATGACAAATTAGTTAGCAATTAGTCCCTTCATATGCCTAAAACATTTGAATATCTCAAGACATTCAAATATTTTAGTGTTTTCCATTCCATCCGCTGAAATGTATTGTGTTTAGCTTTAGTTTATAATCATCCTGTTTATTTGGTAAGTGTTTGAGGCTCCCAATTTCAAATTGGTCCAAGACTTCAGAAAATGCATATCTCAATTGATTATGTTCTTGCAAAAATATAGGTGGTCTAAGATTAAAGAACTTTTGCAGGATGCTGAATGTAGTCACATCATGAAACCAATGTTGCTTTTCTTTTCTAGACCAAGCCATGTTTATTTATCCATACTCAAGGGAAAGCCAGCAAGTCGCTGTACTTTTTATTTCGATTGATTGTTCATTGATCTTCATTCCTTGCTTAGTGTTACTTGATTAGTTCAGCTGAAGCTGGTATTTACTCTAGAAGTCCTACAACATGTATAATTATTCTTGGAAGTTGTAGTATGGTCATTCTTGCTCTGTTAGTTTTGTGATAATATTCCATTTTGAATTTGAACTGAGCAGACAGCTCAGGAGGCTATGACACCTATTGAATCAACATTTTCGTTAGACGTCAACTCAAAATTGGACTGGTAAGCAGTAAGGAATTTATGCTGGCTTTTTAATTTTTTATTGTCACGTGAAAAATATCTCTGAAACTGAGAGAATGGATGAAATGCCTAGGCCTTATATTCTAGAATCTGAGTTTTCAGTTTTTGTTTGGGTGGTTTAACTGTTCTAGGAATTTATTTATGCTTCCATTTTGATTTAATGGATGGGCATTCAAATATTATGGTTCCTTGGCCTTGTCTTTTTTTTTTATATATTATTTCATGCAATCATACAAGACAATATACAAATTTAAGATCTATTCTAGTTGATTACGATTGAATGGAAACTATATTACAAGCTACAAAGTACAAACAGATTCCCTGTTTTCTCTATTTCTCTATAATATGCATTGCTTTGTCAGATTCCTTTCTTGTTCCCCTGTGATAGTTATTTTTAATTCGTCAATGATGGTGTTAAATCTGCAGTGCATATTAGCTGATTTCTTTCCTTTTCTCTTCTCCTAAATTTGAGGTTACAGGGAGGCAATGGGGAAAATTCTGGCGCGTGGTCATAGTCGAGTTCCTGTATATTATGGAAATCCAAAAAATATTATCGGACTTCTTCTGGTGGGTTTCCTTATCGGAAGGTTTAATATTTTACCCCCACAAAGTACGCTTTTAATCTTATCCTGAAACCTACTACTGGAAAGTTGGAAAGTTAGTGCACGTAACTGATGTTATTTGATCATCTAATTAAGAGTGAATAGTTAAGAGTTATTGGGTAGGAAAGATCTTTAGCATAGCATGCAGTATAAATAACTGACAGTGGCAGGGAATTCACATTGGAATAGCTTCCCTTTCTAGAAACTGTTTGAGAAGGAGGGTTTGTTGTGAAATAATTGTCACAAAATCCCAATCTTATCCCAGGTAAAAACTCTTCTTACAGTTCGACCTGAAACTGAGACTCCCGTAAGTGCGGTTTCAATTCGGAAAATTCCAAGGTAACAATCATGGTTTTCAACTTTGATTGGTGTGATCTGTAGTTTGTGACTGATTGGTTCAAGGGATTAATTTGACAGAGTTCCGGCAGATATGCCTCTTTATGACATTCTGAATGAATTTCAGAAGGGTCACAGTCATATGGCAGCTGTAGTGAAGGCAAAGCCAATAAACCCCAATCCACCAACTATAATTGATGTTGAAAAATCTGAGAATGAACGCACTGATGCCAGCTCTGAGTTAGTTGCTCCTTTGCTAACCAAGCCTAATGAGAGCCTTGACAGTGTTGTGGACATTGATAAGATATCCAAGCAAACCACTTTGAATAAGTATAAATCAACTCAGCAGGATAGTTCATTACCGAGCTCAGTTGCTTATTCCTATGATGACATTGAAGAAGGAGAAGTCATTGGCATTATCACCTTGGAAGATGTATTCGAAGAGCTTTTGCAGGTAAATGCGATTTGCTCTCAGATGACCCTTAGCTGTTGCCTGTTGGTGTAATTACCAGCAGAGTGCTAATGGCCATGATTTGCTTGACAATTTCAGGAGGAGATTGTGGATGAAACAGATGAATTCGTGGATGTCCATAAGAGGCATGAACCATCAGTAATCATTCAAATTAGTGACACTTTGCCCACATTTGATAATAGTATCTTGTGACTCTTGTATCTTGTTTATGCAGGATACGTGTTGCTGCAGTTGCAGCTGCTTCATCAGTGGCTCGAGCCCCATCATCTCGGAGGTTAAAAGGCGCTGTAAGTAATTCTTAATGTTGCATTTTCTCTTGCATACTTGGGACAGACACGTACGGACGTACCTCCATATCCAGCTGGCCATAGGCCATCCACAAAATACACAATCACATTCAATTTTTAGACCCATTCTTGTCTCTGCAGTTTGTATATACTATATAAATCTGTTTCAATCTAAGCAAGTTGTTATATTTTACAAAACTGTTTCCGTGCTTCGTGGGAAATTAATACGTTATTATTTTTCTGATGAGTGAATAACCAACTCTTAGTTGGGTAATGGATTTTCCAGGATTTATATAGTTGACAGTTGACATATTCTCTGTTCATTATAATTCAATTAGAAGAGTTTCATTTAGACCTATCATAAATGTATAAATATGGCATCAGAGTTTTATTTCCGTTAGCAAGAAAAAAAAATGATAAAACAATGTCCACCTTTTGAAGAAAGGTTGTCCACATTCCACAAGTTAATTTGAAATATGTGATTTTGTATTTCCATTGTAGTCGTAACATGTCAGAGGAGGAACCGAATAACATTATCAACTGCTAGAGGATTTAGAACAATGAGTGCCATAATCAAGTGTGTTTCTTTGCTGTTTCTGTTCCGGTATTAAATACTATTGCCAATTGGAGTCATCTTTTTATTTTTGATAACCCCTATTGGAGACATCAAGGGCAATTACTATTTACTATACAAATACAGTCCAAGTTGCTTAGATGGGCATAGTTTAATGCTTGTTTGAGTTATGTTCTCTGAAATTTAAGCTTTCCTTCTTTCATTCCGTTGCCACCTTGGGATTCTTGCTGGAATGCTTATTTACACTGTTAATTTCCCTAGGGAAGTAGGCATGGGCAAAGTATGAAGAAGCTGGGTGAAGATGAAGCAGCAGCAGCCAAATAAAGCAGCACTGTTGGTCATCCCTGGCCAACAGACAGAAAGCCGGTAAACTATTTCGTGTGCATTAGCTCCCCTATTACTAGAAATCCGGCGTTGGCATTGTATGCCTGAAAGAAATGGTTGAATCCTCACCAGGGTTTACCTTCTTGAGAAAGATATATAGTAACCCTTCTTATTCCTCTTATCAATCGTTGTAGAATACTGCCAAGATATGGCCAATGTTCCCATAGCAAGTAAGAACGTTAAGGTGAAAAGTGGCTTAGCGCAACGAGTCAAGGTTTTCGTAGGTCTTTTATAAAGCACTCGTCAAATGATCCTTCATTTGATCTGGTGGCGTAGATGACAACGCATATGCATCTGCAATCAACTCGTGGATAGCTTTTCCTTGCCATCTTGCATTTTATAAGGACATGATAAAAGACAGGTTTTAGTACAGTTTATAGCATTCTGGATATCAGTAAATATTCTGCAACATTGTCGCAGGGCGATTGTAAGGTCTTAGCCTGATTCCCCTTTGGTTAGAACTTAGAACCGACGAAAACACCCTTAAGTTGTGTTGCATGCTTTTGATGCTAACACACAATCAAAAGGTGTCTGTTTAGCTTTCCATGTGTTATATGTATACGCTAGTACCATTCGAGCATCAGCACCAGACCACTCCATCCAGCTTGCCATCGGAGCTTCTCTCTAGGGTGAATCCAGTGGCGGATCTGAGGGGGGGAGGGGGGTGCAATTGAATTCAAGCCCCTAAGCCCGGAAGAAAAATCGAGAATTTAAGGGTTAAAATTAATATAAAAAAATCACAAAAACAACTTTTTTTTACCATTATGTTTCAAATCCCTTTTAAATCCCTTTTAACATCAGAAGAAGAGATATTTGTTACGACCTTATGTTTCAAATCCCTTTTAACATCACCTTTTTTGGCGAAACTAATTAAAATAACTCAACCTTTAAGGGAGTGTTAAAAATATATCTCAATCTTTAAAATGTAAGATAAATATCCCGATCTTTATAAGTGATGGTAATATAATAATCTAATGATTTCTCTCCAATAAAATTCTTATTTTTTGTAATGTATTACTCATGTATTTTCAATTCAAATAAAACATATAAAATTAAATTAGATGAGTTTAAAAGTTTATTTAATAAACTTTTGTAGTTTTAGATTTAATTTGTACCTAACTTTTTATATCTTTTTTTAAATCAATATCTATAACAAGTAATCTTAAGCAAAATAACATATTTTCAATTAGTAAATGATTAGCTAGTGATTTAACTTATCAAAACTGAAGAATATTTTGTCAATTATAAACTTTATGTTACTACGAAATTGAAATGAAAATTTAATTATTTAGATTATTCAATGGTGTTCATTTATATATAAGAAGTAAATTATTATTATAAAAAATATATAAAAGAATGTAATTTTTTTATTTTTTATTTTTTCTTAAATCGAATAAAAAAAATTAAGATAAACTTAAAAACCAATCTAATTTAATCTAATAAACTTGAATGATATTTTACACAATCAAGATATTGAAAATTATATTTTAAATATTGACTTGTTTTATTATTTTTGTTTTGATTAAATTTAATTATAATCTATAAAAACGTATTAAATTGAATGATTTTTTTAGTTACAAAAGAGACTTTTATTTTTTTAAAATTATCATGACAATCTAGACAATACTTTGTATAATTCGAGAATTAAGATTCAAGGGCACGCTTGTGAATATGATAATTATTTTTTGCCACATATGTGCCATGTAAGCATTTTTTGGTAGAAAATTTTAGGATATTATATTACCATCACTTAAAAAGGTCGATATATTTATCCTACATTTGAAAGGTAAGGATATATTTTTAACACCCCTTTAAAGGTTGGATTATTTTAATTAGTTTCACCCCCTTTTTTGGCGAATTTGGGGATATACCCTACCCAGAAAAAAGGGTTACAAAAGTACCCCTAGTTCTACCAAATTGTAAGAGATGCCTATTTAGGCATATTTGCAATAAAAGTATTGTGTGTTTAAGCATTTTTTAAATTAAAATAAATATATATAATTAGTATTTTCTGAAATTAAAAATTAAGAAATATAATTTTCGGATATTAAAAAAACATATATTTTTGGAAAATACAAAAAATATTATTTTGAAATCTAAAAAAAAAAGAATTGTGGAAAATCGAAAAAAAAATATAAATTCGGATTTATTTTTCAAAAAAAAGAATTTCAGAAAAACAAAAAAGATTTTGCGAAATTGGAAAAAAAAACCAGATTTTCGGAAATAAAAAAAAGATTTTCGGAAATTTTTTTATAGAATTAATAAGATTTTCTGGAAATGGGAAAAAACAGATTTTTTGGAAATTAAAAATGAAATTCGGAAAAGGGACTAAAATTCGGAGTTTTTTTTTCAAAAAAACATAATTTCGGAAAAAGAAAACAGATTTTGAGAAATTGGAAAAAAAACACAGATTTTTGGAAATAAAAAAAAGGATTTTCGGAAAAAAAAAATTATAGAATTATAGAATTAATAAGATTGTTTGGAAATTGGAAAAAAAAAACAGATTTTCTGGAAATTAAAAAAAAAATTCGGAAAAAAAATTATAGAATATATAAGATAAATATAAAATTGAAAAAATAAAGATATGATTTCCTTCCAAATTGACCATCCAATCTAAAAAAAAAGAAATAATCTTTTAAAGATATGATTTGCAACCGTTTAACCTAGTAAAAGAAAGTTTTGAGCGTTTGACGTGTGAATTTGCAACCGACGGAGGAGGCTCGGTCTGAGAGGAGATCTTCAACGCCAACGGAGGAGGAGCTTCATCTTCACTCGTTCGCTTGTTCGGGGGAGAAGGAACAGGGAGATTTCCTGATTTTTTTACTTTTTATCTTTTCCCATTTACAACTTTTTTTTCTTTTTCTTTTTGTTTTTCGTTTTTATTTCTTTTTATTTTTTAGGTCTTTTTGTTTTTCTTTTTTCGTTTTTTTTCTTTTTCTTTTTTCATTTTTATTTTACAAAAGGCAAAACTAATTAAAATAACCCAACCTTTGAAGGGATGTTAAAAAAATATCCCTACCTTTCAACAGTAAGAAAAATAACCCAATCTTTAGGAGATAAGGTAACAAAATATCCCGATTGTTTTTACAACTATAAATACGGACAAAACCGATGACATATAATTGACGAAATTAAGATTTTGGTGAATTTTGGATGATATTGACTTGTTTTTAATGACAATAAGATTATTTAACCAATTTTATGTCATTGATTTGGCCCAATTTATGGTCGGAAAAATGAGTTGGGATACTTTGTTACCATCTCATTCAAAGGTCGGGTTATTTTTCTTACAGTTGAAAGGTGGAGATATTTTTTTAACACCTCTCCAAAGGTTGGGTTATTTTAATTAATTTCGCCTTTACAAAATAGGAAAATTCGGTTTTTTTGTTTTTTATTTATTTCACATATTTTTTTTCTTTTGGGTACATTTGCAATTTTATTAGGCATTTTTGCAATAAAATTAAGCATTTTTGCAATAAAGTAAAAAACAAGGCATATTTGCAAATGCCCAATGAATTTTAGGTATTTTTTGCTATTCTTCCTTTTTTTTTTTTACCATTTTTGTTTGTATGCGCAAAAAAAATTTAGCCCCTCCCTAAAATTTTTTGATGAGCCTACTGGGTGAATCCCTGGCCGTTTAAATGTGTGATCAAACCCTATAGCTTGATTGTTGTACACTTGTACCGACAATGAAATGAAACCGGAGATGATCGTTCATCTTCACACAGGACACAATCAGTGGGGATGGAGAGCCCCCACTTATCCAGTTTGGACAAGTACTGGAGGCCCATGCCAAATGGATCTCCCCCACACCTTGGTAGTTGGTACGCCCACCAGAAATGGTCCCAGACCCAACTATAAAGTATGAACTGTGAATTATCAGATATTCACATGCCTATTGTTATTTGTTAACATGGGTCTTTACCAAGGAGCCTATCTGTTTTTGAGTCCGGCTTCTATGCGGAGGCCGGAAAGCTTAAACTGATTGAATTTTCCGGTCTCTCATTACATCAGATACGGTTGTCTAGTGTATTGAACCCTTATATGAAAAAGAAAGCTAGTGAGTGAACCTTACAAAAAAAAATTAACTAAAATAGTGAATTTATTAAAAAAGAAAGCTAGTGAGTGAACCTTACAAAAAAAATTTAACTAAAATAGTGAATTTATTAAAAAATTTCCCATATTGACGTGCTTATATGCCTTGATTTTTTTTTTGAATTGGAAAGAATTCAACCACCGGACAAGCCCGGTGAGTCGAGTGGCCGAAAAGATCGGCAAACGGACAAACCGTTATGAAAAGAACCGAAAATACAAGACTGGTCAACAAAGACAAATACACCACGAACAAACTAGAGGAAGAGACCGATACTAGCAAGGGAGAACGAAGTTGGAACCGGGACAAAGTGAACCATTCTTCTGATTATATGCCTTGATTGATAAATACCTATTATACTATTTACAAATAATAAGTTTATGATTTATGAATATAAAAGGTTAGCTATAGCATTAGGCCTAGAAGTAATGCTAAGTTTGGAGAGTGTTTTAGTTGAATGACAATCTATAAATGTGAATTGAGTGAGTCTATTGACAAAATGCTAAAACATCTATTGATAAGATAAATTTAGGTCAATTGCACACAAATCCTTTTCAGTTTAAAAAAATATTTAGGGGCCGTTTGGTATTGATATCTAGTGTTTGGTATAGTAATATCGATATCTAGTATTTGGTATATGTGTTTGGTATCGCCAGATATTGATATCAAGTAATATCTAGATATCAAATTTAGTCTTATTTGATATACTATTTTTTTGGGAGGTATCACTTGATATCGATATCACCCGATATCGATATTTCGATACCGATATCTTGATATCAAGATATCAACCGATATCGATATCTTCATATCTAGATATCAATACCAAACGAGTCCTTAGGAATCAAACCAATAGAAAAAGGAAAAATCCAAGTAGGGTTCATCCAAAAACTCAAGCCGTTCATGTAACCCTGAAAACATGTTAAACTTGTAAATTGGGTTTGACCATCTTTCTACTTCCTCCCTTTCGTCCATGGCAGTCCATTAAACCCTAATTCGAGTCAGTCTTCATAGTCGGCGGTTCCGGATGACAAGATCAAGCATCTCAAATTTGTATCCGCCGAAAGGGGATTGGTTGATTCGATCCACGTTGTCGCCGAATTCGAGAGGATTTTGGTTGTCTAATGGCAGTTTGTTTTCGATTGATTCTTCGTTGGTTCAACCGGTGATTCGTGTAGAGGGTGCGGAGTGTTAGCAGTTACGGTGGAGAACGGGCTGGGCTAGGACTGAATCAAATCGGACTCCAGAGATTGAATCAAAAAATACTAATAAAGACATAAAAGAACGAAACAGCGCACATCAAAGCTATACCGAACAACGTCAGTAGGAATCGGCGACAGAGTGGGGGAGGCGGTGCGATATCACCCGCAAATGGCGACGGACTGTCGTACACCGATAATGAGAGTTAATTGCAGGAGTGTTGAGTGTAGAGGCCAGAGCGATCGAGAAACGACAAACTTGTTTTAGGCTTTTTCTCCTTGCAGATTTGCAATGACGATAATTAACAAATACTCCGTATGGTTTTCAGTTTTCACACCATCTGTACAATTAGGAAGAAAGCCAATCCTAATCCATTCTATTTTAATTTGGAATAAGTTTGGTTGGGTTCATTCAAATCAAATTGTTTATTTGGTAATCAAAACTAGGAAGCGATTTCAAGCGCTTCAAAGGCAATGCAAATTTATGGTGTGAATTTTAGATTACTTTTATTTTGGAGAAAATTTGTACCTCCGCGCAAATTTTTAGCCAAATTAGAAGAGTGTCCATAATTTTGAAATATTTAGCAAACTGTCCATCTTATTTTTTTAACCCTAATTTCAGATCTAAACCGGCCCCAATCTCAGATCCACAAAATCGTCTTCTCCCTTGCTCTTGCTCCTCCTCCTCCGTTTCCATGGCTGCTCTTCCTCCTCAGTTTCCATATTTGTCTTCTCCCTCGCTCTTGCTCCTCCTCTGTTACCATAGTCTACGTCCCTAATGTGATAGATTTAGTTTTGCATAGTTTCGCCTCTTGAAGAGTGCGCCTCCGCTTGTTGTATTGCACCTTTTATGTTTATGATTGTATGTTTTGACGAGTTTTCTTCTACCGATTTGTCGACCATCAAGATTCATGTATATCTGATCTTGAATTCTTACATAATAAAAAAAGTCCCAAAAAATTTGTGTATCTAAATTAACTTAAATGAAAATTTTTAAATCAAGATTTTTTACAATATATCATTTATTAAATATTTAAAACAATACCAACAATCTAATGTTATAAATTTAAGGAGTAATATAACTTTAAAGAACAATATCAACAACTTTTCCATCCATCTATATTTCCTATAAAATGTATCACACATTATCTATCCATCTATCTATTATAAAAAGGAAAATGACTCAAAATAATAGCAACTATCACATATGAACTAAAAATAATACGAACTCAAAAAAGTCTCAAAATAATATAAACTATCCATCTATAAATCAAAAACAATACAAACTTTAAAATCAATTAAAAATAATACACACTATGAACTTTTAACTCAAAATGGTACAAATTTTTGAAGTTTGGACTAGGAGAAGAATCAACACAAAACATTATTTATAAAAATTACAAAAATATGAGTATAAAGTCAGACTTTGCACAAATGCATCCCCTTTATTTTTAAATACACCAAAACCACTATTTATTTATTCAACTTTACAAAAAAAACTTTTTATTTTGAAATTAAATAAAATCACATCCACTTTATCCATAATTATTAAAAAACATAGAATCACATCCTAAAATTCATGTAATTAATTTTGTGTAATTTCAAAAAATTGGGGTTCTATTATACAAAGTTGGACAATCAAATAGTGGGTTTGATGTATTTAAAATATAAAAGGTAGATTTGTGCAAAGTATGAATAATTATATATTTTTTTTATAATTTTGAATCTTATCCTAATTTAAGTTCAAAAGTTTGTATTATTTTGAGTTAAAAGTTCAGAGTTTGTATTATTTTTAGTTGATTTTAAAGTTTGTATTATTTTTGGTTTATAGGTGAAATCGCTTCCTCCGTTCGGCAAAACATGTCATTTTAGCACTTTTCACAAGTTTTAAGGTAATTAACAAATGTACTAATGTACCCTTAATTATTACCCTCCTTTTTTACTTTATCGAAAACTACAACTAACAAATCATCAATCATGTCAAGGGTATTTTTGTAAAGTGAAGTGCAAAATACCTATAATGACAAGTTTTTTTGAACAAATATAACACCCTAAAATGACATGTTTTGCCGAACGGAGGGAGTATTATTTTTGGTTTATAGGTGGATAGTTTGTATTATTTTGAGACTTTTTTTAGTTCGTATTATTTTTGGTTCATATCTCATAGTTGGTATTATTTTGAGTCATTTTTCTTTATAAATATGAACAAGAGATCATGTATATATGACAACAAGTACAATAGTTAAAGGCCTTCAAAATATTGTAGTGGTAAAGAGATGTAACCAAAGGAAGTATGACCACATTCAATACCAAGGTAATGGAGAAACCTCAAATGGACCAAATCGGTGGTTGGCGTCTTCAAGATCAACTTTGATGGCTCCAAGCTACCATCGGGAGATGCAACGATATGATATGATATCCGGGATCACCATGGTCGAGTCATATCCACTAATGCCTCCCTGTGCGGCTCCATTTCGACCTTGATGGCTGAAACCCTGGCTCTCAACTCAGGCTTAACTTGATAGCGGCCAGAGACTTGGGTTGGGGACAGATCGAGCTTCAAGGTGATAGCCTCATAGTGATTAATTGAGTGTCCGGTGTGTGATAATGCCCTTTGGGAGATCGAGATGATCGACACAAACATCCAACAGTACTTACTGCAATGTTTTGAGTATGCTACCTACAAGCATATGTTCCGAGAAGTGAACCAGATTGCAGACAAGGTGGCTCAACTCAGGCACGCGATGGACCTCGGACCTCTGACCTCTCATGTCCGCTCTAGAGTTGCTGATTCTCGTCCAAAAGAACGCTATTGGATGGTGGGTCAGTAGGGTCTGATTTTTTTTTTTTACAGTAGGCAATAATTAGGAGCGATTACACAAGCTGTAATCTGGCTCCTTATCATCCTTAAGGATGATGGTACAAAGTTCCCTATTAAAAGGGATAGTGGAGCTATTACTAATGATACCCTTCCGAGCTATAAAGTCGGCTACTTGATTCGCTTCTTGGTAGCGGTGTCTGTATTGAACAAGGTCAGAAGCAGATTCCAATTGCTTGATCTTTTCAACGTGGTGTATAATCTCCCATCTGATATAATTACTGCTGGTGATGGCTTTGATGAGCTGTAGATTGTCCCCTTCTATTATTACTCTTCGTAGTCCTTTCCTAATTGCGTGCTCCATACCTGTCTGGATAGCGATAGCTTCAGTTTAAATGGCTAAGCCTTTGACAGTTTCCTTGTAGAACATATCAATGACATGGCCCTGGGAGTCCCGAGCAACCCCTCCCACATGGCAAGCACCAGTGAGATTAACAAAGCCATCCACATTGATTTTGTAGACAGCCCCAGGTGGTCTGCTCCATTTAGCTTTAGATCTCTTGTTTGTAGTTTTATTCCTATTATTATCTTTTTTTATTTGGGTCCAATCACATATGTTTGAAGTGATTCTATGAATGATATTTTCTATTGGGGCCAGAGCTTTATTCCTAAAGATAAATTCATTGCTGATTTCCCAAACAGTTTGCCAAATAAAGACTAGTTCTTCAAAATTTTTGTTTCCAATTCGAATTTCATCTATATTAAAAGGTTGGGAATCATTTATATTCATATGTTAGAAGTATTTTCCGGTTTGTGTCTCAAAGTGGTCAATTATTTTCCTGGTGGATAGACAACTTCTCATTAAATGTTCCGTATCTTCTTCCGCTTAGTTGCAAAGGCTACACTGACTGGGAACTCGGTTAACGTATTTATTAAGCCTTTGAGTTGTGGGAAGACCATCTACCATTATCTTCCATATAAAGCTTCTTATTCTTGGAGGTAGATTTAGCTTCCAAATCCAGTTAAGATCTTTTGATGCATGAGATATGTTATTTGTCATGCGTTTGACTGATTTTGTAGTGAAATTTCCACTTGGGTCTAGCTTCCAGATAAGTTTATCAGGCGTATCCCAGTTTGGAATTTGTATATCTAGAATTTTACAAGAGACTTTGGGGGGGGGGGGGGGGGGGAAGAGGCTATTTACTAGTGGGGCATTCCAACGTTTTTGTGCATTAAAAAACTGGCTTACTTTCATTTCCGGATCATGGTTCCCTCTAAATTGTTCAAGATCTTGATTAGGGACCCACGGGTGAGACCAAACATTTATGCTATTTCCATTTCCAATTAGCCAAAGGAGACCCTGTTCAAATTTGTTTCTTAACGAGAGGAGTCGATCGTATTGCCATGATGTGAAATGATTGGATCGATTACTAATATTATCCTTTTGAAGGTACTTTTCTTTTATCACCTGAAACCATATATTATTCTCATTTGTGTAGAGCTTCCAAAGGAGTTTCATTTGTAAGCTTTGGTTAAGTTCTTCTGCTTTCCTAATACCCAGGCCTCCTTGGCATTTGCTTTTGCAGATGTTATCCCAACTTACCAGTGGTGTGTACCTTTCTGATTGTAGCTTATTCCAGAAGTAATTTTTGTTGATCTGGTCAATTTGTTCTAGGATTCCTTTTGGTAGCAGGAAGTTTTGCATAAGGTAATTTGTTTTGGAGCTAAGATTTGATTGGATTAGCACCGCTCTACCTGCTTGTGAGAGGGTGGAAGCCTTCCATTTAGAGAGTTGCTTTTTTAGATTTTGTACTGCATCTTCAAAAACACAGTTTTTGATTCTTCCATTTATAAGAGGGATGCCGAAGTACTTCTCAAGTGTTCTTGTGATGAGAACCCCCATATGTTGTGCAAGATCTCTTGCTAGAGTCTGAGATACATTTGCTGAACATTGAATTGGGCTTTTTGAATAGTTTATGGTTAATCCTGATAGGTTTGAGAAATTGTTTAGCATATTTTGGATAGTATTAAGACTGGTGTGAGCTGTTTTTGCAAATATTAAAGTATCATCTGCAAAAGTTAGGAAGGGTATGGGGGTGCCATTCTTAGTTAATTTAATCCCTACTAGAGCATCTTCTAGTAAGGCTTCTTTGTGTAACTCTCTAGAGAGGCCTTCCATAACTAGTATAAATATGTAAGGGGCTAAGGGGTCACCTTGTCTAATTCCTCTGTTAGGTTTGAATTGTTTTCCAGGGATGTTGTTTACAAGGACCGAGAAGGAGGTTGTTGAGAGACATTTCATAATCCATTTTATCCATATACTATGGAAACCAAATTTGGTGAGAACCGCTTCAATATAACTCCAGTTTATTTTATCATATATTTTTTTTCCATATCTAATTTTAGAGCCATCCAACCTGTTTTCCCTTTTTTCCGGTTAAAACTATGAAATATTTCATGTGCAATGAGTGTATTGTCTTGTATAGATCTGCCTTCTACAAAGGCTTCTTGATATGGGTTGATTAATTTAGGAAGAATGTGTTTTAGTCTATTAGCAAGAATTTTCCAAATGACTTTGTAAAACGTATTGCAAAGACTAATGGGTCTATAGTGATTAATATTTGTAGGGTTATCCGTTTTTGGGACAAGTGCAATAAAGGTATGGTTTGATTCTGTTAACAATTGCCCAGAGTGAAAGAAAGCTTTGATAGCTTTGTAGCAGGATGATCCAATTATATGCCAGTATTTTTTGTAAAATTCTGGTGGGTAGCCATCTGGCCCAGGAGTTTTGTCTTCTGCCATTTCCCAAAAAATATTTTTGATTTCCATCTCAGTTGGTTGGGCTATCAAGTTTTCATTTTCTTGAGTAGTAATATGTGGCTGAATGTTCCAAACATCTTGAGGTTGAATTCTTCTTTGGTGGTTGTTAATAAATCTCTCTGACATTTCTATGGTTATTTCATCAGAAATTGCCCCTTGGTCGGTTAGTATTTGTCCTTGGTTAGATTCAAAGTAGAACATGGATCTTCTAAAATTTTTAATTTTAACAGTTGTTTGGAAATATTTTGTATTACGATCCGATAGCCGCGGATGCTTGATTTTGGCTCTCTGCTTCCAAAATTTGTGGCTGTATTCCAATAATCTTGATTTCTTATGTTCCAATCTAGCAAGTTTGACTTCTTCCGTTGCTGTAATCCTCCCCCAAGGGAGTTTAAGCTGGAAGTTCTTGATTTGTAATTCAACTTGGGCTAACTGTTTTGACAGATTGTTTGTTTGCTTTTTACAATAGTTTTTTGTGTTTTATTTAAGAAGTTTTGTTTTTGCATTAGTTTGTAGGCAAAGGATCCAGATAGTTTATTACTCCATACTTTCTTGACCATTTCTTCATAAGCTTTGTTTGTAGTCCAGGCCATTTCAAATCTAAAAGGGGTTCCTTTATTTGATCTATGTTTACCAATATCAAGAGTGATGGGGCAATGATCAGAGTGAGAAAAAGAGTGATGCTTAGTTCTAAGGTTAGGGAAAGATGAGATAATGTGTTGATGGGCTAGAGCTCTATCTAACCTTTCATATGTATTATTTGTGTTTGATTTATTTTTCCTCCAGGTGAAGGGTGAACCATTAAAAGGTACAGTATGAAGATTTAGATTATCTTTCACACGTTTTATCCTTCTAAATCTAGAGCAAGTAGGGGTAATGCCGCCTACCTTTTCTGTATCATTTTCAATATCGTTTAGGTCTCATATTATGATAATAGGAAGCTGATGTTTATGAATTAAAGCATAGTTTTCTTCCCAGAATTGATCTTCTCTAGCTCGATTGAAGGAACATATACAAAGAGAATGGTCAATTCATGGTTTTCTATCTTGGCTTGAAGCATAATTACTCTATTATTTTGTTCAATGATATTACAATCTTCCATGATTTTTTATTTATAAAGCATCCATAAGCCTCCTTTGAGGCCAGAAGCTCTTATATAGTGGGACTTTTGAAAGCTAGAGATTCGCATTTGGATTTCATTTGGAGGCTCTGTGGCCTTTGTTTCAGCTAAGACAAGAATGTCAAGGTTATTTACAAAGCGTAATTGGTTGATTTCTTGCCATAAGAGAGGTCTCTTAGTACCCCTAACATTCCAATAACCAATACTAATCATAAGGATAACATTGATTATGCTGAAGTAACAGGTACATAATATACTTACATGTAAACCAAAAGATCTTGCTTATACTCATGCAACGATGGTAGTTCATACCTTTGAGCGTGACATTAATAAAGTGGCTACTTATGCATAGCTGGTTAGGGCCAAGTCCGTAGATTCCTAACTTATTGAGGGTTAGTTGCTTTGAAGTCAGATTCTTGCGTTGACCGCGCTTCACTCGTTCTAGCGTGGAAGCGTATTCTTCTACGCCGTAAAGGAAGCGGGTGCCTGAGTAGAGTACTCACTGGGAGGGATATCTTTGTAGTGGCAGCTTCTCCTGCTTTTTGTTTTGATATATAAGCTTGTAGCAAGGTTGTGTATGATATGTTTGTTGATAAAGTTTTGGTCGCTTGCCACCACCCCTCCCATAAGGAGATAAATGGGACGTCGCTGAAGGTTTGGAGTAAGGGGAAAGAGTAGGACCATACCTGATCTCCATGCAAGCTCAAACACCAGGAAGAAAGAACGGTCCACGTCGGATAAGGGCATCATAGGAACATTCCCACCAAGCATCAGATGTAACACCCCTTTTATATCCAAGGAAATGCTACAGCGCCAGTAAATACACAGACTTTAATGTCTTTGTATTCACCTTAGGCTTATAGGGACATGTAACCATACTCCCATAAACAAGATGATAATAAAGCAAATAATAAAATAATATTAGCGGAAGACTTAAAAGTGTTATAATTGAAAATAAACTGTCAAAGGTATCCCATAAACCACTAAAATCCAACTTAGAAATATAATAATAACCAAAGTTTTTAAATGAAACAAGATTTTTATTAATGATAGTCCGTCTCCTTGTCCAGCCCCAGCTCCTCTGCTCTTACTAGATCTGTGGAATATGGTCTGGTGTTTCGTGATTACGAAGGACACCAGATGGTTAGTACATTTAAGCCTAGCAAGCGATAAGAAAAATGTTCAACTTTAACTAAAACCAGTGACCCTGAAACGGTATAATAATAGTTAAGGGAAAATTTATAGTATCTAATGTGGAAATCTGATAATAGAATAAAACAAAAATGACACATGACTCGGATGATCACGGAGATCGAATAAGAATACGATATAGGAATTATACTCGAATACAATGAAGTATAATATGCGCAGAATTGATCACCTTACATAATACACTATACTATAACATTAATAATAACGACAATAATAATATAACACGTGATACCGGTCGGGCCCTTAAAGAGGACTACGACCTACAACACTATGGAAGTTTACCATCCTGCGATGAATGCATTCCGGAATGGGTCGTTTCATGAAACCTTTATAGGGTAAGGCTTAACGAACCTCAACCTGCAAGTTAGTCTTAACTAAAGAAAACTCGCACTGACTAAAAGTCAACTCGCACTATAAAGTACGCATATTTAATTATATCGTAATTTAGTCGCTTTAATTACACTAGGTGATCATGTACACGGTATTAACAATAGAATACAAGCATGGATATTTCAAAGGTCTTAATATCGCATGTTAATAATCTGCATGAAAGATCCGAACAGAAATTCATGCAATTAGGAATATGGGTTTAATTACTCTAACTCATAAATTATACGCATACGCATTATACTTATAATTGCCCATTTATATACTCATGCCAATTTAGAGTGAAAATGATAAATCACATCAAGCAGGCAGATATGTAATCTATCGAAACCGACAAGGAAATTGGCCATAGGGCCGCATTCGACACGATAGAAATGAAAGGCACCACAAAAGTCACGAAACATTGTAAAGGGCAATATGAACGAAATCACTTGCCTTGACTTTCGATGATCAGCTGATGACAACCAGGCGAGATTTTAGCACCTATTGAATCCAACGGAAAAATGAATATCAATATTGATATTTTATGAAATTAACTTTACTTAACTCAATTTGAAATTGAATTAATTCTATAAAGTTAAATATTATATACCAATATGAATTCCTCGGGAAGCGGGATCCGGCGTGGGTGCTTCGAGATTTCTTGGTGTCGCTGAAACGGGCAAGAATCGAACAGTTTAGAAATATTGGCCACTTAACTTAATAAGTAATTAACTCAGGGCCAAAAACGGAAATTATATAAAATAAGGGAAGCTTTCTGTAATTTAAGCAAAAGAGATTAAATTCTCTGTTCACCTTCTTCTTCGAACTCACGTACAGAGGAACCGGTGAAGCTTCGCGGCGGCGATTGAAAGCGGCAACGGCTACGGCTCGGCGCTGCGATTGGCGACGGTGGTGACGAAGGGCAGCCGTGGTGACGGTAACGGCACAGCAGCGGCCTTCGGACAAGGATCGAAGGCGATGCTCTTCTTCCGGCGTCGATGCGCGAGTGCAGCGACAAATCGGGGCGACTCGGGCAGCCTCGACCCTCTGTTCTCCGGCCAGGCGGTGCTGCAGTGGCTCATCTGCTGGCAATGGAGGACTGCGGAAGTCCGGCACTGGCGCACTGCAGTGGTGGCGGCTGCTCACGGGAATGTCGAGAGGATTGGGAGAGGAGAATGAAGAGGAAGGCTTCGGTTTGACTGATGGAAAGCTAACGAGGTCCTTCTCTAGTTATAGGACTGGAATTGAAAGAGATAGGGAGGAAGAGGTTGATACCCATCCAGTTGCTGAGATCTCGGATTTGGCTGAGATTGGGTTTACCTGAACGTAGGAGATGTTTATCAGAAAAAAAATCTGGAGGAAGAGATACACCTTGGAGGAGAAGGAAAAGGTAAAAGAAAAGGTAAAAAACTTCCTTTCCTTCCTTTTGTTTTTACCGTAATGTATAAAGTAGGAGGTGGGCCATTTTGTTTCCTCAAAAGAGGTAATAACCTTTGGGTTGAAAAGTGGGCTTCTACCAACCGGGCTGGGCCGAAAATCTGACCCTCTTTATTGGGTTTATAGATGCAAACTGAATTTAATTATATATTATACATATATATGGGTCCATCTATATATATATATATATTATATATTAGCGGAAAGAAAATATTATTTAATTTAACTTTATAAATTAAATAATTTAAATAGCAAGAATGTTTAGAGGATAAAATTAGAATAATATAATTATTCTAATTTATATTATATATCTTATGCGAATTTATTAGCTTCCTAAATTCACATAGTATAGTATAATATTATCTAAAGAAATATCCCAAAAATAATTTGGGGTATTTCATACCTCCCTCCTTAAAATAAGTTTCGTCCCGAAACTTAGAAAGAGAAAAAGAACGGAACTGAGAATAAATTAAGTGGAACTTTAGAACTGACGAGAGAAATGAATAAGAGATCATCAAGAGTCCAAAACATTAACCAAATGAACCATAACAAAGGTCCTCAACAAGTTTTCTTATTCAACAACAATAGAATAAACGAGGTAATGAAAACACTATGCGATCCGCGCTAGGTAGAAAACAACTGAGGAAAGCGTTTCCGCATTTCTTCCTCAGTTTCCCAAGTCATCTCCTCAGTTCCGTGCTTTGACCAAAGCACCTTGACGAGCGGAACCACCTTGGTGCGAAGTTGCTTCTCTCGTCGCTCTAGAATCCGCACCGGTTCCTCCTCGTAGGTTTCGGTGGGGCGGACCTCGATGTCCTCGTAGCTTAGGATGTGGGTCGGGTCAGGCACGTACTTCCGTAGCAACGATACATGGAAGACGTCATGTACTGGATGAGCTGACGGGGGTAGAGCAAGGCGGTAGGCAACGTTGCCTACACGCTGCAGAATCTCAAATGGCCCGACATATCGAGGGTTCAGCTTCCCTCGCTTTCCGAACCGAAAGACTCCCTTCGTGGGTGACACCTTCACGAACACCTTGTCGCCCACCTCAAAGTTGACCTCTCTACGCCTAGGGTCAGCATAAGACTTCTGGCGACTCTGAGCGGTCAACATTCGTTGTCTGATCATAGCGACTTCTTCAGCTGTCTTCTCTAGAAGCTCCGGACCTAGATGGATGGCATCAGTCGCATCATCCCAACACACTGGCGATCGACACTTTCGTCCATAGAGGGCTTCAAAAGGAGCCATCTTTATGGATGAATGCCAGCTGTTGTTGTAGGTGAACTCAATCAGACTCAAACTGGTCTCCCAATCTGTTGGCCTATCCAGGACACAAGCTCGTAGCATATCATCTAGTGTCCGAATGGTCCTCTCTGACTGACCATCTGTCTGAGGGTGAAAAGCGGTACTGAAATTTAGTTGTGTACCAAGTCCCTCATGCAGCTTCTTCCAGAACTCTGAGACGAATCGTCCGTCGCGTTCAGAGACAATGGACGAAGGAATCCCGTGCAGGCGGACGATGTGCTGAAGGTACAATTCTGCTAGCTTTGCCGGCTTCCAGTTAGATCGGATAGAAATGAAGTGTGCACATTTGGTGAGTCGATCAACAATCACCCAAATGGCATCCTTCTGCCCTTGACCCTTAGGGAGCCCCATAACAAAATCCATGGAGATCTGTTCCCACTTCCATGTGGGCACTGGAAGTGGTTGGAGCTTCCCACCAGGTCTCTGATGCTCGATCTTGACCTGCTGACACACCAAGCATCTGGCCACGTGCTCTGCTACTTCATTCTTCATGCCAGACCACCAGTAGTTCCTTCTCAGATCCTTGTACATCTTACTAGATCCAGGATGTACCGAATAGCCGGATGCATGAGCTTCCTAAAGGATGGTCTGTCGGATCTCAGGAACATTAGGGACGTAGATGCGATTCCCAAACCATAAGGATCCATCATCCCTCACAACAAAGCCCGGGGCTTTACCATCGAAGAAGTCAACAGTGATCTGCAGTAACACAACATCCTCTGTCTGCTTCGCTTTTATCTCTGCTAACAGATCTGACTGAACCTCCAGCCTACACAACTGTCCTCGGTTCCTTTCAAACCAAACCTCAACCTCCAACCTGAGCAGATCCCTTTGCAGAACAGGACTTGTTGTCAAACAGCTAATCATAGCCTCGTGCTGAGATTTCCGGCTCAAAGCATCGGCTACGACATTAGCCTTTCCAGGATGATAGAGAAGCTCAATGTCATAGTCCTTGATCAGCTCTAACCAGCGTCTCTGTCTCATGTTCAACTCCTTCTGGGTGAACACATACTTGAGGCTTTTGTGGTCGGTGTATATCTGGCAACGAACTCCATACAGATAATGGCGCCAGATTTTTAGAGCAAATACCACAGCAGCTAATTCCAGATCATGCACTGGGTAGTTCTCCTCATACGGCTTCAACTGTCGTGATGCATAGGCTATTACCTTCCCATCTTGCATCAGTACACAACCCAAACCTTGCTTGGAAGCATCACTGTAAATCACATAATCCTTTGACTCCTTCGGAAGTGCTAGAATAGGTGCTGTGATCAACTGCTTCTTGAGCTCCTGAAAGCTTGCTTCGCACCTGTCATTCCAGACGAATTTCTGGGATTTGCGCAGAAGTGAGGTCAGTGGTTGGGCCAATTTGGAGAACCCTTCCACAAACCTCCTGTAGTAGCCTGCTAGTCCCAGAAAACTCTGGATCTCCTTGACGTTCTTTGGTGGAATCCACTTCTCTACAGCTACTATCTTCTGGGGGTCGACCATCACCCCTTTCTCTGAGATGATGTGGCCTAGGAAGGTCACCTGCTTCATCCAAAAGTCACACTTGGACAACTTTGCGTACAACTGATGCTCTCGCAGTGTTATCAAAATAGTTCTCAAGTGTTCCGAGTGAGCCTCTTCACTCGGTGAGTAGATCAGGATGTCGTCGATGAAGAATACGACGAACTTGTCCAGATACTGGTGGAAACAATGATTCATCATGTCCATGAAGACTGCCGGGGCATTTGTTAAGCCAAAAGGCATCACTACGAACTCATAGTGCCCATAACGTGTCCTAAATGCAGTCTTTGGAATATCCTCATCACGGACTCGGAGCTGATGGTAACCAGATCGAAGGTCAATCTTGGAGAATACCCTTGCTCCCTGAAGCTGATCTAACAAGTCGTCGATGCGTGGAAGTGGATACTTGTTCTTGATCGTCACCTTGTTCAACTCCCGATAATCAATACACAGACGGAAAGAGCCGTCTTTCTTCTTCACAAACAGCACGGGAGCACCCCAAGGTAAAGCGCTGGGTCGGATATAACCCTTCTCTAATAGCTCGTCAAGCTGGCTCTTCAACTCTTGCATCTCCACTGGAGCCATGCGGTACGAAGCTTTGGAAATAGGAGCGGTTCCTGGTTCTAAGTCGATGGTGAACTCAATGAACCGCTTTGGAGGTAAACCAGGAATCTCGTCGGGAAAGACATCAGGGAAATCCCGAACTACAGGAATATCGGAGATAGGGACCGGTTCGGACGGCTGATCCTGCAGATAGCATAAAAATCCGGCACAACCTTGACGTAACAATCTGGCTGCCTGCATTACATTAATAACAAGGCCATCCTCCTCGGGGATGCGCCCACGAAATCTGCACACAACCTTACCATCCGGCGAAATGGTCATGATTCTCCGTCCGCAATCAATGATTGCACCATGGCGAGTAAGCCAATCCATGCCGAGGATGATGTCCTGAGGAAGGATCGGAAGCAGAACAAGATCGGCAAGGTACTCATCACCACTTATCGTGATGGAGAAGCGAAATAACATTTTCCTACCTTGAACTCTTTCCCCATTAGGGAATTTCACAACGAAAGCATCATCTAGAGTCACAGATTCTAATCCGAGTCTTACAACAGTTTGCTCGGCTATAAAAGAATGAGAAGCGCCCGAATCAAAAAGAATGTTAATAGGTTCAGCCCGGAGATAGATAATACCTTGAGCCATAGGAGAAGCAGTGTCATCCAGCCTACGCATCTCATATAGTCGCGGACCCTGCTGAGATGACCCGACGACGTTCTTGCCTTTGTTCACAGTCGGCTGTGAACCTGCAGGAATCTGGGTATTTTGTTGGTACTGCTGCGGCCTGTGCTGCTGCTGGTTTTCATACTGTCTCTGCCCCGGATTCCGAGGAACCATAGCGGATGCCTGCTGTGAGCGGTTTTGGTTCCCGTTAGGAGCAAAACGGCAGAAGCGGACCATGTGACCAGACTTGTTACATCCTCTATAGATACGCTTCTTCTCTCTGCAATCTGGTTTCAGATGTCCCGATTTCCCGCAGTTGTAGCAGACTGCTGATTGACCACCTCTAGCAGAAGTAGTGTCCTGACCTGGCTGGGTACGGCCAGTTGTCGTCCCCCAGCAGGTGCAGAAGGAGCTGGCCTCTTCGAGCCAGAATACTGCTGACGACCTCTCCTCCGATCATATATTTCCTGAGCCTTCCTGCTCTCATCAAGAGTGGCCTCAACCCTGTAGGCTGCGTCGATATAAGCATCCAAGGTCTCATTTTTGTAAGCCAACATCTGCAGCTTCAGTTTCGGGTACATCCATTCATGGAAATACTCCACCTTGTGCTTCTCAGTTTGCACCAATTCATCAGCATAGGGCAATAGTTCATAATACTTGTCCACCAGTTGAGCTAGTTTCATCCCTTGAGTGTTGGGGTAAAGAAACTCTCTCTTCTTCTCTAACCTCAGCGACGGAGAGAAGTAGTGATCGGTAACCAGCTTCTTGTAGGTCTCCCAGGAAAGAGCATTCACCCAAGTGCGGTAGGCGGACTCCCACCACTGTCCCGCTACACCCTTTAGGTACAAAGCAGTAACGTGTACCTTAGTGTCATCAGTGCAGTGGATACCTCGGAAGACTTTCTCGATGTGCGTGAACCACTGGACCACTTTGAATGGCTCACCAGTTCCATCATAGTTATCCACCTTGCTGGCATTGACCGCTTTCAGGACGTTACTGTAGGTGTCCATCGGTCCAGCTGGGTGGTGAGGAGGAGGGTTAGGTGCCCCCAGATCCCTAGTTGCTGCACGCCTGTCAGGAGGTGGACGCCTTTCATCTCCCACTACCTGAGCCACAACATCCCTCACCATTCCCCTCAGAGCTTGCATCAGTTCCTCGTCCAGCATGTTATCAACTGGGGTGCGCTGCCTTTGGCTGGCATGAGAAGCCCTAAGCTGGCTTTGAGCGCCATTCAGGGAGTGAGCGCCTGATTCCTCCACCTGCTCCATGCGTGGGTTCGAAATGCCATTCTCCACCCGATCGGAGTTAGGTGGTGGCATGATGGGCTCAGTAGCAGCCTTGGTACGTCCCCTAGTATTCATGATCTGAAGGTAGGAGAAATAATATTAATAATTTCAAACTCGACCAGATCAGGGTTGGAGATAATGCATTTAATATCCAAACTTCATAATGCATACTAAACGAGTTCAAATACTAAGAGAATAACAAAAGTTGCAACCACCTAAAACATAGGGTAAGTCTACCCTTTAGGGAAAAAGAAATACTATATCTGTTTAAGAAATTGAAAGTCTATTAATGGTAGAGGCTGGTGAGATCTCAATCCTCATCGTCTTCTGAAAAGGTATACAGCTCGAGGAGTTTTTCCATTTCAGAGTTGTGCTTCTGTGAGGCTGCATTTCTCTCTAACTCAGCATGCTCACACAACTTTTTCAACTCCTCCCTAGCCTCATCACAGCGTTTTTCCAGCCCCTCCATAATCCGCTCCTTATCCTTGTATATTTCCTCTGCCTCCCTTACGCGGAGTCTCTGCCTCGATCTTTTTACCAGCAATGCCTGATAGGCTTTCCTATCAACGCGGATTTCCGCAAAGGATATCTTCTTTGTGTCCTCCTCACTGGGGGCTTGGGATGGTTCCGTGTCGTACACTCGGACGAGGTCCAGGAGGTACTCTCTCCTATCGTCGTCTAGAGGAGCTAGCATGGCTCTCTTTTCCCGTGCTGCCTTTTCCTCGCTGTAGAATCGAGGAGTTCCCAAGTTATTTTCCTTGTACCACTCGCGGATGAGCTTCTTGCCATATTCCGTGGCTGCAGCTCCTTCGGGAGGGTCGATCAGGACATTCTTCCCCTTGGATAGCTCTATTGTCTCTTTCTCCACAACCTCGACTTCTGTGCTGGAGTTAGATCCGGCGTCTGAGCTATCGGTGAGGTCAATGCGTTGGGGGTTACCCATTGTGTGGAACTTCGAGATCTTGCGAGCGTCAGACATCTATCGAGGAGGATGAAAAGACATCAATACTCGAGCGAGACAATCCCAGAAAGAGGAATTTAAAAGGAAAAACAAGAATAGGAAATGTAATATTAGTCTTTGGCAGGTGCAGGAGCTTGAGCAGGACTATCGGACAAGTATTTTGAAATTATTTCCCAAAACTGCTTACCTTTGAACGTAAAAAGTTGGTTTTGATAAAAGCTTTTTGCGATTCATTTTAGAAATCATTTAAAAATTTAAATGAAAACGTTTTAAAACCTATAGCTCTGATACCACCTTCTGTAACACCCCCTTTTATATCCAAAGAAATGCTACAGCGCCAGTAAATACGCAGACTTTAATATCTTTGTATTCACCTTAGGCTTATAGGGACATGTAACCATGCTCCCATAAACAAGATGATAATAAAGCAAATAATAAAATAATATTAGCGGAAGACTTAAAAGTGTTATAATTGAAAATAAACTGTCAAAGGTATCCCATAAACCACTAAAATCCAACTTAGAAATATAATAATAACCAAAGTTTTTAAATGAAACAAGATTTTTATTAATGATAGTCCGTCTCCTTGTCCAGCCCCAGCTCCTCTGCTCTTACTAGACCTGTAGAATATGGTCCGTTGTTTCGTGATTACGAAGGACACCAGCCATCCAATAAATAGGATGGTTAGTACATTTAAGCCTAGCAAGCGATAAGAAAAATGTTCAACTTTAACTAAAACCAGTGACCCTGAAACGGTATAATAATAGTTAAGGGAAAATTTAGAGTATCTAATGTGGAAATCTGGTAATAGAATAAAACAAAAATGACACATGACTCGGATGATCACGGAGATCGAATAAGAATACGATATAGGAATTATACTCGAATACAATGAAGTATAATATGCGCAGAATTGATCACCTTACATAATACACTATACGATAACACTAATAATAACGACAATAATAATATAACACGTGATACCGGTCGGGCCCTTAAAGAGGACTACGACCTACAACACTATGGAAGTTTACCATCCCGCGATGAATGCATTCCGGAATGGGTCGTTTCATGAAACCTTTATAGGGTAAGGCTTAACGAACCTCAACCTGCAAGTTAGTCTTAACTAAAGAAAACTCGCACTATAAAGTACGCATATTTAATTATATCGTAATTTAGTCGCTTTAATTACACTAGGTGATCATGTACACGGTATTAACAACAGAAGACAAGCATGGATATTTCAAAGGTCTTAATATCGCATGTTAATAATCTGCATGAAAGATCCGAACAGAAATTCATGCAATTAGGAATATGGGCTTAATTACTCTAACTCATAAATTATACGCATACGCATTATACTTATAATTGCCCATTTATATACTCATGCCAATTTAGAGTGAAAATGATAAATCACATCAAGCAGGTAGATATGTAATCTATCGAAACCGGCAAGGAAATTGGCCACTGGGCCGCATTCGACACGATAGAAATGAAAGGCACCACAAAAGTCACGAAACATTGCAAAGGGCAATATGAACGAAATCACTTGCCTTGACTTTCGATGATCAGCTGATGACAACCAGGCGAGATTTTAGCACCTATTGAATCCAACGAAAAAATGAATATCAATATTGATATTTTATGAAATTAACTTTACTTAACTCAATTTGAAATTGAATTAATTCTATAAAGTTAAATATTATATACCAATATGAATTTCTCGGGAAGCGGGATCCGGCGTGGGTGCTTCGAGATTTCTTGGTGTCGCTGAAACGGGCAAGAATCGAACAGTTTAGAAATATTGGCCACTTAACTTAATAAGTAATTAACTCAGGGCCAAAAACGGAAATTATATAAAATAAGGGAAGCTTTCTGTAATTTAAGCAAAAGAGATTAAATTCTCTGTTCACCTTCTTCTTCGAACTCACGTACAGAGGAACCGGCGAAGCTTCGCGGCGGCGATTTAAAGCGGCAACGGCTACGGCTCGGCGCTGCGATTGGCGACGGTGGTGACGAAGGGCAGCCGTGGTGACGGTAACGGCACAGCAGCGGCCTTCGGACAAGGATCGAAGGCGATGCTCTTCTTCTGGCGTCGATGCGCGAGTGCAGCGACAAATCGAGGCGACTCGGGCGGCCTCGACCCTCTGTTCTCCGGCCAGGCGGTGCTGCAGTGGCTCATCTGCTGGCAATGGAGGACTGCGAAAGTCCGGCACTGGCGCACTGCAGTGGTGGCGGCTGCTCACGGGAATGTCGAGAGGATTGGGAGAGGAGAATGAAGAGGAAGGCTTCGGTTTGACTGATGGAAAGCTAACGAGGTCCTTCTCTAGTTATAGGACTGGAATTGAAAGAGATAGGGAGGAAGAGGTTGATACCCATCCAGTTGCTGAGATCTCGGATTTGGCTGAGATTGGGTTTACCTGAACGTAGGAGATGTTTATCAGAAAAAAATCTGGAGGAAGAGATACACCTTGGAGGAGAAGGAAAAGGTAAAAGAAAAGGTAAAAAACTTCCTTTCCTTCCTTTTGTTTTTACCGTAATGTAGAAAGTAGGAGGTGGGCCATTTTGTTTCCTCAAAAGAGGTAATAACCTTTGGGTTGAAAAGTGGGCTTCTACCAACCGGGCTGGGCCGAAAATTTGACCCTCTTTATTGGGTTTATAGATGCAAACTGAATTTAATTATATATTATACATATATATGGGTCCATCTATATATATATATATATATATTATATATTAGCGGAAAGAAAATATTATTTAATTTAACTTTATAAATTAAATAATTTAAATAGCAAGAATGTTTAGAGGATAAAATTAGAATAGTATAATTATTCTAATTTATATTATATATCTTATGCGAATTTATTAGCTTCCTAAATTCACATAGTATAGTATAATATTATCTAAAGAAATATCTCAAAAATATTTTGGGGTATTTCAGAACTATGGAGAAGAGATCATAACGACTAGATCTAGAGCCTAACATGACGTCCCTTAACAAAACAAAATTAAACACAGGGAGGTAGGTTGTCAAGTAAAGCGGATGGCTTATGTTAGTTCACACCCAAAGTAATATCTTGTATAAAAAAAATCTAAATTAGTCTCCACCAAAATGTGAGATTTTCTCTTCTTCTTCTTTTTTGCTTGTCCTTTTAAGCATAAAATTTCGGATGCAAAGACTCTAAAGAAAAGAAATAAAGAAAAATTGTTTGGTATGGTTGAAAAAATAATGAGCGAATGAATTACCTTCTCATCTATTTTATTCGTTTTCTTTAAGCTATTTATACCCATTTAAAAAAATTAATTAAAAAATGATTATTTTAAAAATTAGATAATATATATATATTTGTATTAATTTCATACTTATTTATACTAATCAATATAAAATTATTTTAAAAAATTAATTAAAAAAATTGCACAAATAATAAAAGTTACTATAAAAAATGAAAGAAGTAAATGAGACTAAACAACTTCCTTAAAATATAAAGATAAAACCATAAAAATTATTTCAATTTTAGTTTTTAAATGCAATCCAAAGAATACTCAATCATACGGAGTACAATTTTAAAAAAAAAGTCATACTCCGTCCATTAGGAAAAACATGTTGTTTACGTGCATTTTTTAGAATGATAAAAAATATATAAATATTTATTTTTATAAAAAAAATTTAAACAATTTCGTAGTTTAGTTTTTTTTTGAAACCAGATTCTGTCTATAAATTAGAGAAGATCAATATCTGCAAGATTGATGAGGCCTTGCGGAAAATAATCAAATCAAACATAAGCGAGACAATCGTTTAAAATAAGTCTAGGCGCAAGATGTGCAATAGTATTAGCAGACCCACGAATGTGAATAAAAGAGACACTAGTGCGATTCGGGAAATAAGCAAGCAAGTCAACCGACTCAACCTGCACGTGCTTGAACTCGACACCAATCATCGACTGGACACCAAAGAGGAGGGTTAAGGCCTCCGCTAAAGCCACGAGAATGGATCCGGCCTATCCAGGGAACTAGGGAAGTGCTTCGATGCAGCCATGAGAATGGGTAACCGAAGAATCACGAAGAACTGCGTCAAGCCGTCAAGTCAAACTGAGCTATTAAGAAGAGTAAGTATGAAATTATTAAAAAAAATATATTAAAAATTTAATATTTCATATAGTTTTTGATACGGGGTTAGCCGTAGGATGACCCGATCTTCGACAATCAATCAAGAAACTCAAGAACGGAAGCAAGAACTATCAAGAACTTTAAAGAACGCAACAAGAAAGACTCAAAAACAAAGACAGACTCGACAAAAGCAATGAAGACTCGAAATTGATAGTAAAGACACGACCGATAAGGACTGATTCGAACTAAAATAGAACGAGATAAAGACCCCAGGCCTCCGTAGAGAGTAGGAACCAAATACAAACGACTATAAAGCCCGCCTCTACAACCTTACACAACCAAGCGGACAACTTGGAGGCACGATGAGGGGACTTGTGATTACCAGGATCACTAAGCTCTCGCGAGGTTGACGAACTCAAAGCAAACCAAGTTAGATCAAGAACCAATTTGCAATCGATGAGCAACGCTTCGAATCGATTGACTTCCTCACACTTGTGTTTCACACAAAGGCTGAAATTTTTATCAAATTGAACGTGTCTTCCAATGAAGGAGATCAGCCGCCTATATTAAACCCTAATATGGGCTTGTTGGGCTGAAATTAATAAAAAGAAATGCTTAAAAGAAATTAATAAAAAAATACCCCTAAAGTTTCCTATAATAACTTAAGTAGAAAAAGTACTAAAATAGGAAATAGGGTAATGGGAATTTCGGCCTATACATGTGTCTAAGGTGGTTCGAGACTCTTGACCCCAATGCACATGTAGGTCTTCAATGTAGGCTCGGGGAGTTGAACCGCGCTCGAGAATAAAGCGTGACTCACAAACATGAATGAGTCTCTCTGCAACTTCTTGGCTCGGACTCGAGTCATAGGTCCGTCTCCTAAGATGATCGGTGTGTTCGGAGGTGTAGAAGATGGTACCGCATCAACCTCCCCTTCTTGGAAAGGATTCGATTACGAATCCAAGTCCTCGTCCACGGCTAAGTAAGGAATGAGATCCGCGACGTTGAAGGTAGCACTCACGCCATATGTTCCAGGAAGCTCCAGCTTGTAGGCATTGTCGCCCACCTTCTCCAGAACCTTGAAAGGTCCATCTCCTCGCGGTGCAAGCTTGCTCTTCCGCTCGTTGGGAAACCTCTCCTTTCGCCGGTGCACCCACACAAGATCCCCTGGCTGGAATGTCACCAATCTGCGCCCCTTGTTGGCCTTATTGGCGTTATACTCAGCCTTCCGCATGAGCTGCTGACGCGTCCGTTCATGTAGCTCCTTGACGAACTCAACATGCTTACCTGCGTCAAAAGACTCATTCTCTCTCATAGGATATGGAGTAAGATCAAAAGGGGTTAGTGGATTAACACCATATAGGCATTCAAAAGGAGTTATCTTAGTTGAGGAATGCATTGTCCTATTGTAAGCAAACTCCACATGAGGTAAGGCTTCTTCCCAAAGCTTCAAAATTTTCCTTAAAATGGCTCGAAAGATAGTGGTTAAGGTCCTATTGGTCACCTCAGTTTGGCCATCTGTTTGGGGGTGACTAGAGGTAGAAAATAATAATCTAGTTCCCAATTTATTCCATAAAGTCCGCCAAAAATGACTAAGAAACTTAACATCCCTATCACTCACAATTGTCTTAGGCACAACATGCAACCTAACTACTTCCTTAAAGAACAAGTTCGCAACATTAGTAGCATCATCAGTCTTATGGCATGCTATAAAGTGAGCCATCTTAGACAACCTATCTACCACCACAAAAATAGAATCCCTCCCCTTCTTAGTTCTAGGCAATCCCACAATAAAGTCCATAGAAATATCTTCCCAAGGGGCTGAGGGTATAGGGAGTGGGGTGTACAATCCATGGTGCATAAGCTTAGACTTGGCCTTTAAACAGTCAATACATCTCTTAAGGCAATGTTCGACATCCCTAAGCATATGTGGCCAATAAAAGTGCGACTTAAGTGTATGATAGGTCTTATCTCTCCCAAAATGACCCATTAAACCTCCACTATGGGCTTCATTCACCAATAATAACCGAAGAGAACACCTAGGGATACACACTTGGTCTTTCCTAAATAAGAATCCATCAAAGATATAAAATTGGTCGGTAGGACCCTTATCTAGGCACTTTCGAAAAACTTCCCCAAAATCAGCATCTTTCTCATACAATTCCTTAATGTATACAAAGCCTAAGACTCTAGAATCCAAAGTGGTCAAAAGAACATGTCTCCTAGATAAAGCATCGGCAACCACATTGTCTTTCCCTTTCTTATACTTTAAGGAAATGTTTCTATGAATTCCATCCATCTACCATGTCTCCTATCAAGTTTATCTTGGCTCTTAAAATGTTTCAATGATTCATGATCAGTCCTAAGTATAAACTCTCTAGGCCAAAGGTAATGGGACCATGTCTTAAGGACTCTAAATAATGCATAAAGTTCTTTGTCATACGTGGAGTAATTAAGACATGCACCTTTTAACTTCTCAGAAAAGAAAGCAATAGGCTTACCTTCCTGCATAAGCACGCCTCCAATGCCAACTCCGCTAGCGTCGCACTCCACCTCAAATGGCCGAGTGAAATCAGGGAGAGCCAGCAATGGCGCCTGAGTGAGCTTCTCCTTGAGCATGCAGAAGGCCTCCTCCCGAGCTGCGCCCCACTTGAACTCACATCGCTTCTTTGTGAGCTCGGTGAGAGGGGCTGAGATGGTGCTGAAATCGCGCACAAACCGCCGGTAGAAGCTCGCCAAACCTTGGAAGCTGCGCACATGGCCGATGGTGGTGGGTGTCGGCCACTCTTAGATCGCCTTGACCTTTGCCTCATCGACACGCAGTCCATTCGAGCTCACTACAAAACCAAGAAAAGACACTTGATCATGACATAGTTCACATTTCTTCAAATTTGCATACAAGTGTTCTAATCTTAGAGTAGAAAGTACTTCCCTTAAATGTGCTTCATGTACCTTAGGTGATTTACTATAGATAAGAATGTCATCAAAATACACAACAACAAATTTACCTATGAAATTTCTAAGCACATGATTCATTAATCTCATGAAAGTACTATGAGCGTTAGTCAAGCCAAAAGGCATAACCAACCATTCATAAAGTCCAAATTTGGTTTTAAAGGCTGTTTTCCATTCATCGCCTTCCTTCATCCTAATCTGATGGTAACCGCTTTTTAAATCAATTTTTGAGAAGATAGAAGAACCATGCAACTCATCTAACATGTCATCTAAGCGGGGTATAGGATGGCGATATTTAACAATAATGTTGTTAATGGCCCTACAATCTACACACATTCTCCAAGACCCATCCTTCTTAGGCACTAACAACACAGGCACAGCACATGGACTCAAACTTTCCCGAATGTATCCCTTGTCCAACAGTTCCTGGACTTGGGATTGAACCTCTTGGGTTTCAGTGGGATTCATTCTATAAGCAGGCCTATTAGGCAAAGAAGCCCCTGGAATGAGATCAATTTGATGCTCAATTCCTCTAATAGGGGGTAGACCTGCTGGTATGTCCTCGGGGAAGACATCCTTAAACTCTTCAATAAGAGATAGGATGCGAGGAGGGAGGGTAGCTCGAAGCTCCTCACTCAACATATTCAACCCTTTGCATAGGAGCATGAGGGTTGTTTCCCCATCCGCAAACTCGTCTAAATATGCACTCTTGGAAGCCAAAAATACACTTTTAGGCCGAGTAGGGGTAGACACTTGGCTCGACTGAGCCTCCCTAACTAACTCACCTTTACTTACCTTCCGCTTCTCAATCTCGTCGGCCACCTGGGTTGGCGTCATAGGCTTGAGAACGACATTCTTGCCCTGAAAAGTAAAGGAGTATCTATTAGGAAAGCCATCATGCAAGACCTTACGATCAAATTGCCAAGGACGTCCTAATAAAATATGACAGGCTTGCATAGGTACAATATCAGATAACACATCATCTTCATAATGTCCTAGTTTGATATGCACCTTAACTTGCCTATGCACCTTTAAATTACCACAATCATTCATCCAATGCAATCTATAAGGCCTAGGATGCTGAATAGTAGGAAGTTGTAATTTATCAATCATCTCATGACTAGCTAAGTTACAACAACTTCCCCCATCAATGATCACATTAACAACCTTTCCTTTAACTAAGCAGCGAGTATGAAACAAATTTTCTCTTTGATTATCATCACAAGGTGTAGGAACAACACTTAAAACTCTCCTAACAATCAAAGACTCTCCATGTTCATATTCGACCTCATCATTATCATCATAAGTCAAAAGATTAAGGGTTTGATCATTTGCTTCCATAGCATGCTCATCATGTTCATCACAAGAGTTTTCAGATTCATATTCGCCTAAGTGATTAATCATGAGAGTCTTTTTATTGGGATAATCCTTCATAGTATGACCTCTACCCTGACATTTAAAACAAACAATATCTCTAGATCTAGTGGTAGAAGGGTTAGGATTACTCCCTTTGGGACCAGTAGATGTCCCAGACGATTCACGCCCATTCCATGGCGCTTTACCCTTGTCGAGGGGCTGCTGAGCTTGTCGACCTTCACCCTTCCATGGAGCCTGCTGTACTCGATCTCGAGAGCCCATGTCTGAGCGCCCTTGGGGCTGTTGTGGTCGACTTTAACGCCAATTCGGTTGCTGTCCACTCGACATCCTCCCTTGGCTCTTATAGCGTTGTCCCCTTTCTACTTTAATTGCTAAATGTAACAAATCAGAAGTAGTAGTATAGGGGAAATAATCAATTTCATGAGCTAAAGCGGGATGCAATATCCTAAGATATCTAGCATTTGTATCTTCATAAGGTTCAACCACATTAGCTCGAGCCATGGTTTCTTGCATGAGATTAAAGGTTTCCTCAACAGTTTTGCCACCTTGTTTAAGATTCTCTAATCTTTGTCTAAGCTCTCTAGCGTAGTGTTGAGGTACAAATCTATTTCTCATAAGTGCTTTAAGTTGATCCCAAGAAGCAATAGGTGCATCAAGGGCTCTTATTCGTTCTTTAACTAGGTTATCCCACCAAATTAAAGCAAAGCCAGTGAATTCTAGGGTAGCTAGTTGCACTTTCTTAGCATTAGAGAAATTATGACAATTCCATATTTGATCCATTTTAGTTTCCCAATCTATGTAAGCATCTGGATCTGTTTTACCTTCGAAAGGAGGAATCATTACCTTAACCTTACCTATGCCATCCTCGTCGGGATTTCTAGGTGCTCGGTATTGGTATTAACCTCCTCTGTTGTTCCTCCTCGGCCGTTGCTCCCAATACTCCTCTTCTTGGAAGTCATCGTCGCGCTCTGAGTAGTAGAAGTCCTCCTGGAAGCCTCGGCCTCTTCCCCTTCCTTGTCCTTGACCCTGCACATTAACAAACCCATTATTTCTACCATTTCTCCCACCTCGTGGAGAGTTGTTTTCTTCAAAAATAGGGTTATGTAAATTAAGATTAGGGTTAGGGTTAGGATGTCGGACTTCCCTTTCATTATTAGGCCTATCATCATGCCCGTGATTACCTTGACCACCAAGGTTATTAGAACCCGATGGCCTAGCCTCTAAGGCTGTCAACCTATCCATCACTGCCGCCAAGGTGGTGTTAAGAGTGTGCATTGTGGTGTTGAACACCGCTGCGGAGACGGTTGCTTCGGAATTGTTGTCATTGTTGCCATTGTTGGCATTGTTCCCGTTGTTACCCTGAATGTTAGACATTGCAAATGAAGACAAACACGGAACGATGTCAAGATTAGCGAAAGATAAACAACTCACAATGTGTTTCTCTCACACACTTCTCTCTAATTGGTTATGACAAGCTTGTTGGGGCAATCCGCTTTGGGCAAATCAACACTCAAGCAAGGACTTAACGATCAAAAGAGAGTAAGCAAGGGAAAGGACAAAGAAACACGCAACAAAGGACTCGAAATCGGCCCGAAACAGACTCGACAGCAGCTGTACCGAGGCAGGGGGGTCGGTACAGGGTCGGTATGGGGTCAGTACAGGGACTGCAGGATTCGACACACTCGACAGGAGCTGTATCGAGGCTAGGGGGTCGGTACGGGGTCGGTATGGCCATTGCAGTACTCGACAGACCAAAATATGGAAAGAAAATGAAAGAAAAGAAAGAAAGACTAGGATTTTTACCTCTTTTTGATTCAAACCCTCAGCAAGGACGTTGTGGTTGCAAGGTAGGGCTTAAAAAAAAATTTGTGTTTTGGGAGGTATGTGTTTGAGGATTTGAACTAAGGCTATGAAATTTTCACCAAAATTGGTCCTTAAGCTTTCTTGCACTAGATACAATCCTTCTCTTTTTTTTTGAAGCTTACTTTTGCCCCTAATGAATTTTATCCTCCTAGGTCAAAGCTTGAATGTATAATTTTTTTTTGAATATGCGGACAATTTTTTTTAACCTAATGCAAGAAGACTTAAAAATATGAAGGACTCGAAAATAATATGCTAATGGTGAAAGAAAAATAAAATTTATGTAGCCCTAATGAAATCCATATAGATGGAACTTTGGCTAAATATGGTAAACAAATCTATCTATGCCTTTATAATCTATGATAGATATAATTGCTTAAATCTACCACAAATTTCAACAAATTAAATAAGGCAACTAAATAGATAAACAAAGATGGAACAAGATAGCCAAAGATAGAACAACACAAACTAGATGATTTCTTCACCCACTCTTAGAATACTTTATCAGACCGAATGGAAAACACTCTGAAACAAAACCCTAGTTTCTATCCCGCCGCCACCAGCAAATTGGCCCAAACGCCCACTGTCGGTCCTCCGACCACCGCCTTCAACCAGCACAAGCAGCCTTCTCCTACCGGTAGCGCTAGAATCAATACAGTCACCCGCTCCCGTAAATCTGAAGAGGATGATAGAAATAAAAAACCATTCACTAATCCAAATAATCAAAGTGGTATCTTCCTCAATCCAATTAAAAAAGTGAGGGGATTTACATCCAGTACCTTAGTTAGGCTGAGATGGTACAACAAATGGAAGGAGAAGCTTCATTTCTTGAGGAGTTCAAGAAGGAGATATGTTGATGGTCGGTGGCTTTGGCGGCGTTTGGCCCTCGGTGTTCGGCGGGTTCGCTGACGCTTATCTGTCCCCGACGGTAGTGAAGTCTCACTACATCGTTGCCCTCTATCAAGACCGACCCCTTGGGGATGGTTGTTCTGTCTCTGGTTGCGTTGTCGATCCTTCGGATTGACTGTATATCTCACCCTACAACTGAACCATGACCAGATTTGGGCAGCTCGGTTGTTTCATGACCGTCACCGGTCTCTAATTGGCTTTACCAGCCCCGGTTCCACCGATCAAATATTGGGTGGCAATTACCTTTTACATTCACAATGTACATTCGGCTGATCTGCTTTATGCTCTCTGCTACGAAGTGTTGCTCTGTAAGTCTCCTCCTCTCTCTTATGATACACTTGATATACCCTATTGCTCACCAGCAAATGTTCGATATATATCATACTTACATATGCATTGGGGTTCATCACCCTTCTTCTACTACCATAGCATGTTGTCGATCCTTGCGTTGTCGATCACTTTCACAATTGCCTACCCTACTCACAAGCCAATCAATTATTGTATATTGGTTTTCCGTTGTTTGTTTCGTTAGTTCCGAAAGCTATTGTGTTTCCTTTTACTGCTGCAGGTTAGCTTTGATTCGGGTTGTGTTCCACTTCCGTCGTTGGGGTGTGGGGATGTCTTCTGCTGCAGTTATCCGGCGCCTTGTGGTGGTGCACTTGAAACTTATAGCCTTACCGGCTCGAACTGATGGGAGATCGCCCAACCGCAGCCCTACTGTTGACTTGCACCTTCTTTCGAATACGCTAAAACAGTTGCTCATGTCTTCTCTATTGGGGAGACCCACCTGTGCACATATTTGCCTTATAAGAGGTTGGAGGAGCACTCCTACGGTTAACCCGTTTGGGTTAGGAGTGTCGTCTCCTGATCTTCTATCGCTCGTAGGGGTCCCCTGCTGCTTCCGCTCTGGAGCTTGCTCATTTGGGTCGTGCGTTGTACTCTCACTCATACCAACACTAACCTTGTATCAAGTATTGGCTCACAAGCCTTATGCTTTGATCTCAACAGATCACTTAGGCCCTCAAAAGCTATGAAAATTCCACCAGTGGCTTATACTTTTACTTATAAATTTGAGGATGAAATTGTAATCCGTATACTCAATTTGGCTTTCGGAGATTGGAACAATCCATTTTTGCACGTACATACCCAAAGATCCAACTGGGTTACTTTAAGAAACCACGGCCTCACAAGCCTTGATGTTGGATTTATGAAAATCAAGAAACCACTTGGGTCTATGTTCATGTTTTATTACACTTGTTTATTTCTCCAGCCTTTCTTCAAATATTGTTTATTAAGTTCAGTTGCCTATGGGTGGGTCTACCACAGATCACATATTTCTTATTGTTGGAGAGCTTCCACATTAGATCGTATTATGTACCTTACATCTCCAGACTTTTTATGCTTGCTTGTTCAGCAAACTAGAGCTTCTTGTCTTTTGCTGATCGGTTGTCTCTATAGTCACCTCATCATGGCTCTCTTAACCCTCCATATCAGTCCACTAATGCGTACTAACTGCTCTACTTTGCAGATTGAGGACGTTTCCTTTAACGTTGATACCGAACACTTCGACTGTTACTATAGACTAAAACCCTTTAGTGTAATGTATTATATGACCAATGATGTTATATCTAATCCAAAGCACGGTTTCCTTAAATTCATTATTTGTGGTACTCAATTACCTCTATTCGCCTACGTTACATTTCAAACACTCGTCATCATTCATGACAGGGGCTATTGTTTGACTAATCATGAACTCCAGTTCACAAATTTCTATTTACATATAATCCCCATCGGATGCCTCCAGGTACATCAACTTGTATGGATGTATTTTCATCGGTTGTCTTTTCCTTGGGACGTTTCGTCGCACAAACAAGGCACTTATCCGTTTCACCATATACATTATCGGATGTCTCTCTCCGAGTCACTAATCAGCTATCTAATGTTAGTTCACAAACGGTTACCTTATAAAACAGTTATTTTATGAATATTGCAACTTGGAATTGCTGTGGTATCCGTAGGCGTAATTTTTGGACAAATATAGACATCTTCTGTCGTAACAACTACATAAATGTTCTCGCCCTCCTCGAAACAAAAGCTAGTTCACCGCCAAATGAGAACCTATGGCGTAAATGTGGCTTTACGAACATTGCTTTTGATCCATCAGTGGGTTTTGCTGGAGGGGTCTGTCTCCTTTGGAGGGACTTGCCTCCTTCAGCGGGTCAGATTACCTTAGTGTCTATACAACATAGGTTTATTCATTTCGATTACTTCGATACGATAACAAATTCGACTACTGCGTTCATCGTGGTGTATGCTCCTCCTAATTATTTTGGGAAGGCTGCCTTTTGGCCTTCGTTATTGGCATACTCTTCCCAATGCCTTCATCCAGTGGCCTTAATGGGAGATCTAAATGAGATCTCAGCTCCAACCGATAAGTTTGGTGGAATTGTACCGTCCAGTAATCGGTTCACTCGTATCTAATCCATCCAGGATGCTCTTCATCTTATAAAGATTCCAACATTTGGCGGTCAGTTTACCTGGCGACGTAAGAAATTAGGTGAACCGGATAATTCTTTTGCTAAGCTGGATTGGTTCCTTCCGCATCATTCAATTTTAACACACTTTACTTCCTTAAGAGTACAGATTCACCCATTTACCTCATCAGACCACGCACCTATTTCGGTGGATTTCAGGTCTCTCGACAATAACTACAAAAAACCTTTTAGATTTGAGTTGGCTTGGACTACCAAACCAGAATTTACAAACGTTGTGAAACAAGCGTGGCGTCTTAGCCGGGTGGGTTCGCACATGTTCAATTTAGTCAAGAAAACTGCCCTTCTTAAAACTATGGCCAAACGATGGCATAAATCTACTTACAGCAATATTAATCGCCAAGTTTTGTTAACTGACGAGGCTCTACTCCATTTACAGAATAATCTGCTTGTGTCGGCTTCTTACATTGATCTCCAGAAACAAAAGAGATTAATTAATAAGCGTGAGCACCTGCTTGATTTTCAATGACGATACTGGAGCCAACGAGCTAAAGTGAAGCACTTAAAGCTAAATGACTCGAACACTTCCTATTTCCACCATATTTCTTCGTCCAAACGGAGTAGAAAATTCATCAAGTCTATTCTCAACAGCTCGGGATTTGCTATTACAGACAATAGGCTCATTCAAGAGGAGTTTGTCTCTGACTTCAAAATGCGTTTCAAATCCTCCTTTGACCCAGGTTTATCGATCTCTACAGATCTTGATGTTCTGTCATCAGAAATCACTCCAGATGATAATATCATGCTCACTGCGCGCGTCACCAACACAGAAATAAAAAGGGCCGTCTTTTCCATGACAGCTGATAAGTCCCCAGGTCCGGATGGTATGCCCCCGGGTTTCTACCAACATTACTGGCCCATTGTAGGGCATTCCGTTACTAAGGCTGTTAAGGCTTTCTTCACGTCTGGCAAAATTCTCAAGTAGGTAAACCATACTTTCATTACTCTCCTCCCTAAATGTGACGATCCATCTACAGTTAATCATTATAGGCCAATCAGCCTATGTTCCACGGTTTATAAAGTCATATCCAAAATTATCTCAGCCAGACTGGCTTTGGTTTTTGACAAGCTTATTCATCCCCTACAAGGAGCATTTACGAAGGGTCGTTCTATCCAAGATAACATCCTCATAGCCCATGAAATTTTTCACTCGTTCAGATCGCTTCGAGCTAAAACTGGCTCTTTAGCTATTAAACTAGATATGGAAAAGGCTTACGATAGGATTGAATGGAATTTTTTGTTCAATACTCTATCGAAGTTCGGCTTCGCTGCTGAATTCATAAAGTGGATTAAAGAATGCGTTACTACAGTCTCCTATTCCATTTTAATTAATGACGAACCATCCATTCCGTTTGTGCCTACTAGGGGTCTTCGTCAGGGTGATCCTCTATCTCCTTTCTTGTTTATTCTCACAGCTGAAGTATTAGCTCGGACTTTGCAGCGTGAAGCCAACTGTAACAAAGACCTGGGATTCTCCTTTGGGAGAAATCAACTTCAGATCCCTTTCCTTGCGTTTGCTGACGATATCATCATCTTCACTAAATCAACGCACACAGCGTGTCTTCGTGTCAATTCCATCCTCCAAAGGTTTTGTCTAGTGTCGGGCCAGAAAGTGAATCTCAATAAATCCAGCTTCCAAGCTTCTCCTAATACACACCAATCGGCTATAAATACTGTTACAAACTCGCTTGGCATTCCTCAGACTAATAACTTGGAAAAATATTTGGGTTGTCCCATTATAAATGGTCGTGTTAACCGAGATACTTTCTCCGACATTATCCTAAAAGCTAAGCAGCAATTGTCTAAGTGGAAAGCTTCTTCCATCTCTTCTGAAGGGAGGAAAGTCCTCATTAAAGCAAACCTAAGTGCTAAACCGATTTTCATAATGCAAGCTTTCCTGCTTCCGACAGCTATCTTACGAGAACTTGACAAAGTTTATCGGGACTTCTTTTGGAATAAAAGCACTAAGAGCACACCCTTAATTAGCTGGGATAAGATCTGTGCTGATACTCTTTCTGGAGGACTTGGCCTGTACAAGGCTGAAACTATGAATGTTGCTTTGCAAATGAAACTTCTTTGGAAAATTATTGCTGAACCTGATAACCAATGGGTTCGCCTCATTTCAATCAAATATCTTAAAGGCACTCCTCTGATGAAATATAATCGGAGTGGTAATACGTCTTGGCAGTGGTCCAAACTCCTTTCCATTAAGCATCTCTTTAAGCCTGGTCTGCGTTGGTCCATTGGTGACGGCTCCGATGTCGATTTTTGGACAGATAATTGGATTTACGAAACTCCTCTTTCTCAACCAACCACTTCGGCCCCATCAGATCTTATGTTATCCTGGAAGGTGGATCGCTTCATTAATTCGGACAAATCTTGGAATCTCCATAAGTTAGAGTCCGGTCTAACTGGGTTCCTTGATACAAGTCATATTACTAATATTATGCGTACACATTTAACGACCAATTTCTTTCGGGATCGCCTGTATTGGGGTCCGAGCAAAGATGGTTGGTTTACTACTCGTTCTGCTAGATTGATTGTGCCTTCTGCCAAGGGAGATCCTAACTACAGCTGCAACTGGATTTGGAAACTGGACGTTCCACATAAAATCCGACATTTCCTATGGAAAATCTCACGAGACGGTTTACCTACGACTGATAGACTTCAACGTTCTCATTTTTCTGTGCCGTCTGGATGCCCCATCTGTGGTAGTTCAGTTGAAACCGGCTTTCATACTCTGTTCGACTGTTACATTACGTCTTCGTTACTACAAAAGTTTCACCTTCAGATCCCGAATTTTGCCACCATCCGAACTTTGCAAAACTATAATGTCGCACTAACGCAGTTGTTCCGCTCTATGGGCAAATCTTCTATGGCCTTACTAGCTACTGTCTGGTGGAGTGTCTGGTTTTTCAGGAACAAACGGGTATTTGACCCGAATTTCAAAATTAAAATTAATGACGTTTCGGTGTTTATTCACTCAACTCGTGATAGTTGGTCGGCCACCAAAGTCGCGTTGCATTCTGACTCTCCGGCAACATATAGGAATGTTGTCCCTTCCAACTCAACTTCTTCACATAACAAACCCTCAACTAGAAAAGCGTCTGGTTTGCGTCGGTGGCAAATACCTCCTACAAACTTTCATAAAGTTAACTTCGACGGGTCGTTTCGGCAGGATGGTTCACTACAAAAAAAAACATAATGGCTACGGGTAATAGCTTCGGCTAGGGGTTGTCGTAGCTGTTGGGGTAGTTTTAGCTTCGGCGTAGCTACGGCTGAGGCATCATCATTTACATTTGCTTCGCCAATGGGTATCCCCGTAGCTATTTTCGCTAGAGTTATAAATGACATTAAAATGTTTACTTCGGTAGGTTCCTTGCCGTAGCTAAACTTATTAATTTAATTTATTATATTAAAAGAAAAACATTATGGCTACGGGTAATAGCTTCGGCTAGGGGTTGTCGTAGCTGTTGGGGTAGTTTTAGCTTCGGCGTAGCTACGGCTGAGGCATCGTCATTTACATTTGCTTCGCCAATGGGTATCCCCGTAGCTATTTTCGCTAGAGTTATAGATGACATTAAAATGTTTGCTTCGGTAGGTTCCTTGCCGTAGCTAAACTTATTAATTTAATTTATTATATTAAAAGAAAAACATTATCTTCTTGTTAAAAAAAAGAAACTAAAATCTGCATAATGAAATTAGTCAAAGTCCAAACATACGTCTGTTCATTTCATTTTTCCGAGAAGCGCCACAACCTTCATCTTCCCGCTCACTCCCGCTCAGGCCTTCAGTGCTCGCGTTCATCTTCTCCAAGCTTCTCCCAATCTGCGACAAAGCACCTGTGTTCTAGAGCCACACCGAAGTCAACCTCGACTCCCTCTTCTCGTTCACTGGCCATCTTCGACTCCTTCGATCTGCGCGCCTTCATCTTCTTCGACTCCCCCTTCGCTTCTGCGCACCGCCCCTCTCATTCACTGGTTGTCCCCATTGTTCAGATCCGGTAATATCTCTTCAAATCCCTTTAATTTCAACTCATGAAAACAAATTGAAAATCTAAGAAATCGAAAAGGGGATATTTAGTGTTTGGTCGAATTTGGGTTTGGCTAGGGTTTAATCTGGGCATAATGGTCGAATTTGTGTTTGGTTAGGGTTTAATTTGGGGATAGTGGTTGAATTTGTGTGTGGTTTAGGGTTTATATTGGTAATTTGGTACGAGCCACAAGTGTATTACATATTTTGCAAATTTGTGTGTGGTTAGGGTTTATGAGATAAAGGTTTAGAGATGGAGTTTTGGAGAAATAAAGACATCCTTGATATGGACTATGAATTTCTAATCAAGAGTGAAATCGGTACTCTCCTGCTTGTAGATTTGCTTGCTTCATCTTTGGTTTTCTTTTTTGTTTGAAAGGTTTGCTTACTGAAGTGTACTTACTTCGATCATCGGGTAAAAGCTATCAAGTTTAAAAATCCTGTTTGCCTTTAAAAAGTTGAATCCAACTGATTTCTACCCTCTTTTGCATTAAACAAAAATAATTTAACTTTCATATCTTTCTAAATACTGTTTCACCTATATTAATCAAGCCAAATCCGTTCAATGGAGTAATGAATTTCGTTTATAAAGGCTATCAATAATTAATAATAGAAAATACTGTCGATGAGTAATTTATATCCTTATAACATAAACCACAAAAAAGTGAAACATTTTATAAAGAGTATTTTGTTTCCAAGTAGATAAAGTATTTGTAATTGTAATTGTAGGCTCATTTTAAAAAGGGCATTTTGATTTTGGTACAACCTTTCCTCACCCCTCATTTCTCTCCCTTTTATAATCAATCCTACCTCCTATCTACGGTAAATTATTTATTGTACTGATTAGTGTTAATTACATTACATTACATATAGTGTAACTGCTACTTACAATACCTTACAAATAAAAATATTAATTAAGGATTATTTAAAACTAGTCTATGATTTTGCTAACCTATCAAATTCTGTGGTGGTGTTTTTATCAAGTGCCACATACAGTAAGCTTTTTAAAAATAAAATCAAAAATTGGAAAGAAAAGACCGGGTATATTAGCACAACTTATGCTGAAGTTTAAACTATCTGTCTACTGTCTAGTCACTAATCTTTGAGGTTTGATATGGAAATGGGTAAAATAATGTTGTTTTTATTCCTTTGCTTTTGCTGCAAATTTACTATGTATTTATTTAACTGGAATTTGTATGTGTTGCAGGTTTTTTCTGAATTTGGAGCAGTACATAAAATAATTACCTTTGAGAAAACAACAAGATTCCAGGTTAGATAAATAAGCATTTACTCATATTTGGTTCATTTAATAATTATTGCAACATATGAATATTTGAGCTTCACACTCTTTTCTTTAAGAAACTTAGTAATATGACAATGCTCACTGTTCTTATCATGCCATTAGGTATTTTCTGTCTGAGCATGTGGGGCCTTGTACTCTCCGGATAACTTATTCTGTTCATATTGAGCTGAGTGTGAAATTCCAATCTCACAGAAGCAAGTATGCTTTTTATGTCAAATTTTCAATCAAGAGTTTCAAAAATAGTTTTGGTTTTAGTGAACATCTGGTTGTTCACTGTGGGGAGGTGATAGTATAACTTTAAGTCTTTAATAGTTTAACCATCACTCTTAATCTAATGTTTAAAAAATGTGTTGGGTTTTCCAATAAAATGTGCGGCCTTTGTTGTTATATATGTGTCAACTTGTTATTTAACTTGCAAACATCAACTCTTGATTGCAAACATTAGCTTACCTTGACCACTCCAAAATTCATTATTCTGCCAGGCTTTCTTGATTCTCAATTGCACTCTTTTGTTGCTTTGTCTTGATTTCAATTTATATTATTGTAGGTGTATTGATTAATTAATTAGTTGAATGTTACCCAATTTGCATATAGGTGTCAATAAATTAGTGTGACAAATAGGCCATTACAATGCCTATAGAGAAGTCATGGATTGATTCGGTATCTAGAGTTTCCGCGGAATATTTTGAAAAGATAGATGAATTTTTATTCTGGCATCTCAAGCGCGACAAGTATGGTATAATCCAGATCCTTCTGGACATGGGTGGCTAAATGTCGGGGAAGTGGAATCAAAGGAGTATTCCCATGTAGAGGATGAAGATGAGGATGACGACGAGGACGTGGATGTTGATGATCAATTGGATCTCGATTATGAGTTGGCGGGTGATGATACTGTTATCTAATAGAGGTTAGGGGTTTTGATTTATATAGGGGATCTTATTCTCGTGACAACTCTTTAATTTTGCTTTTTTAAGTTCAATTATCACTCAACTGAAATCCGAAATCTGATTGAACACTAATTAAATCTTTGCTTTTGCATAGGTGGCCATGACGAAAAGAAAGGGCGGAGTTGGTAGACCCCGAACCATGTTCGATTTTCTCTCATCAAGTACATCAGCTAGCACCCAAACCGGCTCCTCTACATCAGTAGCTACCTCACTCCCGTGTACTGCCTCACTTACACCTCGACTTGAAGCTCCGGCTCCAACTCAAGCTCAACCTCCAGCCCCAATTGAAGCTCCACAGCCAACCCAAATTCAAGCTGTAAACTTGAGTTGCATTTTGTCAATGTCTTACGAGCTCCTCCGATTGAACACTAATTAAACCTTTCACTTTGCATAGGTGGCCATGAAGAGAAGAAAGGGCGAAGCTCCACATATTGGTCAACTTCAAGCTCCACCTCCTGCCCAAATTCAAGTTCCAACACAACTCCATGCTCCAACACCACTTCTAGCTTCAGCCACGTACTTTGCAGACTTCGCTGTCAAATCCTGAAGAAACGGGTAACTTAGAAATCTAAAGATAAATTATGAAGCAAAATATATAAACTTGAATGAATTTTTCCTGCTCCGTATATACTCTATGATGCTAGTTACTTATTAACTAATGATGCTTCTTATATACTCTTTGAAGATGATGATGAAGATGAACAAATTACCCATCGAGGGCACAACAAGGGTGTGCCGGGGTGGAACACTGGAGTTAGATTTCATGTTGAATTTGATGACACCTTCCAACCAGTTGGTCCTAATTCCAAACGTCTAACGACTCAATTAGGGATAATAGTGTGCGATGGGCACAAGCTTCCACCAACAATTCTCGATTGGACCAATGTTGAGCAAACTGTAAAAGACGATATTTGGGAGGAAGTCCGGGTGAGTAGTTCAGCCCCATATTAACTAATGATGCTTCTTCTTTTATTAAGTCGTTTGGATATATATACTCTTTTATCATATAAATAATAGCTATGGTATGCTAAAAGTTTGATAAAAACAGGAAAGCAACCCCATTGTCAAAGTATCTGTAGAAAACTCAATGCCTTTGCTGATAAGACCCATACTCTTATAATCCATTACGATGTTCATTTCATTGCCCTCTTATTCTCATTCTCATCTTGTTGACCCCGTTATCACTCTATTCATTTTGTTTACAACATGTAGAGAAATTTGGTAGATGTTCCCGATGGTTACAAAGAGGTTCTCCTAAAAGCGTGCAACATCATGTGGAAGGACTTTAAGGCGAAAACCAAGAAGAAATATTTTACAAGTTGCCAAGATGATCCAAATCTTCTCAACAAGAATCCTCCAAATGTTATTCCACATCACTGGCATGCCCTTGTTGCATATTGGCGAAGCGAGAATGTCAAGGTTCTCTTTATTTATACCCAATTTTTTCTATTTTTTTATCTAGGTCAATCTCTCCATAATCCTTCTTGAAATCTTTTATGAAAGGCAATGTACTTGTTATTCATCGTGTAATGCCTTATGTATAGAAACAAGCACAGCAAAATTCTCAAAATCGAGATAAGCACGGGCCGATACATGTCACTGGTCGAAAGTCGTTCGCTGCAGTAAGACACGAGGTACGTGTTTTGTTGTAGCTTAATTTATGCTTCTTTTTTAAATTTGAGTATTTGCTATTTTGAATACTTGTGTAGATCAAACACATCAAATAAATTTTTAATTTGAGTTGCATGTTAACCAATTAACTAGCTGCTAAAAAAGGGGCAACCAATGGATAAGATGAGTGTGTGGACGAGCACCCGAAACACAAGTGATCCTGATGTTATTCAAGCTATCGTAAGTTTTTGGGACCTTGTAGGTGTATTGTTGAATATTTACTTAAATGTTTTAAGTGTGTGGCCATTTTTTAGGTTGCTCATTTTTTGCCTTGTCAAAATGTAGAAGGACTATAATGATCTCCTGAGTTTGGAACCTGAGGATCAGCAACACCTTGCAACCATCAAAGACAAAATATTCCATCGGATTTGTGGAGACGATGGTCATGGATATTGTCGAACATTTGGTGCTAGTGTCCCTCCTCATATGGTGAATCAAGGATCAATCATGTCTACTAACAACGAGTCCATGCTACGCCAAATGTTCAAACAGCTAGAACAGAACATAAAGGACCATGTTGAAAAGCGAATTGAGGACTTAAGAGCTGAATTTGTGGGTGGGTGCACTGACCGAGTAACCTCACAATCACAAGCACAGGTCAGTCATTTTGCTTGTTAGCACATTATGTTACCATACAATTTCATTGGTGGTTTTGATACTAGTTTAGGGAGATCATATTAAATGGCTTCATAACGTTGAGCGTTCAATGTTAGCAATTGATAGTAATTGGATTAGGAGCCATCTAATTCAATTAGATGATCATGTTAAATGGCTTTATAACGTTGAATTCTGATTTTTGTTTTTGATGAGTTCAAGTTGCCAACTAGAGGAATCGGAAATATGTATTTGAAGAACATTACTTAATTACTCATTTAATTTAAATTCACTCGAAAGATCATGTTAAATGGATTTTCATAATGCTGAATTCTTCGATGAACTCTGAAAATGCTTGTGTTTGTCATTTGTTGGATTATTTACTGTATCATGGATGGGTATTGGCATGCTAGTGGTAGTAATTTTAGTGTTTTATGGTATTTGTAGACAAGTGGTCATTTGAGGGAGTCTATAGGAGACGGGGCTATTATCTTCTCCACCGATGAGGGAGCTCTCAACATATCGGTTGAAGGAGAGGCTGCAGAATCTTCCAAGGGGGATCCTCAACAAGCTGCTGAATAAGACAAGGTGTATGCATGGCTAGAACGTTGAATCTTTGACTTTTCTAGTATTAGACTTAATGTACTTTTGCATCTTTTGTCGGAAAGGTTAAACGTTCGACTTTGAATGTTATTTAAGTTTATGAAACAAGGTGTATGCATGACTAGAACTTTGAATGCACTTTCGTTTAATATGAATGTCCTTAGCCAGTTCTATGGTTGTGTGAACATAACTAGATGTGTGTGAATATTAAAGCACATATGGGGCATTAGGCATTCAAACAGGACATTTGGAAGGGCAGGGGCAGTAGCTACGGTAGTTGCCGTGGCAACCTGGAAGAAAAGGCGCCAAATATTTTGCGGGTAAAACTCTCAAAACCCAATATTTATAGCTTCGGCAAAGAGCCGTAGCAAACAAGGCAAAAAAAAAGGCGCCAAAAATTGGTGGGAAAGCTTTGGAGTAGCTACGGCTGGGTGCCGTAGCATAGTTGGTGGTCTCTAAGCATGCTTCACCTAGCCGTAGCTAGATTCGTAGCTTCGGCTATCTGCCGAAGCTAGTGTCTATTTGCGACCGACAGTTGGCTACCCCCTTATTTCCCATAGCTAAGCCGAAGCTAAAGCCCTTTGGCTACCACAAAGAGGCTTTTGGCTACGGTTAGTTGCCGAAGCGAATATCTTTTTTTTTAGTAGTGGTTCCGGTACTTTCGGGTTCATTATTAGAAACGGCACCTGGGGTATTGTGGCCGTGGATAACGGTCCATGTAACAACACTTCTGCTCTTTATGCAGAAGCTCTGGCTCTGCGTCTAGGTGTTCTAAAGGCCAAACAACTTAATTTACATAATCTCTTAATAGAAGGAGACTGCCTAACGGTTGTAAAAGCTCTCTAGGGTGATTGGTCCTGCCTATGGAACATCGAGCTCTTACAATCAGATACGCGTGCTGATCTCTCTCACTTCACTAATGTTGCTATTCGTCATATTTTCAGGGAATCGAATACTGTAGCGGACATGATTGGTTGTCTTGCTTATGGTACCCCTGCCGAGGATAGTTGGTCGTCGGATCGTCTGTTGGCTGATCTCATCCGTCAGGACGCTCTAGGAAGGCCCCCCGATTGTCGGGATCCTCCCTAACTTTTATCTTGTTTCGAAAAAAAAAAGAACAACATAAACTAGGGTTTGGATTCTTGTGTACGTGTGTATGCCGACTAGGATTGCAATTGCTTCAATAAAATGTATCGACTGAACAAAGTGCTAATTGGCTCCACTTCAAGCAATTGTGCCGGCTGCATAAAGGTTGTCATTGGCTCCAACGTGGCTACCGTGGTCTCGGCTTAGGATGTGTTTAGGGCTAAAGCAACCACAACAATCACAAATAAAGGTTAATGCAATCAAATTAAAAAAATTCAAGAACTAAAAAACCAAGAACAAAGAAAGACTCATTTTTTGTAGGTTTTGTGTTTAGGAATGAAAAGACACAACTTTTCATGTCGGAAACCTAAGCTCTGATGCCAATTTGATACGAGGTTAGCCGTAGGATGGCCCGATCTTCGACAATCAATCAAGAAACTCAAGAACGGAAGCAAGAACTATCAAGAACTTTAAAGAACGCAGCAAGAAAGACTCAAGAACAAAGACAGACTCGACAAAAGCAATGAAGACTCGAAATTGATAGTAAAGACACGACCGATAAGGACTGATTCGAACTAAAATAGAACGAGATAAAGACCCCAGGCCTCTGTAGAGGGTAGGAACCAAATACCAACGACTATAAAGTCCACCTCTACAACCTTACACAACCAAGCAGACAACTTGGAGGCACAAGGAGGGGACTTGTGATTACCAGGATCACCAAGCTCTCGCGAGGTTACGAACTCAAAGCAAACCAAGTTAGATCAAGAACCAATTTGCAATCGATGAGCAACGCTTCGAATCGATTGACTTCCTCACACTTGTGTTTCACACAAAGGCTGAAATTTTTATCAAATTGAACGTGTCTTCCAATGAAGGAGATCAGCCGCCTATATTAAACCCTAATATGGGCTTGTTGGGCTGAAATTAATAAAAAGAAATGCTTAAAAGAAATTAATAAAAATACCCCTAAAGTTAGGGCCGGAAATCACCCGTGGGTGACCGATTCACCCGACCCGATTATTAGGGTGAAAACCCGAAAAAAACCGGGTGATGGATGGGTGACGGGTCGGGTGAAATGGGTGATGGGTCGAGTGATGGGTGATATAGTTTCCACCCATTACCCGACCCATCACCCGACCCATTACCTGACCCGCTTAACCACCCGTTAGCCCACCCGATTATTATAAAAAAGAGGCTAGTGTATAAATAATACTCCGTATAATTTAATATAACTAATATATTTCTCATTTTCTACCTCTAGTTTCTCCATTTTTCAAGTGTTCTTGTTCAAGAAGGTCTAAAAAAATATATATATAAACTTGCATTATTTAACTCTGTGTCTTTTTAAAATTTCTTTTATTTGTATTGCATATATCGATAGTGTAAGCAATTTGGCTTTTTCCAACGACTTTGTTAGCATTTACTGCATTATTCCATGATTAACCAAATCGTATTTTTCCAATTTGTCATGAGATTTATAACAATAATCCTCTTTATGCAAAGATATTAAAGAAATGACACTTGAGTCTCATTTCTAAGGATATAGTTTTTCTATACTTTTTAAATTTATTTTAAATCTAGTAACCGAGTTAAATTCATCTCATTTAGTTTGATATATTAAACTTCTAATACTAATTTTGTAAGTTAAGGATAGTAATATAATGTATGAATAAGTCTTTTATTCATTTAGTAAGATTCGTACGTTGACATGGTTTATAAAATTATCGAATATGAATGATTTTTGGGTATGTCTTGTGACTCATTTTCTTTAAATTTCTTTCACCCGATTAACCACCCGACCCACCCGATTCACCCGACGGGTCGGGTAATGGGTGAAACATTAGACGGGTGGGTGATGGGTCGGGTGAAATTTTTTTGTGATGGGTCGGGTGAAAAAATGGGTCCACCCATCCATCACCCGACCCATTTCCACCCCTACCTAAAGTTTCCTAAAATAACTTAAGTAGAAAAAAGTACTAAAATAGGAAATAGGGTAATGGGAATTTCGGCCTATACATGTGTCTAAGGTGGTTCGAGACTCTTGACCCCAATGCACATGTAGGTCTTCAACGTAGGCTCGGGGAGTTGAACCGCGCTCGAGAATAAAGCGTGACTCACAAACATGAATGAGTCTCTCTGCAACTTCTTGGCTCGGGCTCGAGTCATAGGTCCGTCTCCTAAGATGATCGGTGTGTTCGGAGGTATAGAAGATGGTCCCGCATCAGTTTTTAAATAATTTTTTTATTACAGTGTAATACTTACTATGCATAAGTAGTTTTAAATTTTTAAACAGAGCGAAAAACAAAAGGAGCATTATTAGTGCATTACACAACATAAAACATATCAATTCGATCAGCAAGATGATGTCATATTTTGAGAGTGGTCAACCTGGTTGCTGATTGGATTGCACGACTGCACCACTCGTTGGATCTTGGGATGGGAAATATATTGAGAATGGGACCGCCCCCCTACGGCGTCGGAACTTCGTAGTATATTCTAAAAAAAATAAAAAAATGTAAAAAAATGTGAAAGAGAAAATAGACACTATTCCTTCTTTTTTATCGACAATAAAGTTGTCTAGCTTAGACCATCCGCAACCATGGGGCAACCTCTTTTCTCCTTTTTTTCTCATCTTCCTATCACAACTTTACAACTCATTTATTTTTTTTTTAAATAATTTTCATTTTTTCTACCTCTTTCTAAAAGGTTTCCTCTACAACCATAGAAACCTCTTTTACCTCTTTTCAAATTTATTTTCACTTTTTCTTTTCCTTTATATATCTTTCCCTTTATTATATGTGTATCATCATATATTATTGTGAATTATTTTTATTTATAATTTTATAAATAAATAAAAATAGCAAGTAGTTAATATAAATATATTTTATTACATCTAGATAGCAAGTAGTTAATAAAAATAGCAAGTAGTCAACAACAACTTCTTCGTTCTCTTGTACTTGATGGACTTGCCTTGCATCTTCTGTTGGACTTCGAGTGACACTCCCTTGAACACCCGAAGAATGCTCAAAATGTTGTTGGTTTGGAAAAAAAAGAGGATTGTACACATTGGTAGGATTATATGAGGTATAATTTGGATATTCGGGTGTTGGAGGATTGTTAAGCATTTGTTACATCACTTGAAATTGAGGATTTTTTAGAAGATTTGGATCAAAAGGTATATTTGAAATGGGTGGAGTATTTGGATTATTGTGATCCATAGTTAAGAAAATAGGTGCAACTACAATAGATCAAGATGGGGTATATATAGGGTAAAAGTGGGCTCAAATTATAGAAAAAAATAAAATTAAACCAATGGGATATTTTATTTTAAAAAATAATGAAATATAAACATATTTTTATTTCTTTTTAAACACTATTACAATTAATAAATCTAAATGGAAAAGAGAAAATCCTACTTTATCATTAAAAAAAAAGAAAATAAAATTAGAAAAGAAAAGAGGTTACCTCTCTCTACCAAGGTAACCCTTCCCACCCCTTACCTTAAGGTAAACCCCACAACCATGGGTTTACCTTTTAGCAACCTTAAGGTAAGTAAAACCCATGGTTGCTCATGCTCTTAGGCTCTGTTTTCCTTCTCCCTCTCCCCACCTTCATTTAAGAGGTGGAGGGGGTGGAATTTCACCCCCACCTCTTCCACCCCTTCTCACCAAGGAAGGACAATTTGTCCCACCTCCACCTCATTTTCCCCAAAGAGGTGAGGAAAACACAGCCTTAGTTGGTAAAAAAGAGGGAAGGAAGGAAAATGATGCAAGAGGTCATGGGTTTAAATCTTATTCCTTACCTTTTTCCACTATTTTTTATTCCAACCAAATTCTCCCTATTATAAATGTCATATTTAAACCAAATTTTATATTCTCCTTTTAATATTTTCATAAGATTATTCATTATATTACACATATATTTTAAAAAATTCTTCTAATTTTTATTCATATGAATTTTTTACTATCAATGTCATAGTTAAACTACAGTTTATGAGTTTTTTTGTCATAGTTTTCAATCCTATCAATTTTTTTTTCATTTACCAATGACAAATTCTTTTAAAAAATTATAATTTTCTTTCAATATTTTAAAAAAATCTTAATCATGCTACACACACATATAAATTATTAAATTATTGTATTTTTGTAATAAAATATCATATTTATACCACAATTTATGGTTTTCTTTCAATATATTTTTTAAAAAAATTCTTTATTATATATACCGACGAAAAAAAATTTCCCAACAAACAATTCCGCCCCCCTAGCGATTCCTGCGGCCGCCACTGGGCGGTAGGGTAGGCCCGATAAGATCAAGGGTCTAGGCAGGGTGTAGACGGATTTCATGGAAAGTCTTTGTAGCCTAGGCGGGTCTTGTCAACCTTGATGGCCTTGGCAGAGAGGTGCGATCAAGGGTTTAGACGGGATCTCGATAAACCTTGAAGGATTTTACAGAACAATGGTTTTTATCCTTCGAATAAAACGTACCTCGTTTTTTCGGATGAAGGGAGTAAAAATTTTTGTGATTTGACTGAGTAAAAGCATTACCCCACATAATCATGTCAATCATAAAAGTATTCATGGAGAACATTTTTTTTAGGATACATTTCATTTCATTTTCTTTTTTTTTAAAAAAACCGAAATGTACGGAATGAACCCCATAGTAGCGTGAAATTACAAGAGACGTTCAGCGTTCTGTTGGCGCTTTACGCATGCTCAACTCGAAATTCACGCCCTTCACACCCGTCGCTCTCTCCATCCCCTCTGATTTTTATCCATCCCCCCAATCCAACAACCACTGAATCCACTCTCTCCCCACCCCCTCTCCGGTTCCTGACTGTGATTCGTGCGTGGAGTGTCAACTACTGCACCTTCACATCTTCAATGGCGGATTCTGAACTCTAACTACTTCTTACTACTCTCACAAAACAGGGTCCTATTATATAAGGATTCCCGACTTCGCAAGTCGCAACCTTTCCTTGCTTTGCACTCGGAGCAATTAGGGGTTGAGTAATTTGGGTCCCAAATCGAACTTCTTTTTGGCGATAGTTTGTTACCGATGCATCTTTCTTCTCGATTCTGTCTACTGGTAACGTTGTCGTCGGTGTTGGGGTTCTTCAATTCCGTCTTTCAATTTTCTCTAGGGTTTATTTTCATGTATTGCGATTCGAGTCTGAGGATTATCACTCAGATTGGCGATTTCGGGTTTCGATCAAGCCTGGGTAGTGTTTTCCTGTTCTTCTTGGCTTTCGGGGCGGGGCTTAGGGTTTTGCAATGCGGGGTGCTCAAGTGGTTTATACGCGAGTTGATCGGCAAGTCACGGGTTTTGAGGGATGATTTGCGCTCAAAGAGCGTCCTTCTTTGGAAGGAGGAGAGTTTTAAGGAATCCAGCAAAGCAAATGGGGACCATTGTTTAGAGGAGAGAGATGATGATGTGGATCTTGACGAGTTTCATGCGGCAAAAGAGGAGTTTGAAGAGCAGGAAATGGACAATGAAGATGAAGTGTTCAGTGTAACTGCTTTGAGGGAAATGGTGAAGGATGAGAGGAGGAAAGCAAATGCGGCTTTGAGGGATTTAGAGAAGGAGAGGATGGCGGCTGCTTCTGCTGCAGAGGAGGCAATGGCCATGATTTTCAGGCTTCAGAACGAGAAGAGCTCGTTGCAGATCGAAGCGAATCAGTCGCAGAGAGCCGTAGAAGAGAGACAGGCTTATGATCAGGATGTGATTCAGTCACTTCAGTGGGCTTTGATGCAGTATGAGGAGGAGAGGAGTGCAATGGAAGCGGAGTTGGAGTTGTGCAGGAAGAGATTGAAGGTGTATGAGCATGGTGATGAAAGTGAAAATTTCGAGTCATTTAGTAGTCCTTGTACCCCTTGTTTGTCTCAGCCTCATTTAGCAAGCTGCAAGCTTGAAGATTTGAGGATTGGTCCCCTAGATGAGGTTTTCGTAAATGCGAAGCTCGGTCCTAATTAGCAGCCAGAGAAAGATGGAAAATTTCAGTGTATCACCCTTGATTGTGGTCATGGGCAATTTTTTCGTGTAGTTCCGGAAGGAGGCACAAAAGATGAAAATGACTGTTGTGCAATGTGGGAATGAGAACTGTGACACTAGGCTAAGTCACTAGAAAGTTTCGTGAAACTGAACAAAGTTGATGTATCCTCACACGCGAAAGAACTCAAAGGACGACAAGGAAGCCGAAGTGGAGTCAAGGCCAATCTTGTTATGAGCACAAGATCAAGGCTCATACTATTGATTGTCTTGGTTGGTAATTGCTTGTAAATTCTTGTTAGCAATGCTCCTTTTCCATGTTTTATACTTTAGAATCTGTTTGATCTTTCTGAATATATTCATCTCAGTCCTGTGTAGCTCCATCTTTTGCTCAGTTCATGTGAAATCTGATTCCTGAATAAAGATGAATTGTTATCTAGATTTTTCAGGTAAGGCCAGGGTGTCGCAAAATTTCGTCATCTCAATCTGTTCTCTTCTGTGTTTTATGACTCTTTATCTGTTACGTATCCTTATTTGCTGCGCCTGCATTGTTGCAAAATCTTGATCTAAACAACTCCCTGAAACATGATCTGCACTTTTTGGGTCCGAATGTGTTTCGAGTATTAAGGGTTCCATAGATGACCCATCCTAATTCTACAGTCTTGGCTGAAATTCAATGATGGAACTGGCAATGGAGAAGTAACAAAATTCAGTGATTTTGCCGGAGGAGGAGGCCTCTTCCGTAATTCCACAGGAACTTGCTTGAGGGCCTATAATGGGTGTCCAAAAGCTCTTAGTGGAAACGATTGCTCATCACTCAGGGACCTTCTTGGATGTTCAATGAAGGAGGTTCATGTTAATTTCCACCTTATCAATAGATGCCGATGGATCATTGAAGACCCACAGTGGGATGTTCAGGTTCAGCTGGTTCGGCGACAACCGAATTCGGCAGCGGGTGCACTAGCAAATTGAGCTGCTACTGCTAGTCTAGTTGATTCCTTTTCCGATCATTTTGTAACTCCAAACTGCGTGCGTGACCTTGTATGCCCAAATCCCTTTCCAGGGTGATGAAATATCTCTTTAAGGTTAAAAAAAAAGTTATCACTTTGGTAAAGATCAAACACGATGAAAGAAATGTGTACTTTGACATGGATATGTATACAGATTCACCACTTACCACTACCTTCCCTAAACACAAGCACCTTCCACACTGCAAATGTTTATGCCAAGATAATGCATTATACAGCACTTTCATTGTCAACTCACATATGCCAATTCCATTATAAACACTGGTAATGGACAGCTCTGTGCAGTCGAACAGTCATACATTTTAGTTCCAAGGTACATTTCTATGTACTAACTCATATTTGGCACACACTAGGTCAGTAAATAAACGTTGACTCTCGATCAGATCAGGCCGTATTTTTGGTGACTAAAAGAACTCGCGATCAGGCATGATCAATGGGGCGATGAGAGTCCAGACGTAGAGACCACCTGTGACCCACTCCGTGCAGATCCGAACCCAAACTGAAGTCCAGCCGACGTCGATCAGATCAGAGCTCTCAGAGGTGCTGGTCCATCCAGTAAGGAGCATGCCAGCGTACATGCTTGCCAGGGCAAATATGAGATGGAAGAATGTATAGGAGTAACTCACTGGCCGTGCGTCTTCCTTGTCCTTCTTTGCATTCCCACTCTCCTCGTCTTTCGAGTCCAAGAGAGGCTTTTTTGCATCTGTAATGATAGTTTTGGAGAGGCGAAATTGTAATAGAAATGGTTCAGGACGAGGAACAAATTTTCTTGGACTTGTAAAGAAAATGCAGAATCAAATGGATGTCATTTTACACATGATTAAATACCTGCCCTTGGTGATGATGCTCTTGGTGATGAAGGTGGAGATAAGAAGGTGGATGACGATCCAGCACGAAGAGCAGAGTACAGTATCGAGAGGACAGTTGTAAGCATCCCAAGGATAAGTGTGCTTGTGGAAACTGCCGAGGATTTACTCAGGTGATTGCAAGAGTAATCTCGAGGCTCGCTAGAAAGAGCAGTATAACACACATAAGCACAGTAGACAGATATCACTGACGCTGGCAGCAGGCTGCCATTTACCTGTTCAAAGTTGGGATTCACAGCAAAACATAATTGTTACTTAACATCTAAATGAAATCAACCATTTATTGAATAAATGCTGTCTTGTATAAATACTACTGTATCTCATTTCCATCCCAATCCCCATCAACCCATTTCTTAGCAAAGATTGCCCAAATCTCAAACCAAGTGTCATGTTTGAACTACAATATTGGATCCAGACAACACCACTTCACCAAAAGCCATAAAACTCCTAAGAATGGATTCGCGATGTAACCCTTGGATCTTGATGAATAATATAATCAAATCAAGGAAACCAGCATGAATTAAATGAACACGGTTAGGGTATAACCAAGTGCAAAATAAATGGCAGGAATTGCACATGCACTAGTATTATATGCGGTAAAGGATAAAAATAATGAAAAGTCGTCCTTACCGCTGGATGTAATGCAATAACTGCAAAAGAAAAAGCCAGAACCATGGTCATGACCAGGAAAAAGATGTTCAGACCACAGTCTTCACCGGATGGATTGAACCATATAAACAAAAGTCCAGATATAGTGAAAGCTGCAATGTAGCATACCGCAGACACAGCCAGCAAAGCAATATACCTGAAACACCCATCACAACTTATCAGGACAAAGAAAAGAGAGACTGAAAACAGTTCAATTCAAGAACTACTAGTACCATTTTTGCTCATCTTTCGCAACCCAAGCATCATTCCATGTGTGTGTGAAATCCAATAATATAACCACTTGGACAAGCAAAAATAGTCCAGCCCCAAACTTTGACAGGATCCCTAAGAACAACATTGGTTGCATAGATTAGTTGAAGTAAGAAAGGTTTTAGGTCACTCATAATATAACTTCTCTAAGTGGGACAGAAAAGAAGAAACCACGGCGAACAGTTGATGTTAATAGTGAAAATGACCGCTGCATAAGAGCAATTTCTGTCAAGGCAGATAAACTAGGAAAAAAAGATGAAAAGAATGTATTGGATGTGTAAAGCATACATATCCAAAAGTAGTGAAACAAGCCAATAAATTAGTAGGGTTCCACCAAGCTTACCATAAACATTGATGACAACATTTGGCATGAAAAACATAAGAACGACGAGCAAAAACCAGATTATCATCTTCGCAATCCATCCACCATGATGGATTCCATCTCGTTTATCATTTTGATCCTTCACACCAATCATTATAACTGCAAGTCCTGCAAAAAACAGGAAATTTCCCAGGCTGACCCGAAGAACTGCTTGCATCTGAAACCATTCTTTCGTGTGAGAAGAGGTATTTATCCCTGTATGGTAACAGAAACCAAGATAAGACTCTTCTAGTGATAAAGGTCGAGACTTACAGCAATCTAGACCATTAGCAATATCAGTCATAAATTGCAAACTCAAAAGAAAACTACTTTTTACATTATTTGCAGATAGAACTATAGAAGATAAATTTATTCAAGGGTTTGTTCAGCACAAATAAGCTCCTTATCAGCAATAACCACATTGCATCCAAACATACTCAAATGAATTTAAAAAACAAACAAACAAACAATAACCACTAGACCTAATACATTTTGGACAGTGAAGAAACAGCAACCGACCACCATGAACAATGCACATTAATCCAGGGCATATTTCTAGAAACATAAGTTCTGTCTAGCTTTAAAGCAAAATTTTCCATCATAAAAGACTGAAAATGGACTTTTAAACTCTTGAATGATCACTAGCTGAAACTCAAACCATCTAAAATCTGAAGCTGAAAACCTAACCAATCTCATACTTATAAAAAGGTTCAACCTTTATCCAATTAATCAGTAGAGATCAAAATTTAGCAAAACTCAGGTCATCATAAAGCACCAGAAGGCAAAAAGAGGACAGCTTGTGGCAGAATCTGAGCAAAATGAAAACGCCCAATTCATGTTTTGATGGAAATGAATCAGGTGCAAACTCAAATTACCCTCGCCACAAACAATCACGAAAATAGGAGGAATTCATAAATGAGTGGAAATTGAGAATGAATACGAAATTGAAGGCAGGGGAAGATTGAAATTGAGACTGAGACTAACAGGAGATATGTTCAAGCAAAGGAGCGGCGACTTCGCGAAGGATCCAGGCGAAGATGAGGGAGAATCCAAAGAGGCCGCAGTAAGCGAGGCGCGCGGATCGCTTGGAGATCCCCGACGCCACGCATGAGCAACACCCGCATGCAAGCGATGCGCAGCAACACATCTCCCTCACTCGCTCTTGTCTCTGTTGTTGTTATCTGTGTTATCTTTGTTGTTTGTGCCTCCTCCGCACCCTCCGTGTTCTTCTGGATTGCGCTTGATTCATCTACAGATGGCCCTTCTGAGGATTTTGCTTTGTCAGCGATCGCAAGGTCAAAGTTGGACTAGTAGGTGGTGCAGGTTCAACCACACCAATGATTTCTGTTGGTAATCACTCAACTCAACTCTCATGGCCTCGAATTTGGGGTATTTGAGAAAAATGGCCACAACTTTCAGCAAGTTGTGAATAATAGCCCAAGTATCAGTATGAGTTTTAGCACTGACAGTTGTACGAATTAACCGAAGAAGGTCACATTTTATTCATTAAAAACTCAAACAATGTTGTTTGATCCATTTTGAAAATTCGCGGAAACTAAATACACCGCAAATGGGCACAACGTCAATATGAATGTGGTGCATGTCGATATGACCGTGGTACCCTAAATGCTTATTTGCCTTCAATTTCCATTGTTCACCCGCACGTCAATAAGGGTGTCGCACCACGTCAATAAGGATGTGCATTTGCTAATTTGGATACTTGGATTATGAGTCATTTGGGTTTCATGTAATGTCATAAGATTTGGTTATTTGAGCCGGTCTGGTTGAGTCAGAGTAATGCTCATTTTGAGTTTCGATTGTCTTGATTGCGATTATCGAGTTTCCATTATTTTGGGTCTAGGTTATTTTAGGTTTTAATTATTTAAAAATTAATTTTTAAAATTTTACTAGATTGTATTTGAAGTTTAGGTTATTTCCGGTTTTGGCTATAGCTAGTTTGAATCTTATTGGGTTTCAGTTGAATCGGGTTCGATTCATTCGTGTTTAGGTTGATTTTGGTTATCAATGTCGATTTAGGTCAATCAATTTCAGGCAGGTTGGAGCTAGTTTCCAAGTTCGGGTCGGGTTTTGTCATCTCTACTCTTTACAGCTGCCTTTAAAGTTAGGGGTATTTCATGGTGCAAGCAAGGTCCTTTTTTCCCCACAACCCATATTCAGATATAGCTTCAAAGCTGAACTAATCCAGAAACAAGTTTTATGCAAATTTTACCCCTGTAACTTTGTGGACCTGTATACATTAAATGTTGGAATGTGGTTGTCCCACATCGGTAATATAGAGAATGCTTGAACAACATATAAGGTTGAAGGGCTACTCCTCTCATAGCCAATTGGTTTTGAGATGGAACCCCGTTGGGTTTATGTGTTGTTCGAATCTCCCGTATGTGGGCCCGCACACACGACCTTCCTCCAACTTGTCTTAGCCCCACCGGGCCCAGCCGACTTTAACATGGTATCAGAGCTTAAGGAGTTCTCCTAAGCTTATTTTTTCTTATTTAAGCCTTAATAGCTGAAACATTCTCCTCAAATCTGCAGAGCCAATTCTGTTCCACCCACCCATCGTTTTCAGCCTTCATTGTTGAATTTTCTTTCCATATTCCAGCCTTCATTGTTGGATCTGTTGTTCAGCCTTATTGCTGAAACTTCCTGGTTTCTCATGCCTACATTTCTGAGAACTTTTCCTGTTTTTTCAGCCTTCATTGCTGAACAGTTTGTTTATGGCTCCGGCCTTCATTGTTGGAAACTTCTCCTGTTTTTCAGCCTTCATTGCTGAAATGTCTTTCTGATTTCTCAAGCCTTCATTGCTTGAGAACCTTTTCCTGTTTTCTTAGCCTTTATTGCTGGAAAAAAATTGTTTATGGGTCCAGCCTTCATTGCTGAAGATCTCTTATGTTTTCGGCCTTCATTGCTGAAATTACTTTTTGATTTCTCATGCCTTCATTGCTGGGAATGTTTTTTGTTTTTCAGCCTTCATTGCTGAATCTTCGTCCTATTTTGTGTGTGACATCATGTCCTCTTCAGAGTCAGATTTTTCATCTGCCCTTGTAGAAGAGATTAATGCTGCTAATGAGTCTTATTCAGATCTGGGGTTTCATCTTTTCCCTGGTTTGATTTGGTTCTTTGCCGGTTCACTTCTCAGATTTCCTGAATGTATTTGGTTCATGGAGTTTGTTTTTTCGTTCCTGCTGAGAGTTGTCTCTTTCAGACTTGTTCCTGTTAGTTCCCTGAGTCTCTGACTAGGTGCTGATGCTAGAACGGCTGGTGCTATTGTCTTGGACTCTGGCTCGTTTTGATTGGTGTTTAATGATGCCTTGTTATTCCAAGGTTGAAGATCTTGGTGTTTGCTGATGAACTTCTTGTGCTACAACAACATTCTTCAAGGAGTGGCTGCCATGTTCATCAATGTTCAACCAATTTGAAGAGCTATTTCCAAGCTGAGTTTGAGGGGGAGTGTTGGATTTCGAGCTTTACAAACTCAGCTTGAGGGGGAGTGTTGGTCACAAGTTGGTTGGTTGTTGCATTTAATGTGTTGCTTTAATTTAAATTTTCTAGCTGTAGGTTTATATTTACTAGGGTGTTTTTTCTAATAGTTATTATGTCTTTTGTAGCTTTACTTTCCAGACTTTGTGGCTTCTCTTGTCTTTAAATAGTTGTTTTCTCCTTGAATAATATGATAAGACAATATGAAGAAGATCTTAAACTTCTCTTTGTTCTTCCTCAAGATCCTCCCAAGATATGTTTCCGCTGTAATGATCTCAGTTTTACTAACATATGTTAAAGTCGGCTGGGCCCGGTGGGGCTAAGACAAGCTGGAGGGAGGTCGTGTGTGCGGGCCCACATACGGGAGACTCGAACAACACATAAACCAACGGGGTTCCATCTCAAAACCAATTGGCTATGAGAGGAGTAGCCCTTCAACCTTATATGTTGTTCAAGCATTCTCTATATTACCGATATGGGACAACCACATTCCAACACGCCCCCTCAAGTGCAACGACTTTAGCCAACAAAGTTGCACTTGCCACATGCGCTTAAATGGGAACCAATGCCCACGACATGTCAACAAAGGCCAACAACCCCACTAATCCAAAGCTCAAACCACAACTAGCCGAACCCGACTCTGATACCATGTTAGTAAAGCTGAGATCATTACAGCGGAAACATATCTTGGGAGGATCTTGAGGAAGAACAAAGAGAAGTTTAAGATCTTCTTCATATTGTCTTATCATATTATTCAAGGAGAAAACAACTATTTAAAGACAAGAGAAGCCACAAAGTCTAGAAAGTAAAGCTACAAAAGACATAATAACTATTAGAAAAAACACCCTAGGAAATATAAACCTACAGCTAGAAAATTTAAATTAAAGCAACACATTAAATGTAACAACCAACCAACTTGTGACCAACACTCCCCCTCAAGTTGAGTTTGTAAAGCTCGAAATCCAACATTAAACAAAGATGATACCTTTTAACTCCAATGTATGTACAGAGATTTCCCCATTTCTGGAAAGCTCAAGGTTTACATTACAATTACATTATATTTCAAGCAAATAAAATGGTAAGCACCTATTTCTGCCACCTCACATACAAGCTCAAGAGGGTAAGGCACTCACTCCTACATACACATATATATCTTCTACATTAACCCTTATGTACATCTTTGATCCTACCACCATCTAAAAGTCACTACTAAAAGAGATCATCTGTCGCGAATACGCAGTGTTACCTATCACTTTGGATGATCAGTTCAGCAGCTGCGCCCATTGAACCGATCCCTCCGGCTGCAAGCAAAGCAATGGCAAGCTCCTCTTCCGACATCTGCTTGAGTCCTCTACTCAATCTCTTCAACACATCCACATCGACTTCCACAACCCAGCTCGGAGTACAGGCAACCATCAGGCTCAGGAAGCCTGAAACATAGGCGCGCCACACCACCTCGTCGCAGCCAAAGGAGATCTTCCCGTCCAGTGCACTGGCCAGGAACTTCATGTGGGACCCGAGGACCTTCAGGCGCCGCTTTGACGAGGAAGGCATCGTAGGGTCCATGCCCCAAGCGAAGGCTATACACAGCAATGCGAAGTATGCGAGTGCAAACCCGCCAAAGACGGAAATTATGCCACCTGAGCCTTCTTCGGGTTCTGATCTATGGACTGATATGAACCAAGAAGGCAGTGTTTCTTTGATCAGACACTGAACCAAATCCGGTCCACCAGATAACCATAGCAGAGTGGCTGCTAGGGAAGCTGCGACCTTCAGCCTCGTCATTGCCGAGGCCAGGGAGACTTGCCCGTACCTCAATCCGAGTTTTGTCTTCCTTAGTGTTTCTTGCCTTCCCTTGGAAAACCAGGTACCGGCTATTTCTCGTACGGACTGCATTAGCAATGACACGATTTCTTCTGGCAAGAACATGATATCTCTGATCGAACGATACACACGTAGGTAGAGGATACCCGGAGCAACAGGAGACATGCCCCCATTGACATGAGAGCCGAAACCATGGCCAAGAAGGGGCCCCACTACGCCCACACTCGAGCTCATGTTGGAGCTTAGACCAAGTGTCGTGGCAAAACAACTCTTGAGAAGCTGAACGACAGCGTCATTGTTATGAAGAAAGACTGTGCGAGATGCAGAAAAGGTCAGGAAATCACTCCATCGCCTCGCCTTTTGTGTCCAGAGTGAAGTCACAATCGGTAAGCATGGCCATGGACAGCCGGCTGCAAGTGACTCCATGCACGGTCCAGCAAGGTGGAGAAAGCGTTCGGAGGCCTTGTCAATTTTGTAGGTTATGGTGAGGCTCACAAAGGCAGCTAGTGGAAGTGGAAGAGTAGCCGAAGAGCTACCACCTGCAAAGAAGGGGCATGTCATTACAATGACAAATAAACGATAATCAGACCGAATCAGATGGATGGATGAAACCAAGATCCAGCTTATGCTCAACAAAAATCTTGTATATCACAATATTTCAATCTTGTATATCAGTTAGATTTGGTTTTTACGAAAAGGTAAAACACCCAAAAGGGTCAGTTACCTGCAGCAATTTTTGGGACATCAACTCCAGTAGCAGCAAGAATTTTCCTGATTTGTTCCTCTACATTCGAAAGATTAGCAATGGGGCTAGGCCAATCCGTTCCATTCATGAGAACCGGTTTCCAAACACCTCGAGTGACTTCAGCCGAGAAGTAACTCACAATGGTTGCTATAGATGCAGGAAGAAAATCGGCCAAGTTCTTAAGCCCTGAAGTAGGAAAAGGAACAAAAAAAGATTCAGTTCATATCTCACACCATCGATACATAACAGAAGACGCAAATAAGGAGCAACAAGCCATACCTGTTGCCAGTTCACGAGGAGACACTTGTTCGTGAGCACAAGCTGTCAAAGCAGCATCAACTACGTATGGAACGGCTTCCATAATGACCCATGCTGGCAAATTTGGTCGCAAAGGGTTATCTTCACTTTCTTGTCCAGAGGAAGTGCTGCTTCCGGAAGTTGCAGAATTCATGGACTGGGCTCCTTTGTTAACTTTTTTGAAGAACATGCTAAGAAGTGCATCAACTAGCTGGTAGACAGGAGTCCCACTGACAAGACCTGAGAGAGTCGAGGCTATGCATGCCCGGTGCTGTTGGTACCAGAATTTGAGCTTCGGAAATTGATCAACAAACATGGGTTCTGGAGACAGTGAACATGCAACTGCCGAGAGTCTCCTATTGTGACGGCTCTTCTGGAGATTTCCAGAAGATGGTAAATGACAATTCCGTGCTAACAAGAGATACTCGGGAGTCAGCTGGGATCCAACTGGAGGTACATCTCCAACACCATACTCCAACGGTGGATGATTGAATCTCCAAAGTTTCAGGAGCGCAGCGAAGGCATTTGAGAAGACAGCATGGGCAGAGATTTCTTCCCCAGTTGGAAGCTTCCATGAAACATTAGGCACACAGGAGCCGAAAACTTCACAAATTGCCATCAAGGAAGCTGCAAGATGTGGAACCTACAAGGGGGGTGAAAACCTTCAAATTTGGAGTGTAACATCCATCATATGAATGACATTTTGATAGTGTTGGATAAACATACCAAACCGTGCAAAGAGAAGATCTGAACACAATCAATGGAATCCATTCCAACAAGAAGAGCATTCAGCATTGGAGCATATGCAATAAGATGGCTTTCATCTCCGGCATAATCAGAAGGAACAGGTGGAGACAAGAGTCTTGTGATGAAATAAAGAGTATGCTCCTACAAGATTTTGCTCACAACGTCAAAGCATGGAAGAGAGTTGAACAATAACAGAAATTAGCTGTGAATAATGGATGCCATTCTAGTGATTACGGTACTATACCTGAACATTCCAGCCTTGAAGCAAAGAGGCTCCACAGAGGATCATCGCAGCAAAGAATCGGTCATCATCAGATCCATTGATGGCAAGCTCAGATATTTTCTCAACCTCTGCTAGACTTCCATCAAATTCATGATTTTAAGTTCAGTTGCTTTACCCTTCGGTAAATGTACCAGCATAAAAAAAAGGATATGATAGAGTGCCCGGCCTCACAAACAAGATCATAAAATCATTTACCAAAACCTATTTGTTAACGTTTCATAAGCCAAGAGTTTTTTAAACAGTTTCCCCTAAAATTGATAGGAATTTTCACAAATCTGTGGAAAGTCATGAAGAACATTACTCCCTCCGATCTAAAATAGATGGGGTTTTAGCAAATGATAGTTTTAAGAAAATACTTCGCTTTTCTACAAACACCGTCATTCTACTATTTTTTTCATAAATTCTACTATTTTTCAAAAGACACTACATATTTTAACTAAGGCTGGCAAATGGTACGAAAATTACCATACCAACCACCTACCAACCACAAACCACACTTGTTGGTAACCACACTTGCGGCAACCACACTTGTGGTAACCATCATGGTGGTAACCACGTGAAGGTGGTACGTTAATGGTAATGAAGTCTGAAATACCATGGTTATCATGGTTACCGAGTATATATATATATATATATATATATATATATATATATATATATATATATTATTTTTTTTATTAGTTTTTACCTTTAAGGCTTTATGTTTTAACTTTTAACTTTTTAGTTTTTAGTTTGTGTTAATTTAATTAATATAAATTTAAATTGGTCCTTTACTGAGTAAAGGGAAAACTGGAAAGCGGCAGCCGCAACCCTAGTGCTCTTCGACGTCTTCCCTAGTTCGTTCAATTTCAAAGTTCTCAGACAAACACAAAGGAAAAAGCCGAAAGCGGCAGCCCTAGTTTCTCCGTTGAGTCCGTTCAAGACTTCCGAGGTCGTTCAAGCCTCAAGGGTTGCCCCAATTTTAGAATTTCTCACTTAATCTCTCAAGTCTCAATGACTCGTCGTGGTTCATTCGGAAGAAGCGGTGGCATCGGAAGGAATGCACGAGATAGAGGGTTATTTATCCCTAGGCCGGTTGAAGTCGGCCTTCCGGTAAGTGGCCGAGGTACAACTGTTGAACTTGGTTTATTTGATTGTGAACTTGTTTGAATTGGTTTGTTTGAATTTATTTGAACTTTTAACAGGTGGTAACCATGGTAATATAGTCGTGGTTACCACGTGGTATGAAAGTTTTCGTACCACCAGTTGGTGGTTGGTACGTGGTAATCAACATTTTTGGGTGGTTACCGTACCATGCCAACCCTAATTTTAACCAATCAAAAGATTTTAAAAAGTCAACAACACACAAATCAGTACAAATTATACCAACCCACTACATAGAAAATCTAAAGGACCATCTATTGTTGATAAAATTTCTTCACCTAAAAGGCCATATATTTTAGATAGGAGGGAGTACTAAATAAACACAAGCACATATCAACTAAGAACATGATCTCACTAGAGCTCCAAGTCGAAAATGAAAAATAATCTATTAAAGGCATGAAATTCTAGAGGAAGAAGCAGAGGTGCACCTTGAAGCAGGAGTTGCAATCATGGTTTTTATCATCATTGGTGAAAGTGGAGCTCCCTTCATAAATGATGACCAGCCAGGCACCTCAGAGGGTAGCAGGTCAGGAATTTTATTGGTTCGGCTGTTTACATATCCCGGCCAAAAGTAAACTGATTTATCAATTAAGCTCCTGGCTATGCAAGCTTCAACTATCAAATGCAACATACTTCCAGCTGCAATTGACAATGAAAGAATGATTAGAATGTGCAGACAATTACCCTGCCAAGTTCCATCTAAGAGTACAACATACCCAAAGCAAAATTTGTAGGACAAATGCTCTAGAATATGATTTGAAACAGATAAAACCATCAAAAGATTAGTACTCAGAGTTCCATGCAAAACATAGCTTGTACATAAATGATGGAAGGGAGGTGGAGGTACGCAAAAAAGGGTCTAGAGCAAGAGGGTGTGCAATTCTTATGTGAGAAAGAGACATCAAGACAATAGAGTAAACATTATTTCTATGATCATTTTATTGATGGAAATCTCAAGTGCTTCAATGGTGATCGTTTGGACAATCAGAAGCAAACTATAAAACATCACGCCAACACAATCCCCATATATCAACTTGAAACCAACCTCAAAAGAATTTTATGTAAATGTTGCAGTGCAGAAAAATTATCATCAATCAGCCTTCCGATTAAGGCTAGTAAGAGAAAATTTTATCACTTACAACAATCAATAGGCAGATCTTTCAGGTTCATGCACTCAAAATATTCACTGCCAACATTTATGCCTGAGATGGCCATCATTGCTTTAGCAGAAGCCAGATTCGCTGCAGAAATAACAGACTGAGGTGGATTGAGCAAGCTTGTATAGTTGCTCAGCATTTGCAAGGAAGAAACCAACGCTTTGCGACGATTTCCAGGAACTGTTGTGTCTTTCCAGTGATTGGTAGAGCTGCAGTCTCTGTCATCAAGGAGGTGTTCCTCTTCATCAATGAGATCAGCCACCACCAGAGTAGTAATAGACAACAGCATACACATGCGGCTAGCAAGGCGAGGCATTGGCCCCTCGATGGGATCCCTTTCCTGAATAAATTATCATTTTACAAAGTCTTGTAAGAAATACTTTTCCCTCGGATCAACAATAGTTGTCATTTTAGTTTATAGCACATATTTGAAGGAAACTGTTAGTTTGCCTAAATGTTTTGAAGTTCGCATATACTTTTTTGTTTGGTGGAAAGAGATACTAAGCTCTCGAGCAGGTTTATTAATAATAAAAAGGCTAAATTAATATACTATGTGGCACAGCCAAACCCCTTACATCACCAAATAATAAATTTAAAATTCGCACATATTTTATCACTATTAAATGCACATCCCTCATTTAAGTCAATGAATGTACAATTGAAGCAATTAAATGATTGCCTTGAAAACCCAAAACAACAGCTTAGATAAAAATTTACACTCTAAAACAACACTTATTTCCAATCAGAGGTAGCAAGACTGCAAGAGTTTTCTTTTGCAAAAAGAAAATGAAATGTCACTTACTCTTTGAACAAGACGGAGAGCAGCAATCCATAAAGCCAAAAATGTGTCATGCCAGCTGCTACTATTGACTGCTTGAAGGATCTTTAGCATGCCTGTACCGGAAGAAGCATAAAATTCAATTTCTACTTAACGATATACCAATGTATTTTATAAGAATACAAATTTTGGATAAAAAGAAACTTTCAATACCAATAATAATCTCAACAGCACTTGTCGGGGTAACGTGTGGCCCAATCATGGCATCTTCAAGAACTATATCAAGGGGAAGCCATAAAGAAGAAGGACTAGCCCCATGACAAAGACCAGAAAAAGAGGCCAGGGATCCTACTATATGGAGTTGCTCCAAAGACTTTGTTCTGCATTGTCTAGATATTTCATTACAAGAATCTGAAATAAACTTATATAGTATCTCTGCATTTATAGTTTTTGAGCTTCTTAATGCCAAAGAGTTTGCTCCAAGAAGCTGTATCTGCTGGATAAAGTGTTCCCAATGTTTTGGCCTGTATAACATGTGAGACAAACAGGAGATATGTGTCAAGATGAAAGGAAGCATGATAAATGCTATGATGTTGATGAAACTTGAAAACATATTGCATTAGCTCCGTTTTACACCTTGATTTAAGAAAGAAAGCATCATACAGTTTGGCAACTTGAAGGATAAAAATAGACATTTGTGAGAGATGCAATCACATTATCTAAGGAGCTAACCTCCTAATTTGATTTTGATTTGTTGTTTACAGCCAATCATGTTGATTTCACATTCAAACTTGATTTATACAACTCCCTATTGCGCTTATTATATGATTTGTTAATATGAACTGGATGTATTCAGACAATATTAAAGCTTACAAGTTTTTGTGCGCCAAGAGAAGGATTCTCGAAGTTGTACTACTTTGAAAGAACTGACCAATGAGCTCTACCGCCATGATAGTGTTTAGATTCCGTAGTTTGTCAAGATGATAAAAAAACTTCTCGTCGTAATTATCACAGCAATCAATATCCATTTCCTGATTTTTTGCTGCCCAGATGGACTTCTTTTCTGGTGCAAGTTCCAACCAGCCTTCATCATCTAGCGATGCATCAAGCAGCTGCCATACAGTCGCAAAGACAAACCCAACTAGGAGAATCCCTGGCTCACTTTCAATTGCTGGAAGGCCAAATATCTCATAAAGATCAAGCACTTGACCAACTGATGTCATAACACTGAAAGAAATGGAGAGGTAAATAAAATGATAAGCTAATAAACACCTGAAGTATATCATAGACAATTTCAAAATATCATTTATAAAGGTATCAATCAGGAACATATAGTAAAAAAACATCTGAAACTTAACCAAAGTGGAATTATGCCTTACATTAAAACCCAAAGGTCCACAAGTCCATAGATTTGAACTAAGAAAAAAGATGATTGCATTATTCGCCCTTAATCTTGGTTATGTCCTTGACAAGCACGGAATTAAGTTCTACCAAGCAGAGTTGTAAGAACTCTCACCAAGCATGGCATGGATAAAATTTAGAGACCAATGGAAGGAAATGCTGAGTTCCATACTTTGATGACCAATGAAAATCAATATTCAAACTAGCAAAGGTTGAAATGTAAGAAGCATATACTTAAAACTCACTTCTGATAGTTCGACCCACTTATATGAGATTTGAAGTTGAAAGCGTGTCTTTTTAAAAGTTCCATGTAAAGCCTGTATGCGGCTGGTTTAGAATTCCGGCATGGAATGACCCTGCACAACAGAAAAGGTCGAAATAAGATGCCCAAAAAGATGCAACATTGGAATGTAAAATAAAAGAAATGAATCTTCATTGACTTTTTTTTTGTTCTCATTGTAAGCGCTGGAAATGGAAGGAATAAAGTGATTCAAATAAAAACACTGACATAACAGTCAAAAGGCCAATCCGAAATCGCCTAGACTACACCTGCTATTTGAATTTCAGAGGAACCATTCATGAGTCTATCACGATCAGTATAAAATTCAGTGATGCACTAACTATTTTTTTCCTTTGGTTTTTTCAACAATATCATGCAGGAAAAAAAAATTGAATTAATCTTGAATCAGACTCAAATCAAACAATAATCCTGGCATAATGCATAATTTAATTTTAGTTAAAAACATTCTTAAACAATAATGGTATGACATTTTTTTTGAATATGGGAAAGCAATTTGGAACTTCAAACAGACCTGAAGTAACCAAGAGATCGGACAAGTCAGTAGATGGTCAAACCATCATGAGGAGAAACCAAAGAAGACCAATAAGCAAAAACAAGGAAAACAACAAAAATAGAGAAACAAAGGGACTATAAATCAATAATTGCTCAGGAGTGAAGTCGGAGCAGGGTAATGCATGGAACTCCTCTACTTTCGGTTGGGAGCAATGATGAGGGGGGTCGGAACTAATGCGGAAACCACTAGGATCACCATCTTACAAAAGTATGTAATTTTCTAATGTTAGAGGCTTCAATTTGATCTCAAATGTTTTAGATTGGTAAAATCTCAAGAATTTCCCATGTTCTACATTCTAGTTCCTTAGTTCCTCATTCACCTCATTTTACCCGAAATTTCTTTACCAAGATAAACCTGTCAGAAAAAGGCCCGATTCCTTTTGAAGAACCAAGTTGTCTTTTTTATCCCATTGTTCACATACACATTGCCATTCACATAGAAACAACGGATTTTCGAACCTGCACATAGGTTAGGCATATAAAAATAGTAATAAATCAAATCTACTCAGATAACACCTCAAGATAATTGATCAATACATTTCTCTTTAAACAAAAACAATTTTAAATTAATTAACGTTTTTCTATCTTATGCCTTTAGGCTCACAATAGACAAACCGATGTTTATCCATAAGGTTAGAAAGACCGTAGTGTGCTAAATTCACACAAATATTGTAATAAAATCAAATCAACTTGACAAGAAATCAATGGAAAACACCTATTTCAAAGCACTTGGAAACAATCACACACATACCAAATCAAACCCTTTTACTTCCAAAGAAAAACGAGCCTACCTATTCAAAACTCTTGAAAAAATCACACATGAACATCAAATCAGGAAACCCAAAGAGGAAATTGAAACCAAAATCCACCAACGGCTTCAAGCTATCATTGAACTCAAACCACCAACCAATCCATAACCCAAGATACAACTGTCAATTTCCCCCAAAATTTCAAATTTTCAAAAAGAAAAAGTATATGAAGAAGCAAAAAAGAACCTGGTCGAGAGAAGGGCGAGAACAAGTACAGGAGGGACAAGATTAACCATCATGGCTTTTTCTAGGAACTTCCAAGCAATGGGCACAATGTTCTCGGAGCAAATGTAGGACACCAGCAATTGGGCAAGTTCAGGGGAAGGCAAAGAGACACCGGCCGGACCCAGATTGGAGGACATCTGGACAGCCCACAAGAAAGGGTCAAGGCCCTTCTTCTGGGCATCCTTGGTTTCATCCAAGATACTGTCCCACAAGTCTTTGCTCTCCAGGGAAATCTCCATTATAGAAGGTGCAGCAAACAGTGAGAAATGGTGACTGCGTTGTTGGTTTTTTATGGGAGGGTTTGATTGTGGAAGCAAACATGATGAGTTTGACATCATTGCAAGCTCATTGCATTTTTTGGGGCCGCTTTTTGTGTGTGTGGGAATGGGATTGTTGATGAAAAGGTCAAAACTTTGTTATGTGGATTTGGGATGGGAAATTGGGAATGGGAGGGGGATTGTACAGAATTTCATCTTTTGCTGCAAATATGTACACATAATAAACAACAAAAAGGGGATAGTTGGGTAGGATGTGGATGATAGTTGGGGCCCAAGCTACTAGTGCACCAAACCATGGGGCCCACCGTCCAATTCTCCAAACTCCAAAGTACAGGTTTCATATGATTTTGCAACTTTGTTGTCCACAAATTTACTCCATCTCACTTGCAAAATTTGTTTGTTCTCTACTTTGTTTCTGAGGTTGTATGCATATTAAAGTGTGGTATCATCAACAAGGCTGTAAGTACCTTTTTTTTTGTGATCCTTGTTTTGTGGTGATAATTTTCAATGTGTCAACTTTTTTTGTCAAATATTTACAACCTTTTACAATTTTTCATGTAGCTTCCTTTTAGCAATATCCTAAATTGTAAAAGTTGATTGAATAGTGGTTTATATATATCTGAGATGTTATTATATTAGAAATTTTTTTAAAAAAAATTGTAAGATTTTATTCAGAAATAAAACAATCATATACCAATAGAATTGCAATACTAATTTTCCATGTTCATGTTGACAGAACTTATGTGACATTTAGCTAAAAGAAAGCATATAATGACTAAGTTTTACAAATTTTAAATTTAGCAGATTGGGAGACTGGTAGTGGTAGGTGAGTGATCTGTGATAAGAGTATATTTTTTTAGGTAATTTTCTCAAATATTGTATGGATGGCATAGGAATTGGGAATTGATAGTGGTTAGGTTAGGTGGGAAAGTGACAAATGGAAGAGGAGGAAGAGGGTGGGGTTGAGATTCTCCCCTATCACATCTGATCCTCCATTGTGTGATGATGTTGCTTGTTTTAGGTGTGCTGCTAAAGTGCTCTCTTTGTTTTTACAGTGTTTATGTAATACAATATTACAGTTTGGTTCTGTTTGTTTTTAGACTATATTCTTTGTGGGGAAAGGAAATGTAAACTATGCAACAAATAGCTCTCATTAGTAAATAAATTTCATGTTAGTAGCTAGCCCAATGAAATCAGACTATACGGAGTAAATAAATTTCATCCTGTACACGTTTCTAAGAAATACGTTATTTTAATAAGGTAAGAATATCACCAAACAGACAAATCATCGTAGAAAGAAAAATAACATTTAATAAACAGACCAGATATCTACACCGCTAATTTTGACTATTTACACTGCTAATCACCGTAACTTCTTACGGTGGGTTTAATGGCGGATTAGGGAGGCCACCGCAGCATACAACGGTGTCCTGAGTACCGTATACGTGGCCACCGCATCTTGTTGTGGTGGGATTTCATCTTGTTCTTGTTGTGGTGGCCTGGGTACCCTTCTACCTTCTTTTGTGCCTCAAAATTTATGTTCTTATCAAGTCCTTCTCCCTGATATCGACGTCCTTCATGGGAAATTGGGTTAGTAAGCTAATCGCATTCAGGATTTGTATTCGGGTACGTTGGTTACTTAAGTGTGTGATGAAATTGGGGTCCTTTAATTAAATGTGCAATGACTAAACATGGGATATAGGACGATTGATAGAGATATACAATCCGATTATTTTAGGAGTCGTATTGCTTTGCTAGAAGTCAACTACGATTAATGGGTTAAATGGTTTAAGTTTATGACTAATATAAACGGGTCCTATGAGGTCACACACATTGAGTTGACGAATTAGATCAACGAGAATGATGGTTGAATATTAATATATATTGTATAATATTAATATATATCCACATTATTTATTTGTGAAATAATTAATGGAGATTAATTAGGGAGTTTTATTAAAGATTACACATTCTACGTTAAAATGGGAAAAGACCGTAACTCCTCCTCCTAATTGATTACACAAAACAGTTTTGTGTATTTGCTATGCCGTGTGTGTATAAAGACAGGGTAAGTTAGCAAAGGGAATTGGATGTTGATCTAATGCACTCACGTTTCAATAGGAAAACTAAGAAACAAATAAATAAAGCAATAGTTGCTATTTTTCCTAAGAAAAACCGGAGCAACAGTAGCTAAGAAAAGGCAATATCAAAGTGTTGATTTGCTAATCACCATAGTTATCCGAAGGTAATTTGATTGTTAGTCTTTCGACCTTCGTCCTAGCAGTCGAAGGCTAAAGAGATCTAGACACCGGGCTCGTGTGAACCAAGTAGAGAAGTCACATTTGAGGCTTTCATTCTCTTCCGATTCCATCCCGATTCGATCCAGTTCACGTATCAACAGGTATCTCCTATGAACAATGATTGATATATCGTTTATGCATGATGATCATTGAATTAGATGTTTAGATATGATCTGAAATTCCGCTAAATGCATCTAATTATCCTTCAGGAATATGGTTCTCGACATCATAGGTTATGTCACGAGTAATTGGTGTACTAGAATGTCAAACCCCTGGGTGGGATAAGATTCTCGGCATAATTCTAAGACTAGAGAGTGGGTTGTTGCATATATGGGATCATATTTCTAACATACCTACCCAAACGCCTCATGCTATGTTATTAATAGTGCTCAAATTATCACCTTCTATTGATAAGTTGATGATAAGTTCGTCTTGAAGCTGCTTTGAACCTCACCCAAAAGAAAAACCAATGGAGATTTTGTACTTCACAATATGTTTCACTCCCTACAACACAAAAATATTTTGACATTTATTTAGACTTAAAAAATTATATTTATATTACTAACATCTATTTCTAGATATTCACAAAATTTTATTTTAAAAAATCATGTTTTAAAATTTTTAATAATTATAATTTGTTAAATATTGCATTTTTAATTTTAAAATTTTGTAAAACATGATTTTTAAAAATAAAATTTTATGAATATATAAAAATAGATATCAGTAATATAAATATAATTTTTATAATTTTTTTTTGAGAATAAATAAATGTTAAAATATTTTTGTGTTGTAGGTAGTGAAACGTATTGTGAAGTAGAAGTCCCCATGAAAAACATGCTTACACCTTAAAAGGGCACTTGCTCGCATTTAAGCATTAGCATAATAATTTATAGTGATGGGTCACAAATTCAAATGATCTCTCCCATCCCATTCCATAACAAAGAACCATTAAATTAAAATTAATTTGGAATCAATTCTAATTAGGTTTCTCTCATTTTCTCTCATTTGATATTTTTCTTTTTTTTTTCTAGGGGATGAGTTTCTCTCAGGTCGCCGTCGCCCTCGCCCGGCTGACCTGGCCTCTGTCCTCCTTCATTGTGTCGTCGGCGCCCTGGTGGCTGGCCGTCGTGACCTTGCGGCGGTGTTGGTCGAACACTGTTTCGTTGACTAATGTTGGCTGCGCCCCTCTGCTCATCCTTGGTCCTTCGGACCCAAGTTTGGGTCCTTAGGGTCCAAGTTTCGGGTCCTTAGGGCTCAAGGGTGAGAATGTCAACAGGCTTGGCCCAAGAGTGGAACACATGGGCCGACTCTACAGAGCCCCCAAATATTTGGGGCCCCATACTATTGGGCTAATATGTATATAGTCTTTCTTTATTTTATTTTTTTAACCTATGGGCCTGGTATGTATTGGGCTGGTATGTCATAGGTAAAAAAATTATTATAATATATAAGACAATTTTAATTCTTACCTATGACATATCAAAAGACCAGCAAACACTCCATCATACTATTGGGATGGTATGTTTGCTGGTCTTTTGATATGTCATAGGTAAGAATTAAAATTATTATAATATATAAGACAATTTTATATTTTTGTCATTAGCAAGACCTAATTTTGATTATAGAACAGGGCCTCTACAATCGTAGGACCGGCCTTGAATGTCAATATTAAAAATAGGAAAAAAAATTTTTAAAGGAGTCCGAGAGGGCCTTATTTAAATCCTGAAAGGGTTTAACAAAATCCCGAAAGGGTTGGATAAAAATCCCAAAAGGGTCTTGATAAACTCCCGAAAGGGCTTTCTGGTGCGCTCTACGAGGGTGGTTCTCGGCGGTGTTCCTAGTTATTTTTAGCGGTCCTAGTCTCAGTTGGGGCTTTGGCGTCCGGTGTCGGGTCTAGCTGGTGTCGTGGCAGTGTGCATCGAGGCGACTCCGTGTTCCGGAAATTTCCTTGGAGGTTTGTCTTCATCGCCCACATGGACTCTTGATGTACCGCTGGCCAGCAGTGTCATCGCATGGTGGCGCTTGGCTCCGGTTTTGTCTTCGTTGTCCTCAGCTTTTTTGGGTTAGGCTTGTTTGTTCTTCTGGGGCTGTTTGTTTGCCGATTTTGTATTGCACTGTTTATTTTATGATTGTATGTTTGACGATTCGTCATCTGCCGGCTTTGTCGACCTATAAATGAGCCAAGTCTGTCTGGTCTTCGAATTATTACCTTATCAAAAAAAATAACAACAACTACCCATTACATCCCGCAACGAGGCAGAGTCTAGGAGATCGGGATATACGCACTCTTACCTCAAGCAAATCGAGAGAGTATTTTCAAAAAAACCCAACAGAAAATAAGTCAAAATAATGGAGCAAAGCAAGCAAGGAATAGTAGAAATATAAGTAAGGTAACAAGCACACAAATAGAAACTAAACATCATTCACCCGAATACATCATCGCCAGTGGTCCCGATCCATGGCCATCTTCTCTATGAGGGTCAAGAGTGCGAGGTCTTGACGAATAACCGGCCTCCATCTAACTCTTCTTTGGCTTCCCTCTACCACGTCGGATGTCCCCAAAAGACAACATATCACATCTTCTCACAGAGGTGGACGTCGTTCGTCTCTGCACATGCCCAAACCATCGCAGTCTAGCCTCTCGCGTCTTATCTCCAATGTTTGTTACTCCCACTTTAGCTCGAATGACTTCATTTATGATCTTATCCAATCTCGTAGGTCTGCACATCCAACTTAACATTCTCATCTGAGCCACCAAAAGCTTCTGCTGTTGGGCTTTGGTGATAGACCAACACTGCCCCATATAACAAAGTTGGACGAACAACTACCTTTAAAATCTTCCCTTTAGCTTAGGGGGTAACTTTTATCACACAGAACCCCTGACGCACCCCTCCATTTTTGTCAATCCATTTGCATACGATGTTCAATATCTTTGATGATCCCACCATAACTCTGCATAACCGAACCTAGATACTCGAAACAATCTTTCCTTTGGATGGTACCCTCTCCCAACATAACTTCTTAATCGGGCTCATCAGTGGCTCCAAAATTACACTACAAATATTTAGTCTTGATCCTACGTAGACGGAAACCCCTTGCCTCGAGCATTGCTCTCCAGTTGTCAAGCTTACTTGTCAACCCTTCTCTTGTGTCGTCTATAAGCACAATATCATCCACATAAAACATACACCATAGAACGTCTCCTTGCAGTGGTGATGACAGAACATCCATCACTACGACAAAGAGGAAAAGACTAAGGGATGACCCATGATGGAGGCCAACCTGCACCTGAAAAGTACTCTGACTCTCCTCCCGGGTGCTAACACTTGTCAAAGCCCCTGCATACATGTCCTTTATGAGTCTAATGTACATACTTGGCACCCCCTTTTCTTCTAAGTAACATCATAGCAAATCCTTTGACACTCTATCATAAGCTTTCTCAATATCAATGAAAACCATGTGCAAGTTCTTTTTCCTATCTTTGTAAGCTTCAATCAATCGTCTCATGAGGTGGATAGCTTCCATAGATGATCTACCCGACATGAACCTGAATCGATTCTCAAATCCTCGCGCTAACTTCCTCAATATCAACTCAATAACTTTTTCCCAAATCTTAATTGTGTGACTGAGTAGTTTGATGCCCATGTAGTTACCCGATTGTTGAACGTCACCCTTGTGTCTCCAGTCCCCTGGCATAGAAGCTGACCTGAGAATGGCATTGAACAAAGACGTGGGCCACTCTAAGCCTTTGGCCCGAGGCACTTCCAAGCCTCAAGTGGGATCTCATACGTGCATGTCGCTCTCTTGCTCTTCATCCTACGAATGCCCTCCTTTACCTCTTCCAAAGAAATGCGCCTACAAAAGTTGAAATCAGTGCGACCACCTTGGCTAAGGGTCCTGACAAGCGACCCGTATCCCCTCATTAAGAAGGTCCAAAAAATACCTCTGCCACATCTCCTTGATCGTTTGCTCATCGAAAAGTACATTTTCATTATCTTCCTTGATGCACATAACAATGTCGAGGTCCCTGCTCAACCTCTCCCTCTTATGAGCTAGGCCAAACAATAACCTCTCTCCTCCATTCTCCTCAAGGACCTTGTACATGTTCTGAAAATCCTCATTCTTAGCTTTAGCAACGACTTACTTGGCCAGTTTTTTGGCCGACTTGTACTCGACACAAATATTCTCATTATCTACTGCAATAGTGTTGCACACCATCCTCTTGTAGCCCATTCGCTTGGCCTTGACCCTATTACTAATCTTGTCACTCCACCAAGCCTCTCCTCCTTTATGACTCTACCTCGCCCTGGATAGACCCAACAACTCAATAGGACTACAAAGAATAATCTTAGAAATGTTGCCTCACATCTCGTCTGCATTGCCCTTAACTTGCCACACCTCTATTCTCTTTGCTTCTTGTAGCACCTTGTACCTTAAGAGAGGTCCATTCGAATATGAAAGTCGTCACCGTCTAATCTTAGGTGGTAGTTTGCTTTGTCTCAACCTTACACGACCAAGCAACTTATGATCTAGGACCAACAATTTATGAGGGGTTGAAAGTCCTTCAAATAGGATAACCTTGCAATTTTGACATCTAACTTTGTCAACCGCTCTAACCACAAAGTAGTCAATCCGTGTTCTCCCGGTTGGGCTATGGAAGGTGATCAAATGCTCCTCTCTATTTTGAAACCACGAGTTGCAAATAACACAACCAAAAGCTAATGTGAATGCAAACAAAGCACTACCATTTTCATTCCTAACTCCATATCCAAATTCTCCATGGGCCTTATTGTAACCCTCCCTGGCTCTACGAATGTGAGCGTTGAAGTCTCCACTTATGACAAATTGCTCAGATCCTGAGATACTCCACCATGTCATCCAACACCTCCAAGAAACTCCTCCTCTCTTCCACCGCCAAGCCTACTAGCTTGTGGGGCATAGGCACTAATGCTAGTGACTAGCGACCCACCCAACACCAACATAATCACCATCAAACGGTCACTTTGATGCTCCACACGAACAACCTTGTCTATCAGTATCAACTTCTCTCCAACGTTGATACCCACCCCATTCAATTCCTACACCTATCAGCTCCGAAGTACTATAACCTCCACCCATCAATAACACGAGTCTTGGTATCCACCCACTTAGACTCTTGAATACAATTAAAGCAATATCCACTTTTCGGTTTCGAAGCATCTTTACTAGCTCAACGGGCTTACCAGTGAGGGTCCCAATATTTCAGGACCCTATTCTCAACTGTGAAGACCCATTTTGAAACCTCCTCGAGCGACCTCCACTCTGGCCATCAACTCGCACTAGGGGTTTAGAAATCGAGGCGAACCATAATTTAGAAATCTAAGACAAAAAAACCAATAACACACAGGCAAAGCACTAGCGTAGCAAGCACAAAGTCAGAAGGGCAACACTAAAAAGAACAAACCACAATAAAGAAAGAAATTAACACAACACGCTACAAAAAATACCACCCACTAGCACAACGAGCTTACCATAAAAAATAAAATTTGTACAATAACACGGAAAATATAAAGTTTAAATAGAATATGAAATGAATTTACCACGCTCCATAATAGTAGAGGTAGGTGAACAAACGATATTAATCACTTTAATTTTATTTTAATAAACCATAATTATTTTATATTTTACTTGGATTGAAATTCACATATTATAATTCATATCGAGAGTTTCAAAATTATAAGTTATATTTCATTACTTATTTGAATAAGTAGATAAAAAGTTACATAAGTTTAAATTTTTTATATTTGGTTATACAATATTGCATGTTAAGAGTATACCAATTTAAATATTGACTCAATGTTTATTGTCTTTTCTATCATTATTTTGTTAGTTTTCTTTTCTTCGCCTATTTCATTTATATTTCTTTTTTGGATAAATTACACATAACCACCCGTAAATTGTAGTACTTTTCACATAACCACCCATAAAAACTTAAATTACGGTAAACCACCCATAAATTAGTTATCTTTTCATAAGACCACCCACCCATTAAACCTCTATTTATTTTGTTTGAAAAGATTAAAATACCTTTGATTCAAGCTTATTTGTATTTAATGCAATGATTTGTTTTCATAAGACTTCCCATTTGTTAAATAATCCGGTTTTACTTTTATTTTAAAAAATGACAAACTATAATAAAATTATTCATGTTCGGCTAATTTGTCAAATGATATGTATAAGCTTAACTTATTTTTTAAATGATATGGTTTGTAATTTAAGATATGAGCTAATTTACCCTTCTTTTGAAGCAATAATCTTGTTTTATTTTAGAGCTTATCCCTATCTTATTCAACATTTGAAGGAGAGGAAACTGTTACAGAATTTGTTTTCAAAATATTCAAAGAAAAATAAAAATTTACAAAAAAAATTCGCATCTTAAAAATATTTACAAAAATATTCAAAATTTACAGAAAGATCAGAGAAACACGGTCTGAGAGCGCGTTTCATTTAGAAGAAGTGAAATCTGGATGTGAAAAAAAAAACACACGAAAGAAACGCGGTTTCAAACCGCGTTTTATAATTAATTTTAGGTAAAATGTGGTTTAAAACCACGTTTATTATGGTTCATAAATCATTCAATTTTTTTTAAATATATTTTTTAATTTAGAAATATAAATCATAATAAACGCGGTTTGAAATCGCATTTCTTTCGTGTGTTTTTTTCACATTCCGATTTCACTTCTTCTAAATGAAATGCGGTCTCAGACTGCGTTTCTCTGATTTTTATGTAAATTTTGAATATTTTTGTAAATATTTTTAAGATGCGAATTTTTCCATAAATTTTTTTTTCTTTTAATATTTTGAAAAAAATTCACTGTTAGGAGCTATTACAAGTATCGATTCTTCACATTGCAAATCCAATTTAGAGATATATTGGTTGGAGTATTTAGGGTGTGTTTGAATTCCATTCCATTTTAATTATAATTCAATTATTTACCTTAGTTTATGTGAGCAGTTGGTTGTATAACTAAAAATCTCATAAAAATTGAGGTAAAATAGTAATTTAACCAAATAATCACATACATCGGGATAAAAATATTACATTATATAATTAATAAATCGTGGAATCCAAACACAGCCTTAATTTACCTTAAATTTTTTGTCTACAAAAGAAGACGTTGTCTATTTTGCATTATAAACCTAATACAATTGGAATCCAAACACTTATATACATGCAACATCTTTCCTTTACAAAGTACAAACAAATAAGCTTGAATTAGGGGTATTTTAGTCGTTTTAAATCAAACAAATAGAGATTTAATGTGTGGGTGGTCTTATGAAAACAAATCAAATTTATGGGTGGTTTACTGTAATTTAAGTTTTTATGGGTGGTTATATGAAAAATGTCATAATTTACTGGTGGTTATGTGTAATTTACTCTTCTTTTTTTAATGAAAAAATTATGATATTGTATCATAAATCGAAGATATATTATTCTAAAATAACGTCATTTATTATCATTTTATATAGAAATCTTTGTGCTACTTTAACCTAAACTAGTATATTTCCCGCGCCAATGGCGCGTAACATAATGATAAAATATTCGAATTTGAAAAACATCATAACAATCATAATTTATTATTTGATTTATATTGATCATAATTTCTTATTAGTAGATGATTATCTATGTCTTACTATACGTATATCAATTCATTTCATATATATATATATATATGTGTGTGCGCGCGCTGTGTAATGGCATTTTGTGTGAGATGCATATAAAAATTGAAATTATTAAATTGTGGAATTCATTTGTTTCTCAAAACTTCCTGTTTTTATAAACTTTAAGATTACAATCGCTCATAATGAGTATTTTGATCATAGATATATTAGAATTCACATCAACATTTGTAAATGTTTTTGCAAATAATATTTAAAATATGTGTACATGTGCTCAAAGCATATTACCTAAATACTATATTATTTACATTCAATAAATATAAATATCTTCTTGGAAGCAGAGAATGATATATATGGATATAAATTATAGGTGCAATTAGAAAAGTGTAAGATAATTTAAAAGATTTAGAGCTTTGAATTGAAAAAATAATAAAAATAATAAATATGAAATTTTATTAGATGAAGTAAGAAGAATGTGACATGTTGACATCTTTTTTGCTTCTCTAATAATAGTTAGTTATACATTATAGATTGGGGGAATGGTCTCCTTAACGACTCAAACTCCGGTTATTTTCATAAGATTGCCTCAACTAAAAGGGGGAAAAAACCATAAGGAATCTCACCTTAGATAATGGTCAAGTTACAGCTGATTATAGAATAATTCGACAAGAATTTGAGAATGAGTTCAAAAAACACTTTCACACCTTTGTCGATCCAAATCTTGACTTACACACTGATCTAAGGGTTATTACACATGATGTCTCCAATTCAGATAATATTATGTTAACTGGCCCGGTATCCAACAAGGAGATTAAAGTTGTAGTATTCTCTATGGATCCTGATAAGGCTCCAGGGCCCGATGGCTTTCCGCCCGGTTTCTACCAAAAATATTGGAATGTGGTTGGTCCGTCTTTATTAAGGCAGTTAAAGCTTTTTTCAACAGCGGTCAATTGCTTAGGCAAGTTAACCATACATTCATCACCCTACTACCGAAACGTGATGACCCATCCACAATAAACTACTATAGGCCTATCAGCCTCTATTCTACCACATATAAAATTATAGCTGTAAAGACTGAATATATATTTTTTTGTATTATTTTCTATATATTATATTATTAAATTCAATTTGTAAAAGTGGAAATAAAACCCGTCCTCGAGCGTAAGTTCTGATTTTAACGTCATTCCGGCATCGTTTTGAGAATTTAGATTCTAGCGGATTTTAATTCCGCCTTCGAGCTCCGAGTTTTGATAAAAAAAAATTAATTTAATACAGTTTATCTTGAAATTAGTGATTGAAATTTTATTATTGTTTTAGTCGGGATTCGAGCGGGCGAGCGGGTTTCGAGATATTTGTCGGACATTCAAAATATCTTGTGGGGACCAATTCTATTTTAATCATTTTTCTTTTATTTCTCTCTCTCTCTCTCCCGTGGCCGCCCAGCACTATACCCCGTTGTCTTCTTCTCCATTGCAGGCAACAACCCCAAATTGTAGCTCAGCCTCTCTCATTTTGAAATGGATCCCAAGCAACCCTAAACCTTATCCACAGATCACCCTCTCCTCCTTCTCATTCCTTTCATTTAGATTCAAGCATGGCCCTTTGGCTCTTCTTGAGCCCCGTTGCCGTAGCCACCAGTTCACCACGCCTTCACATCACCGAGAGCTCCGAGCTCCGTCTGTCGAGAGAGACACTGCAGCAGCAGCCGCGTTTCCATCCCCCTTCCTTCGAGCAAGAAACCCAGCAGACCAGAAACAGTCGGAGTCCGTCGAAGCCGCATTCCTCTTCCTCCCTGTTCCCTGTTTCGTGAGCGCCGAGCTCCAGCTGCGCCGTCGCCCTCTGAGAACCTCCATTCTCCCCCAGAAAACCTCGAAGAAGCCCCCAGGAGACCTCCGGAGTTGCCGACGCCGTCTCCCCGCGGACATCTCCCCTGTTCTGACATAGCTTTGGTAAGCCACTTCCTCCCTTCCTTCTTCTCTCAAACTCAATAAAAACCCACCTTTGACATCCCATTGTCGTCCTTGACCAAGAATGAGGTGTATCCGCCATCGCCGGAGTCGAATTGAACCATCGGGCGTTTTCCCGGCGAAGCACTTCGAGCCTCAGTAAGCTCCTCCTTCTCTATTTTTTTCTGGTTCGTTTTGAATGTCTCAGGGTTCCTGGTAGTTGGTTATGTTGGGATGATCGGGTTGGTGGCGGGACGGCCACCGGAGGAGACTCCCTCTCCTCCTCCCCTCTTCCGTTTTCGAACGCAGGGAACAGAGGTGGGAGACGGGTCCAGCACCGGTCCACCTTCTTTCCTTTTCTATTTTATTTCCGGTTCAGCCTTTATTCCCTTTTTCTGGTTTGGTTCGGTTCTATTAAAATCTGATTTAGTGGGTATGGGCCGGGTATGGGCTGGTGAAAACGGATCCGGGTTGGGAAAGTGGGCTAGTACATTGGGCTGGCCTTTGGGGTTGATTTAAAGGTTATTATTTGTTATAATATGTTATGTTATATATATATATAGAGGTTGGGTCATGTGTTAACAACTCTTACGGTGTTAAATGTTAACAAATCAATATTCGGCAAAATTTATCAAATATTCATCACAGTCACTCAATTATTCATCAAAGCTTTTGTTAAAATTAATCAAATATTCATCACGGTCACTCAAATATTCATCACAGTCACTCAATTATTCACAATTTCCCAAATATTCATCACAGTCACTCAAATATTCATCACAGTCACTCAATTATTCGCAAGGGTTTGAGTTTTTTGGGTGATAATTTTTTTTAATTGGCAATAAATATTAATTGAAATGAATCTCTTAAATGTTGTCGAAAAGCTTTGATGAATAATTGAGTGACTGTGATGAATATTTGATAAATTTTGCCGAATATTGATTTGTTAACATTTAACACCGTAAGAGCTGTTAACATTTGATCTGTATTCTATATATATATATATGCTATAATAATTTTTAATTCTGATTGGGAAATATATATATATATATATATATATTGAGATTTTTAATATATTTTAAAAAAAAAGTTTTAAAAGTAATATTAATTGATATTGGGTTATAAATATATTTATGGTTATGGTTTTGAGATTATATATATAGTAAGTGTTAAATCATTTGAATATTATTATTATTTTGGGATTTGGTTATAATTATAAATTCTGGAAATTAATCGTTATATATTGTTTATTTGTTTTAAAATAGTATTAATTGTGATGAAACCACGCGGAAATAACAAAGAATTGGACGCGGATATAAGAGAAATGGTCTCCAAGGAGAGCCGGGATATAAGGTAGACGCGGACATAAAGTGATGACACATGTCCATCATGCCCACCATCCACAACAATCACACGTGTCAACCCAATGACGACACGTGTCAAAGAAAGAGATCCTGGCCGAGCCATATAAATAGGGAAGTGAACAGAAGAGAAAAGGGGGGAGGAAGACAGAATTGGTGAACTGACCGCGTGAAATTAAGAGGAAAAAGAGAGACAGAAAGGGAAGAAACCTAGATTTCCGCAACGAATTGTACGCCTCTGCTCAATCTCCGCGGACAGGTATGAATCCTCACGATATAAGATAAATGGATGAACTCCCAGGAAAATAGGCGGGATCATGATTAAATCCTATAAATTAGAGTAAAAGCGCGGCCCAGGTTAAATAGCGAATGAATATATTCGCGTGTCAGGTAAGCCTGTGTAACGTCACTAATATTAACTCGTGTCCAGATCCCCCGGGGGCCCACCGAAAGTGGGTCCCTTGTATGATTTTCTTGGGGGCGCTTCATCACTGGCGCCGTCTGTGGGAACCCACTCACCCTGAGGGGTTCAATTTTGGGTTTCTATTAAAACAACCTACGCGTGCTTTAAGTCTAAAACGTCGCCTACCCGCGGTCCCGACTAGACAGCTTTCTAATTTACGAGGGACGCGCAGGCCTCTGGAAAAACCCCCACAAAAGGGGGAAGTAAGAAGATGATTGGCTAAAAGCATAAGATAACAAACGCCCTGTCGAACACTTTTACTAACAAAACTGTAAGTGGTACAGGTCGGACAGGAAATATGTATAACAACGAAGACTCGGATGAAATGAGCCAAAGCACGATGCCAGAACAAGAGGCCACCAGCACGTACAATCCATCCGTACTGCAATCAGGGGAACAACATAGCATGTGGGCATCACCATTCGTGACCCCTTATTTCCCGACATACGTGCCCGAATACATACCGCCTGTGTACGTGCCACATGCGATGCAGCAAGAACCGCATTATTACTTCCCGCAAGTTCCCGAGCCTCAACCTTATTATCAACCGGCCCCCGCGACGCAATATTATTATCAACCGGCATCAGGGCCACAACACCAGCACCAGCCGGTAAACGAGCCGCGGCATTACGATGATTATGAAAACATGTATCGAAGCCAGCCCGGGACTCACAACCAGCCCCATGACATGCATGGACATCCAGACGCGGCGGAAACAATCAATTTGAATCAGTATGGGAACCCTGCACCTGGAGCATGAGGATATGGATTCGATCCCCTGCATCAGGACGCGCAAGGGATCAATACGCGACCGAGCAAACATCGACGAGGAGAGCATTCAACTGACGTGTCGACTTCCACCAAGTCCGGCTCAACACAAATGAAAGTGGACGTCCCAGACACTCTTCCCTCCGTTTTTACTCAAGATATTTGCCGAGCACCGGTTCCCAAGCGATGGAGGGATGTGAATCTCATGAAGTACGATGGAACCACAGATCCAGAAGATCATATGTGTCATTTCATGACGGCGATGGGGATCAACGAATACAATGATGCTATGCTATGTCGGACTTTCCCGTCAACCCTCACCAAGATCGCCTTAACCTGGTTCACCAACTTACCAAAGGGTTCAGTTAGCAGTTTCTCTGACTTGAACCGGATCTTCCAATCTCACTTCGGAAGCGCACAGTCAAGAAAGAAAACCATGCTAGATTTGAACTCGATCAAGCAGGGAGGGGATGAAACCCTGGGTCACTTCTTCGCCCGGTTCACCAGTGTGGTCGTCCAAATCCCGAATTTCAATCATGAATCCGCAACTATCATCCTCATGGGCAATCTGGCGGAGGGTGATTTCAAAACTTACCTGTTCAGGAAGAAACCCAGAAGCTATGATCAGTTAAGGGACCTGGTGTCTCGACAGATAGATGTAGAAGAAGCAGCCGCGTCAAGTTCAAGAGCCAACGGCGGACATCAAGGCTTTTTCAGCAAACTGGCAGGCAAATTCAGAAAGGATAAAGGGGCGGCAAAACCTCCCAAACAACCATCCGCGGGACACCACAAAAGAATGACGAAGTCCACTTTGATCAATTCAGACAGGAGGGGAGAGCATCGTCATCAAAGAAATGATCGGAGAGAAGGAGATGACCGCAATAGAAGCCATCAACCGCGGAGGGAAGACTACCATGATCGAGAGAACCGACCTCGAGAACACCACCAGAATAGAAGGGACGATCGGCACCTGGTAGAACGTCACATGCAGGGCGAGGAGTATCCTCGTCATCAAAATAGAGATCCTGACCGATACAGAGAGCGTGAGGAGGCACCACAGCCGTATCGAGGGAGAGGCCGAGGACGACGATGGAAAAGAGGACGTCATAACGGACCCCCACCCCCTCAAGGGTCAGTAAATCAGGCTCCCCGCGAGCAGGACGGAAGATTGAGGTCCGCGGTCGAGCGTATTCCAGAACCCGAAGGATACATCGACACCCTAGCTGGAGGACCCTCTCTGTCGGGAGCTAGTAACCAGGAGAGGAGAAATTATGAGCGAGAAGGAAAACAACCACCTTCCGCGGAGAGCAGACGAATTGCTCACACACCGCACGCAGAGATGGTATTCACGGCAGGAGACGCGGAAGATGTGAGGATGCCTCACTCTGACCCGCTGGTTATACATGCTCAAATAGCAACCAAGACTGTCAAAAGGGTGTTCATTGACACGGGATCATCGGTTGATATACTCGCATGGGAAGCCTTTCTACAACTCGGAGTCTCGGCAACAGCACTCAAGCCATATTCAGGGACATTAGTTGCTTTCTCCGGAGATGAAATACCAGTCGCAGGGACCATAGAACTGACGGTAGTGCTCGGATCCGCTCGAAGACGAAGGCTGGAAAACATAGTTTTTACTGTCGTGCGGGTCCCAACAGTGTACAACGCCCTGCTAGGAAGAGTCTCACTCTACAAGTTTCAGATGGTGGTCTCTATCTACCATTTTTTGGCCAAGTTCCCCGTAATAGGAGGAGAAGTAGGTGAGGTCCGTGGACAACAACCAGAGAGCCGAAGCTGTTATTTAACCTCCCTCAGAAAGAAAAGAGAAGTGATGCAGATTGAAGTATACGCCGCGAGCACAACTGAAAAGAGAGTAGAAAACTCGCAAAGGGAGCTTGTAGAAGAAACCGATCAAGGGAGTACTGGTACTGAAGCAGAATTGGAGGTAAGACCCGCGGCAAGAGAAATTCCAACCGCTGACGAGAGACAGGTCCACTCCCCGTTCTCCAACCCGGGAGAGAGAGTATATATGGGGCAAGCATTAGAGCCCAAGGAGAAACAGCGAGTCCTCGACATAATTGCAAGGTCGAGGGACATTTTCGCTTGGTCACCGAAAGATCTACTAGGGGTCCCTCCGTCCATCGCCCTGCACACCCTCAGAGTAAGACATGATGCTAGGCCAATTGCTCAAAAGAAGAGAAAGATGGCGCCTGAAAAAGCTCTCGCGGCGAAAGAAGAAACAGAAAAGTTACTGGATGCCGGTTTCATTGAGGAAGTAGAAGACTCCGAATGGCTGTCCAACGTGGTTCTGGTCAGAAAGTCGAATGGGAAGTGGCGTATGTGCGTTGATTTTTCGGACCTCAACAAATCATGTCCCAAAGATAGTTACCCCCTTCCCTCAATTGATGAGTTGGTTGATGAAACTTCCGGGAACGCTGTCCTTAGTTTCTTGGACGCATATTCAAGATATAACCAGATCCGTATGGATCCCCTCGATAAGAAGGCCACAACCTTTATTACCAATCAGGGAATTTTCTGTTACAAGGTTATGCCGTTCGGGTTAAGAAATGCAGGGGCCACGTTCCAGAGGACTGTTGACAAGATTTTTCGAGCTCAGGCCGGGAGAAACGTATCGATCTACGTAGATGATATCGTGGTAAAAAGCTTGAAAGCAGAGGATCACGCCGCTGATCTGCAGGAGACCTTCGACTCTCTAAGACGCGGAGGGTTAAACTTGAACGCGGAAAAATGTGTTTTCGGTGTTGATTCTGGAAAATTTTTGGGATTCCTGGTCAGCCAGCGAGGGATAGATGTAAACCCTGAAAAGATCACGGCGATTCAAGGGATGCGACCGCCCAGAACGATCAAAGAAGTCCAAGCTCTCAACGGCGCGGTCAACTATCTCAGCCGATTCTGCTCTTGTCTCGCGGATAAATCTCTGCCTTTCTTCGCTCTGCTAAAAAAGAAAGGACCAATCCAGTGGACACCGGACTTGCAACAGGCATTCGAAGGTTTGAAAGATTATCTGACGAAGCTGCCAACCTTACACCGACCCGAAAGGCTTGAAAACCTATACCTCTACTTAGCTGTCAGGAGTGCAACCATCAGTGCAGTACTCACCCGTGAAGAGAAATACCCAATTTATTACATAAGCAGAGTCTTGCAAGATGCTGAGACGAGATATGAACCGATCGAGAAAATGATTCTGTGTGTAGTGTTCGCGGCAAGGAGACTACGACCTTACTTCCAGGACCACTCAGTCCAGGTCTTAACCAACCTTCCTTTGAGGCAAATCCTGCACTCCCCATGCCTCTCAGGACGAATGACGAAATGGGCAGTGGAATTGTCGGAGTTCGATATTGACTACAAACCGCGGAAGGCAGCGCTGGCACAAACACTGGCAGATTTCATATGTGAAACAAGTTTTGAAGAACAAGCATCGTTCGAAGAAGGAAGTTGGGTTTTGAGAGTTGATGGGGCGGTTGATCAAGCAGGAAGTGGAGCAGGAATAGCTTTGGTATCCCCTGAAGGGCGGATAGCAAACTACGCTTATAAGCTTGCCTTCCAAGCGACGAACAACGAAGCTGAGTATGAAGCCCTCATAGCGGGTTTGGAAATAACGCTGTCAAGAGGGGCTAGGAGTGTGATTGCATATACAGACTCTGAGGTCTTGGCAAGACAGATAGGAGGGGACTATGAGGCTAAAACGGGCTTGATGCCGGACTATCTGAGAAAAGTCCTGGCTTTGCGAAAGGCTTTCTTGAATTTCAAAATAACGGCCGTCCCGAGGGAAGAAAATCAGCAGGCAGACGCTCTGGCAAAGGTTGGCGCGGCAATGCCATCCGAGGTCGGTGCGGAATTCATGTTCGAAAAGAGAGAAAGACGTGGGCTAATGAAAGAAGTTTTCTTCGTCGAAACAAATGGAGAAAACGACTGGAGAACACCCGTGGCAGAATATCTGAAAAAAGGAATTCTTCCCACAGAAAAACATGAGGCTAAGCAAATCAAGATGAGGGCAGCAAGATTCACTGTCCGCGAAGGACGGCTATACAAAAAAGGTTTCGCGCAGCCAGACCTGACATGTGTTACTACAGAGGAAGGGATGATGATTGTACGGGAGCTACACTCTGGTGTATGTGCACACCACCAAGGTTGGAGAGCACTGGCAGTTAAGATCATAAGGACGGGGTACTACTGGCCAACAATGAAGCAAGATGCTCAGGAATTCGTCAAAAAGTGTGACGCGTGCCAAAAATATGGAAATGCTATCCATCAGCCCGCGAAAACTATGAAAGAAATTCATGGTGCCTGCCCTTTCTCCCTGTGGGGAATGGACATTTTGGGACCATTCCCAACCGCGCCAGGCCAGCTGAAATACGTGATCGTGATTGTGGACTACTTCACCAAGTGGGTAGAGGCGGAAGCCATGGGACTCATCACAGCTGAAAAGGTAAAAAAATTCTTATGGAAGAATCTGATCTGCCGCTTCGGGGTCGCGGAATCAATTATCACCGATCACGGTCCCCAGTTCGACTGCGAAACCATCCGGAGTTTCTGTAAAGATCTCAAAATCAATCTCAAATTCTCATCTGTAGCGCACCCTCAAACGAACGGACAAGCAGAGGTCACCAATCGGCAAATCCTGGAAGGCATACGGAAGAAATTGGGAAACACGGCCAAAGGGAGATGGGCAGAACTCCTTCCTCTAGTGCTGTGGTCTCACAGAACCTCCACGAAGACGCCAACAGGGGAGACGCCCTTTTCTCTGGTCTATGGTGTTGATGCGGTCATACCGGTCGAGCGGATGATTCCGTCGGCACGTGTATCCGGTTTCAATTCACAGACCAATAAAGAAGCGCTTGAAGTGGAAATGCATCTGAGGGAAGAACAAAGAATGATGGCCGCCTTGAAAGCAGAAGAATACAAAAGACGCGCTGCAAAGTACCACGACCAGAAGGTCCGCCCTCGACAATTCCAGAAGGGAGATCTAGTTCTACGACTGATGCAGACAGGAGGAAAGCTGGATGCCAACTGGGAAGGCCCGTACGTAATAGCCGACGTCATTCAAGCTGGCGCCTACAAGTTGAAGAATGAAAATGGAGAAATCCTAAACAAGACCTGGAACGCCAATTGTCTGAAAAAGTACTTTGTGTAAATCTTGGAACACTGTCCTTTGGTTTAATAATCGCCCCCGCAGGTAGTTAGATAAGCGGTTAGCGGGCGTTTTCTATGAATTACTAAGAATGACCATTAACCTCGGATGACGCAGGAGCTCACTCCGCGTCACTCCCTTGATCGAGACTCCAGATCTCTCAAGGTCGAGTTAACAAACGAGAAGATCGATGACGCAGGAGCTCACTCCGCGTCACTCCCTTGATCGAGACTCCTGATCTCTCAAGGTCGAATTAACAAACGAGAAGATCGATGACGCAGGAGCTCACTCCGCGTCACTCCCTTGATCGAGACTCCAGATCTCTCAAGGTCGAGTTAACAAACGAGAAGATCGATGACGCAGGAGCTCACTCCGCGTCACTCCCTTGATCGAGACTTCAGATCTCTCAAGGTCGACTTAACAAACGAGAAGATCGATGACGCAGGAGCTCACTCCGCGTCACTCCCTTGATCGAGACTCCAGATCTCTCAAGGTCGAGTTAACAAACGAGAAGATCGATGACGCAGGAGCTCACTCCGCGTCACTCCCTTGATCGAGACTCCAGATCTCTCAAGGTCGAGTTAACAAACGAGAAGATCGATGACGCAGGAGCTCACTCCGCGTCACTCCCTTGATCGAGACTCCTGATCTCTCAAGGTCGAGTTAACAAACGAGAAGATCGATAACGCAGGAGCTCACTCCGCGTCACTCCCTTGATCGAGACTCCTGATCTCTCAAGGTCGAGTTAACAAACGAGAAGATCGATGACGCAGGAGCTCACTCCGCGTCACTCCCTTGATCGAGACTCCAGATCTCTCAAGGTCGAGTTAACAAACGAGAAGATCGATGACGCAGGAGCTCACTCCGCGTCACTCCCTTGATCGAGACTCCAGATCTCTCAAGGTCGAGTTAACAAACGAGAAGATCGATGATGCAGGAGCTCACTCCGCGTCACTCCCTTGATCGAGACTCCTGATCTCTCAAGGTCGAGTTAACAAACGAGAAGGTCGATGACGCAGGAGCTCACTCCGCGTCACTCCCTTGATCGAGACTCCTGATCTCTCAAGGTCGAGTTAACAAACGAGAAGGTCGATGACGCAGGAGCTCACTCCGCGTCACTCCCTTGATCGAGACTCCTGATCTCTCAAGGTCGAGTTAACAAACGAGAAGGTCGATGACGCAGGAGCTCACTCCGCGTCACTCCCTTGATCGAGACTCCTAATCTCTCAAGGACAAGCTAACGGACAAAAAGATTTAGGAAACCTCGACACTCAGTCATTTTGATATTTCTCGTTTCAACACTCTTATTTATTACAGGACCTCCTTTTACTTGATAATCTAAACACATAATGTGGAACGCCCCTCTCTCAAGGGGAACCGCCATAACCCTCGTCTTCTGAAGTATTTTCCCCTGAAGGCACGTAGGTGGCCTTGAAGCGCGCGTCGCCTAGATACTTGAATACGACGCCCCCTCCCACGCGAACATTCCTGGACCGGGTGAATGCCCTCCATCCTTGCGTGAGCCAGAGCACCCCTGCTTCGTCTCTTTCAACCAAGATGCGCGTTCCCCTCCTTCCTAGTCCGTTGGTTAGGACGATTCTCTCAACACCAAAAAGACCATATTCCTCTTCAAAACACTCCGGTAGGGGCTGGTGTTTAATTGGATAAAATCATTAATCGAAAGTAAAGACAAGAACGTTTAGTAAGGGAGTTTTTTAGAAAGGCATTACCGTTCTTTGTAAAAAAGAAGCGTCCTGAATCAATCGAATGAAATCCCTTGAGCGGCCTCCACCTGATGCCATGCTTTCCCCAGAACTGTTGTGTTTTATGTGCTTCCTTATGGAGAGTGTGCCTTGAAGAGATCCTTGATCCCCAGTCTTATAGAAAAACTGTGAGCCACTGTTCACTCGCATGATCAGTTTTTTATTAATTCACGAAACCCGAGTATCCTCTCCGAAACGTCGCTTCCCAAAGTTCCTCGAGAAGAAAGATCGATCAGTGAAAGAGAAACAGCTTTATTAATCCCCCAACTTTATTAATTTCCTTCCCGAGGGGAAGAATCGATCAGCAAAGGAAAAAACAACTTTATTAATTTCCCAGCTTTATTAATTTCCTTCCCGAGAAGGAGAATCAGTCAGCATAGGAAAAACAGCTTTATCCATCCTCGGGCACATCAACTCTTGCAGGCTCACTTTTTAGGTTTTGGCGCCTTGACGCTTTCGAGGGTCCTTGTGGGTTTCTAATGGGTTAATCGCCTTGGGCGAACCCACGTTCGTTGGACCTAACTTCTTTTAACGAACGCGTGAAACAAGGGAATCGATAACGCTAAAGCTCATTCCGCGTCACTCCCTTGATTGAGACTCTTGATCGCTCAAGGTCGAAGCAAACGAGCAAGAAGGATGATGACACTGGAGCTTATTCCGCGTCGATCTCTCTTTTAGAACCCATGATTACTCAAGGGAGACTCAATAAGTGTGAGAACAACAAGCATCAGAAATTTTCCCGCGTCTCACCTCCGACCAGGATACGCGACTCTTCAAAAATCGAAATAATTGCAAACATAGTTCAATACCGTGATCGTAGGTCTGAGTACTCAGAGGAGTACAACCGCAATCAAGCGTTACAAAGAAAACAAACGCTCTCCTTAGTCCCATCACACACATAGAATAAGGAGAGCGCGAACACATGATACAACAAATTGCAAAAGAGATTTCACACATCCGGAAGGATAACCGGCCTTGGAGGTGACATGACCCAACCATTCTCCACACAAATGGATTCCTCGTCAAGCACACGAACATCGAAGTAGACACCGCCACGATGGCGAAGTACCATGACAGTCCCCATTCCTAGCCCTTGCGACGCAAGGAAATCACTCCAACCATTGACAAGCCAAAAGATCCCATAGTCCTTTTTGACTACTTGGATCGGGAAATCCACAGTTGAGTTCAGGGATAAAAAGACTTGGGTTGGGTTAATAACGCTTGTCTCGTCTTCAAAGAAAGCAGGTAACGACTGGGAAACAACGAAACAAATAAGGCGTGAAGAAAAGAAGTAAATTTTCTCAAGGAAAAAGAAGGAGAAGAAGAACACGACTCACTCGTTCCAGCAGCTGCTCTTCAAAATCCAGGGCTAAGTAAAAAGCCCAAGGGTTTGCATTTGATGCCTCCATTTGAAAATCAAAAAGACACTAGGGGAGAAAACGCTTTTGTCCCTCACATATATAGCCTCACAAAACGAAGAAGATGGAATATATTCTCGAAAGAATCTTTCAGAATCCTCGAAAAGAGAGCACAACCGCCACAGGACTTAGGCTGGCTAAAGCCAGGAACCGAAAAGACAAGTCTGAATCATACGAAGACCAAGAAGAATCTTGGGCATAATCACTTTTTATTCACAACGAGAGGAAATACATGCCAATAAAGCTAACCTCCTCGGCTTACAAAAAAAGAGAGATGCGAGAAAAAAACCAATCATGGATAGAAACCGTTGGTTAAAACGTTAGCAGGCTCGAAAGAAGAATAACCTACGATCTCATCCCCATCCTCCAAACCCATGATTTGGACTTCGAAATGTGCATTCCCCTTGTGGATAAAAACCATAGAGGATCCAACCACAAGCTCGTGAGATTCAATAAAATCTCTCCATCCGCGGCAAAGCCAAAACATCCCATAATCACCCTTGTGAACGCAGACCGGAAAATCGCGTAAGAGGTGGGATGAAAGGAATATTTGCTCAGGGATAACACCCGCAAATTCACCCTCGAAACGCATAGGCAAGAGCTGGAAACGAAAGAGAACAAAAGTCAAAAAACAAGGAACGAATGATGTTAAAACACGTGTTCCCAAAGAGAATTTACCAAGCGGAATGTCTGGTTAAGACGATCAATAGGCTGAAAAAAGGCCCACCTATCCGATCTAGGGGCGGCCATGAACACAATTGGAGAACCGAGGAGGCGATTGCAAGATAGTGAAAAAAGAAAAAGTGGAGATACCCCCTATAAGAGTCTAAAAAGAGCAGCATGCATGACTACCATCTGGCATAAGATTCCTCTAAAAATTAAAGAAGTGCGAGCTCGCCAACCAAGGCGACAGAGTAGTCACGAGAGCTGCAGAAGTAAATTCAACGAAACGACTCGACCTCCAGGAGTAACAGACAAAACAAAGGCCTGGCGAAGCTCAGGCCTAAAACGGACACGCGGCCTAAAGAACACCACGTAGAAGAAAAGGATGACGAGCTGAAACACGCGGCACGTTTGATTGAATATAAGAACCCCGTGAGCTCCTGCAGAGATTATCATGCATGGAACAAAGAAATGGAATTCGAAAACCCACCAAAAGCCTTTTACAGAGTTATCATTACAGAAGAACAACTTCAATCCCTACGCCTCCCACTGATGTACGTCCTCCTAGAGGAGGATGCGCATCGCTCGGTGCATCTGTGGTCTCGATCCAACCGCGAGCATGAAGTCAAGGTCGAGGTGGACGCAGACGGAATCTATTGGTTCACCGACGGATGGCCCGGATTCGTAGAAGCTAACAGGATAAACGTTGGGGTAGCTCTGATCTTCGTATACCAGGGGGATTCGATCTTCGAGGTATACGTTGCAAACCCTGACTGTGATTACCACGGAGTAGAGAGACGCGGATAAAGAACCACCACAAGGGCAACCAGCATTGCGATCCCAATGCCTTTTAAAATGTCTGTGTAAAAGAACGGAATAACGTTCTAACTAAATAAAACCTAGAAATCGTATGACGCTATCTGTTACGAAATAATAAAATTGGATCTCCACGATCCAGAGTTTCAAGAGCAAAACCCTCTCTTTTATTCACGAAATAAACTCGAACAGCGGGCGGATTCTCCCAATTTATAAACAGCTCAACATGAGTCGCTGGAAGAAGCGGCTGGAACATAGTCCTCAATTCCATCACATTCTAAATCACGCCGCGGACAAACTTTAAAACAAGCGCGACCTACGTAGAAAAAAGTCATTGATGACCCAACAACGAAGCCGTGTCAAGTAACGAATCTATCCCAGCCACGACGGAGGTATAAGCGACCATCCGATCCCCTTTCCACCTCAACCTGAAGATTCCTAATGGCATGAGAAGTCAAGAAAATCTTCCGCGGAGGAGGAGATCTGAACTCCTCCTCAAATTGGTTAGGGAGAGGCTGTCAAAGAGAGACATAAGTCAGATAGTTGAAGTTAAAGAAAAAAGGGTGGAAAGAAACATTTTGAAAACCGATGCTGTAGAAAAACCCTACGAGTGAAGAAAGATGATCGACGCCTCCCAAAGTGCAGAAAAACGCCCAAGGATTAGAAATCCCAGGCGCCATGAATCCTCATCAGAGGGAGGAACCACGATTATAAGGAACTAAAGACGCGAGTCAAGAGTATTCAAGCATGGCAGACAAGTGGCAAGAAACTTTCAACAACCGCAACACAAGTGGCCAAACCAACCAACATGATGATTACTAAAAAAGAGTAATTATATACAAGAGCATAACCTCGCGGGCGAGTCAGAAGGAAACATTGTTTGAACTTAAAAAACGCAAAGATAGCTTAGTCACCACAAGAGTTGATTACAAAATTGGCCGACGTCCGCAAAGTCTGATAAAAACAAGAAAATTGCGCCCCTAAAGCCTCAGGGGTCAGCAACGACGTCAACTTCTTCATCGTCAGAACCATCCTCGTCCGAGAGTTCCTCTCCTGCCATCTCTTCTGGGGTCAATCCCCAATCCGCGACCGATAAGCTTGCCTCGAACTTTTCCAAAGGAACGCCGGGGTTAGCCCGCGAGCGGACGACGCTCTGGTTAATGCCGGCAGACATTCCTTTTCGAAAGTAACTAAAGCACTTGTCCTTTAAAAGCTCCATACCCTCAGGAGATCGAAGGCATGGCTTTGCTATTGAAGAGAGGAAGGAAGTACCCGCCTCGGTTTTGAACCACTCAGAAGTCAAGAACTTAAGACCTTCAGGGGATCCCAGCCATCGGAGCGCAACCTCTTGAGGAGCCTGGGACTGGAGCTTCTCCAACTCCTGCTTTATCAGGGCGCGACCTTCTTCAACAATGGAATGCTCCACTTGAAGCTCTCTAAGACGTGCCTCGAGTGTCTCCAATTCCTTCTTCATCTGCTCCGCGGATTGACGAGATTCTTCCCCTTGACGACATAGAACATCCGAGTTCGAAAGTTCCGCGTCAAGCTTAGAGGACAATGTGGAATTCTGCTCCCTCAAAGTAGAATTCTGCTCCCTCAAAGTAGAAAGCTCCTCAATAGCAGCCTGCAACTTCTCATGAAGTTCCACGGCCCGCTTCTTAAATTTCTCCACCGAGGAAGGGTCTCCCACGGTATTACCTAGCGTCCTCAACTTGTGACTCAACACCCTCCGCCTTCCGAAGGAAGACACAACTCCACGCCTGCTGGCCATGGAAATATCCGGGCCAAGGCTTCAACACTTGAAAGATCAAGCAACGTTGCGCATCCTCGCACCTCTTGAACCGGAGAACGACGCGGACGAACCCTCTCGGAAATAACAGGAGGGCAGGGTTGAGGGTCGCGAAGAGAGAACTCTCCCCTAAAGGAACAGGAACCCAAATCGTCAAGGGAATAAGATGGGAAGTCGAGGTCGCTGAGAACATCCTTCGAACGAACTCTTGCACACTTCTCAGCAAAGCCAACAGGGGACTCCGCATAAGGAACCCAAGACAACTCAGATTCCCGACCGCTAGTTGATGGACGTGGACAGAAAGAGGCATCCGCGTCGGTTGGAGCTTGAGTCTCCACATCCTTTGGATGAACGTCATCCCCCTTCGAAGAAGAAGAAGTTAAAAAAGGAGAGGAATAATAATCAGGATCAGAGCGGTTCCGTCGTCGCCTCACCTTAATTGGATCACCAAAAGGACCCACGCGGTCTGGAGAAGAGATACTGGAAGAAGACGAGTCAGAGGAACTTCCTAAATCGGAGGTTGAACTCCCGCTAGACGAAGACGAAGAATCCAACACGACCGCGGGGATATCCTCTCCTGGATTCGAGGGAAAATCCTCTCTCCATCCTTCCTCCCTCTCGAACTCGTCCAGTACGTCCGGGTTCCCCTCAAAGTTAGCCATCCTTCAAGAAATTAGAAAGCTGATCTGAAAAGGAACCCGTACGCGGGCCAAAAAGATCAAAAAAAAAAAAAACCCCAAAGAAACAAAACCGAAAAAAGGGGGAAAAATCCAAACAGATTCAAGAAAAGAAAACAAGGAAGGAAGAGAAAACCGAGCTAAAGTTCTCTAACAAAGATGATAATATTTAAACAAGCGGCATGCAAGAACAAATCAAAAACCCAAGAATGGAAATTGAAGTTACCTTAGAAAATGAAGAACGAACGATCGGAAAACTCAACGGAAACGAAGAACAACCGGAAAACTCAACGGAAAGGCGAAGAACAGCCGGAAAACCAACCTGGAACCCCGAAAGATGAGAAACTAAGCGAAAGCCACAAACAGACAAAAGATGTGAAGTGAAAAAAGTAAAAACGGAACGGGGTAATTTATAAGGAAATTACCGACTCTTCAGTTCCCTCCGAAATGATATGGGCCGTAGAAAACCCTTGGCGGGCCCAAAGTTACCTCTTAACCGGCCCATTAAGGCTCCTCAAAGACGTGGGGCGCGGATTACCCCCTACAAAAAGGAAAAAGGGATGTATTTCCGCGGGAAAAATCGAATCGTTTTAAGCTCTCCTGGAACTCAACCCGACCCGAGGAGCTGTGATGAAACCACGCGGAAATAACAAAGAATTGGACGCGGATATAAGAGAAATGGTCTCCAAGGAGAGCCGGGATATAAGGTAGATGCGGACATAAAGTGATGACACATGTCCATCATGCCCACCATCCACAACAATCACACGTGTCAGCCCAATGACGACACGTGTCAAAGAAAGAGATCCTGGCCGAGCCATATAAATAGGGAAGTGAACAGAAGAGAAAAGGGGGGAGGAAGACAGAATTGGTGAACTGACCGCGTGAAATTAAGAGGAAAAAGAGAGACAGAAAGGGAAGAAACCTAGATTTCCGCAACGAATTGTACGCCTCTGCTCAATCTCCGCGGACAGGTATGAATCCTCACGATATAAGATAAATGGATGAACTCCCAGGAAAATAGGCGGGATCATGATTAAATCCTATAAATTAGAGTAAAAGCGCGGCCCAGGTTAAATAGCGAATGAATATATTCGCGTGTCAGGTAAGCCCGTGTAACGTCACTAATATTAACTCGTGTCCAGATCCCCCGGGGGCCTACCGAAAGTGGGTCCCTTGTATGATTTTCTTGGGGGCGCTTCATCAAATTGGATTATTTATTTATGATGATTTTATGAGGATTTAAATATACGAGTTAGGAATTTTAAAGGGAATTGTTGGTTTTGATTTATAAATATGATTTGTGAGCATAGGATTATTTTGATGACTTAATATTGGAATTTATTTATTTAATGATTTCGAAATAAGAAACATGCCGGAATTACTTAATGATATAAATTTACAAGTTGATTTAAGATTTAATGTTTTATAAATGAGTTTTGGCCAATTATGAGTTGACTTAACTTGATATTTAAGAGTTTGGAAAACTTTGAGAAATGAGTTTGAAAATATTGTTGGTAAGATTTATCGATGGGTTTGGTTGGAAATGAAATGATTTTGGTTGATGTTGATCATATCGGAAAAGTTTTGGAAAACGGTTTTACTATCGGTTGGTTTTGATTATGTTGAGAACTTGGGTTTCATGCGTATGAATGTTGGTCCGGTAGCTTATGGTTGCGCTTAAATCATGTATCGGTACCTACAGGTTGCGTTTTCTGTGGTAACACTAACGAATCAATTAACCACCTATTATTGAACAACTGCGGAACTGCCCAATTGCAACTAAACTTCGACAGGAATTGAGAATTAAAATTCCAACTACCCTGATCAATAGTCATGTTAATGATTCCATCTTGCCTCTCCAAGCATTTAGATCGGCAATCGGTTTGTCGAATATGGCCGATCTAGCTACTAGCTGGTGGACTATTTAGTTTTTCAAAAATCAATTATCTTTCAACCACATTACCTCTGTGTTTGTCACGGAGCTTAAGATCTTCTATTTATCCTCAAGATATTCTTGGCGGAAGCTAAGTTATTGGATTCAATCGACTCTAGTTCACATATTCATTCTGCTAGACCTACTCAGCTTTCCTACAAGGCCGTCGTTCGGTCGAACAAAAACAAGAACAAATCTGGCATTTGGATCAAACCACCATTTGACTGCATGAAAATCAATTTTGATGGATCGGTTCGTCCGGATGGTCGTGCGGCTTATGGGTTTGCACTACGAAACTCTTCCGGGACATTGATTTATGCGGGTAACGATTTATGTACTAATACGTCGGTTATCTATACGGAAACTTTTGCCCTTAAAATAGGTATTTTAAGGGCAAAAGAGTTACAGATTGAGAATTTATTGATCGAAGGCGACAACCTGGTAGTTGTAAAGGCTCTCCTGGGTGACTGGAAATGTCCCTAGAACACCGAGCTTTTACAATCAGATATTTTATTAGATCTTTCTTCATTTTCTAATGTTGCTATCCGTCATATTTTCAGGGAATCTAATACTGTAGCAGATCATATTGCATGTCTTGCCTATAGTAGCCCTGCCGACGGTGGTTTGAAAGATGATCCAGAATTACTAGTTCTCGTCCGCAAGGATGCGCTAGGAAGGAATTCGTCTGCGGGCGGCCCCTCCTTATTTTTATCTTGCGTCAAAAAAAAAAGACGATATTGTTTAAAAAATGAAAAGAAATTGTATATTGGTTTCAAAAAATTGTATATTGTATTATTTTAATTAAGAGGGTGAGAAATTAAGGCTGAAATTTAATAATTTCAATTTTTATATGCTTCTCTTTTAATAGTTAGTTATAGAATATTATAGATTATAAATTATTAGAAAATGTATAATATACTAATGAATATATTATACTCTAATTTAATACTTTAAATTGAACTAATTAATTAGAAAATAAAAAACATCTATTTTAATTTGATTGGTAGAAAATCCTATATGTATACCGAAAGACTATTTTAATTTGATTGGTAAAAAAATCTATATTAATTTGATTGATAAAAAAATCTCTTTTAATAGTTAGATATAGATAGATAATACCAAACATATAAAATTGTGTCCCTCTAAAAATTTTGTAATTCCACCACTAATCTGCCCCATGGCCGCCACCTGCATGACCATTTTATCGAATCAAACACAGGCGTGTGTAAGTCCCCATTAAATATAGAGAATTAGGTTGCATGCCACATTCGAAGTAGGTAAACTCAACAAGAGTAGCTGATTAGGTGGTTCTGTTAGGCCTTTTTTAACATTTATCACTACTTCCACCTGAAGTCTAGCAAGGTTCGGATCGAGTACTAATTATGGTGGACCCACCTTTTGTTTTTATCCATTTCTTTGACAGCTATACCTCTACCACCAATTCAAGGAGAGGAGGTCTATATTTTAACTTAACTGGTTATATGGGTGATATTTGGAATAAGACATTAATAATTGAGTCTCATCAGCAGTAGTGTAGGAGCAACATCTCAAATGAAGGGAGCTTCTTATACGCAATGAGCACTGGTCCCAACCTCTATAATCGATTGAGTCATTATAATTTACATCCTCTCATAATTCCCCACGGATCGAGGGTGAGAGACGTCCGGGGATGAGTATTTGATTTTTCCTTTTGGAACGAGGTGGAGAGGTTTAATTATTATTCTAATCAAAGTTTAAACACAAGCTTACCTTTTTGGTGTTTATAGTTGCATCTAATTCCAACCACATGATAATGTATGATTACAACATTGAATGGGTAATGCTAACGCGGTAAATCAAAATCCTCTACTACACTCCCTACTACATCACTAAATTATTTTAATATTTATATAAAAAAATTACATTCATATTCTATGCATCTATTTTCATATGTTTATAAATTTTTATTTTGAAAATTCATGTATTAAATTTTTTTAAAGATTAAAAAGGCATTATTTCACAAAATATAATTATTAAAAATTTTAAAACATGATTTTTCAAAATAAAATTTTATAAACATATAAAAATAGATGTTTAAAATATTAATATAATTTTTAAATTTTTTTTAAAAAAAATTAAATGAATATGAAAATAATTTAGTGGTATAGGAAATGTTGTAGGAATGATGTCGATCTCCATTGCAAGGCGGATGCCTTTTTACCACTATGTAAGTTTAAGAAATAATTTCAAAAAGTATTTGAGTGATTGTGAATTACTATTTTTTTAATAGAATTGGTAGAAATGATCATTATGCCCCTTATCTCCTCCTCCATTGTTGGGCAGTTGGGATAGGAGCAAAATAGGACTTCTAAGGGCATCTCACACTGTAGGTTATAATACTCTAAAAAAATAGCCTGTCAAAATGGTATATTCATAAAAGATGCTCTTTAATTTAGCTTATTATCAAAATTTGTGATTCCCCTCGTTAGCCAAAAATTATAGGCTATCAAAATGGTATATCTATAAAATAAGCTCTCTAACCTATCGGACTTTTGGACCTCTTTTACCAGACTTTTTGGACTGTTTAACTGAACTTGACATTGAACTTTGCCTTGTGACTGATTAAACCGATGTACTGTTATATGATTGGACTGAACCCTGAACTGAGATTGAGACTTGGACATATTAACGATGAGGAGTTATGAGAATTGATATGAAATGGTTAATCTTTTGGATATCTCGGCTTTCAGATGTTTTCTCGTGTTTCGAGTGTTTTGAATGTTTTGAGGTATCGGATGATTTCTGGAAATGCTTTATGTATGATTAGTTCTCTGTGAATCGTTCGCTAGAATGTAGACTTATCGCATCTTTATTATTCGTATATGTTAGGTGCTTAGTGACTGTTTAGACTTCTACTATCTGCTGTTACTTTTTTTGTTCGGCCTTCTAGGTAAGTTCCTTCAGGAGCTTAGCTCAGATTGATTCTCGCGTGCATGTAGTCACATGATATACTAGGTGTTGCATGTGTATAATCGCATGATTCATGTAGTATCCTGCTTAGGCTTGCACACATGAATGAGCATATGTTTACTCAATGTGTTTGAATTATAGAATGGTCGTTATCGGTGAGTCGTAGAGTCTTTGCTAGGGTCATAGGACAGCCCAACCTCATCGGGTTTGTCCTCATCGAGTCATATTGTCACGAGATACGAGATAAGCCTGATTCATTATATGAGCTTGATTTACGATATGAGGATGATTTACGATATGAGCATGATGACGAGATGAGTATGATGACTGATGAGCATGATTATTGATGCGCATTTATTATGAGCATGATTATTGATGCGCATTTATTATGAGTGGAATTCTTATTTTTACGAGACACACAGAAGCGATGAATAATTAGATAATCGTTATGAATAAGTAAATTTTTAGAATTATTCAGTTGAATCGATCGATTTAACGCATACATTGAACGATAATTGGGTGATTATTCAGTGGAATTATTATTTTTACGAGGTACACAGAAACGATGAATAATTGCATAACTGTTGTGAATAAGTACATTTTTAGAATTATTCGGTTGAATTGGTTGATTTAATGCGTACATTGAACGATAATTGAGAGATTATTCAGTGGAATTCATATTTTTACGAGGTACACAAATGCGATGAATAAATGCATAACCGTTGCGAACAAGAAAATTTTTAGAATTATTCGGTTGAATCGGTCGATTTAACGCAAACATTGAACGATAATTGAGAGATTATTCAGTGGAATTCTTATTTTTACGAGGTACACAAACTTCGCCATCAATCCCACAAAAACTCCCTCACATTGATGAATAATTCTATTGCACCCCATCAATCCAAACTTCATTCCCTCAATATTTAAACAACAATCAACAAACCCCCTCAAATGACAAATAACCACCCGAAAAATCACCCAGATCATTGAATAATTTCGGTTTTACACATCAACCACAATATCTTCACTTAAAAACCCCAAATCGATCACAAATTTTCTGAGAATTTGACACATAAAGCCATCAATCCCACATAAACAACTCCAAATTGACGAATAATTTCGTTAAACAAATCAAATCGTTGAACAAATCAATCTGAACTTAATCCCTTCAAAAAACCCCAAATCGTTCCCAAACCTTAAAAAATAATTTGTGTTTACCCAAGGGCGGTCCTTTCTTATTCCTTCACCCAACCCAACAGTTTCGAGATCTTGGAGTAGTTGCGGGAGAGGATATTATATTTGGTGGACATTCGAGTATCAGCAGCAATAACGCAGTAATCGGAACCGACAACACCAACGCAAGTTCTGTGTACAGCCAAAAAGACGTCAATTTCAAAGAAAACGAAGACTACAACAATTGAAACTTCAAATCGAACGCAAGGAGGGAGTATAAAGAGGTAGAGTAATTACCCGCCATTGAAATCGTAGGGAGACCAGTTCGCTTGCTGCTTCGTCATGGCGGGATCGATCGACAGTCGAAGAAAAACCCGAGAGGGATCGGTGCACCGCCGATGATGCTCCGCCCCTAGAAGCACCGTCAGTGTAGCCACGCATGTAGCCTTCATCGCTGGTGATGGATGCACGGTGCGAATTGCCTGGTCGTTTGTGATGGTGATTGTTTTCTCTATTGGAAGCTTCGAAAGGTCCTAGTACACATGAAGAAGAGAATACAAAAAGGCAGGCCTAGGGTTTTAATTGAATATGAATTGCACGCGCCTCACGCTCTACATGTTGGATGAAATGTGCGATTTCCATTTTTTTATAAAAAAAAAAGCCTGACACGTGGCGGAATCTTGCCCATCTATTAATCTACGATTAATGGCCCAAATTTGTGTACAATGTACACCGTACCCTAAAGGGTGTGTACACCCAAACCACACCATATATATATATATATATATAATTGATTCTTATAGATATTCTTAATTAACTGAATAGATAAGTGGATGCATATGGAAAAATATCACTGATTGAGATTAAGATTGGAGTTTTGTTACTAGCTATGACCAAATAACTCATGAAAACATTGGGATAATAAATGACCAAATTAATAACATCTTAAAACTTGTGTTAGTTGTGGTTTGAGTTGTGTTCATCTATTTTTTTTAAAAAAAAAGCATACGTAGTAGTATTGTAGCAGTTGTCTATGTAATATGGTTGAGAATGTTGTGGACATGACTAAAGATGGTAGTTAAAGAGTTGGATTGAATCGATTTGGTATTTTAGAGCAAATAACTCATGAAAACATTGGGATAATAAATGACCAAATTTATAACATCTTAAAACTTGTGTTAGTTGTGGTTTGAGTTGTGTACATCTAATTTTTTTTTAAATAAAACATATGTAGTAGTATTGTAGTAGTTGTCTATGTAACATGGTTGAGAATTTTGTGGACATGACTAAAGATGGTAGTTGAAGAGTTGGATTGAATCGTTTTGGTATTTTAGAGAAATTTAAGTTTGTTTGCATTAATTGACGCAACATATGATTATTATTATTTGGTTTAGTTGGGTTATACCGTATGTATTGCACCTTTTTTTACATTGTACGTTTTGACGATTCGCTGTTTGCCGACTTTGTCGGCCTTTCGATGAGTCAGGTATGTCTGAACCTCGAATTGCTATCCTAATTAAAAAAAATGACCAAAAATAATAAGAACTATCAGTCATGATGAACCAATATTAATACGAACTTTAAAAACTACCAAAAATAATACGAACAATATCAGACATGAACGAATATTAATACAAACTTTAAAAACTACCCAAAATAATACGAACTATTTCATATTGAACCAATTTTGATACTAAAAAAAAAATCCAATCAATTTTTGGCCAAACTTTTGACTAGGTAATCAAACGTTTGAAAATTTAATGACGTTGCATCACATCGTTAAGCGTTTAATGTATTTTTTGTAAAAAAATACCAAATTTGAGTGCAAATTAGATGAATAAATTAACCTTATAATCCAAGTTGTATTGATAATTAGTTTTTATTTTCAAACATTATACTTATGCATTTAATAATATGATGTCTTGTCAATAAATTTTCGAACATTTAATTGACACGTTGAAAAATTAGCCGAAAAATCAACTGAAATTTTTTCTATAACGAATTGGTTTAATGTGAAATAGTTTATATTATTTTTGGTAGTTTTTAAAGTTCGTATTAATATTGGTTCATGACTGATAGTTCGTATTATTTTTTGTCATTTTACCAAAATACATATTAAGTTGAAAGAATTTGAGTTTTTTAGTACATAGTTTGTCAATATTACTTTTATTGATAATCTCGTTCGTCAGGACGCACTTGAGCGTTGGTCCAACGGAGGTTGACCATGGCCAAATCTTTGCCTTGTATCAAAAAACTATTATTTTTATTTAACTAACTTTCGATTGATTTAGGTTGTGATTGTCAATTATGTTTTAGTTGATTTAAGTTTTGTTTAAAAAGAAATAACTTATATTTTAATGTTGATAAATAGAATAATAAAAATCTATTTATTTTTTTTACCAGAAATTTATATAAATATTTTATTTTTTAACAAAGCCGTGCAGTAAGCTAGTAAAATATATAAAAGGTTAATAACTTTTAAATCCCAAGCATTAAATTTAATTGAATTAATTTAGATTTTCTACTCGGATATGAAATTATTTGTTTAACTCCATTAGATTAACTGAATTGATTTAGATTATCTTTTTTGAGGAGATTTAGATTATCTACTCGGATGTGATATTATTAGTTTAATTCCAGTAGATTTTATTCATATATGGATGGATTTGGCGAAATCTCATCGATCTTTTCTTTTTTCTAAGAAATGAGATCTCAAAGGTTAAAAAAAATAACATATTACGATAGAGTTTGGAAGATCTGAACCACCCATTCAAATTTTCTCGACTAAGATTTAAAATTCATTTAATTTTTGTATTTAATCTTTTACAAAAATGATTGAGAGCTTAATCAGGCTCAAAATCACAAGAATGGGAAACATGATACTCCCTCCGTTCGGCAAAACATGTCGTTTACTATTCATGCATGCTTCTTTAGAATGATAAAAACTATATAAAATATTCATTTTTTTATAAATTTTTTTAACAAGTTTGTAATTATTAATAATAACTACAAAATTGTTAAAAAAAATATTAAAAAAATTAGATATTTTATTTAGTTTTTATCTTCTAAAAAAGCGTGCATGGATAATAAAGTGACATATTTTGGTCGAACGGAGGGAGTACTAACTAAGCCATATGAGTATATGAGAGAGCAATCGCAAAAGCACTCACAAGTCACAAGTGAAACTGCAGTTGCATTGCACTTATTAAACATGAGCAAGGCCGGGCTGTACCAGCCAAGATAACTACTTAACATATTTTGTAAGCCAACTGAGCATGTCGGAATGGGCCTCTTCGGCGCTCTTCACAGCTGATTCGTCCTCCAGACTGTATCTTACCGCGAACCCATGAGAAACACCAGGGAAGATCTTCACAAAGCTATCGATCTGCACCACACACACAGAGACGACGATCACTCCAGATGATTAACAACATTCCAATTCAAAGGTTCGAGATGATGCGCAAGATTTTACACCGAGTCAGAGTCTTGACTCCACTTTGATAGAAGAGATGATAATATCGAATTTTGGCGATTGCTTACCCCAGGTTTTGTGGACAGTATCTCTCCGTATTGCTTCAATTTGTCAGCTGAACAAATGTGGTCAATCTCAGCACCCAAGAACACGAGTGGGACCTTGACATCTGAAAACAAGGACTGAATTATGCTACAGGATAGAGCACACAAGTAGGAACGGGCGTTTAATGTGTTACATTCTAATTGACAATCTTACCATTGATTTCATGATCAGTTGGACCAGGGTGAATTGAAACTGCAGCCTGAATGACATCTGATGTGGCCAACTTAACCGCGACAACTCCTGTGCGAATAACAAGACATTCATGGTTGGTAAACTGGCATTACGCGCGGGGAGACTTTATGAGATTAAACAAGGACAAAGAACAGTTATACCTCCCCAGCAAAAACCTGCCACTCCAACAGAAGAAGCTCCTCGAGTCCTTAATGCAGCAATGACTGACTTCGCATCTTCATATCCTTTATCCTAATATTAGAGAAGTCAATTTGAGCTCGCCACAGATAACAAGTGCACTAGCATATATAGAAAAGGGAAAGAAAACATAAATGGATGATTGAGAAACTAACAGTTCCATGATTTGCTTTCCACGCTTGGTAATCAAATCCAGGCTTCTCACGCCTTACAGGATCGCCATGGAAAAAATCAGGAACCGCGACAAGGAATCCTTGTGCAGCAACCTTATCCGCCAGTGTCCTTCAGTTAAGCCAGCAACAAATAAAACCACCACCAATGCTTAAAATGTGAATCATACAATTTGGTGTTCATGTATGACAGAAGCTTCAGGGTTGCACCAATGCATACAACAATCACGCTACACTTGTACAAGGGTTCAGCAAACGGTAATAGGGGCTAACTGCTAAGATGAAAGATCATACCTCAAGTTCGGTGCTTCATATCCTACAAAAATACAAGTTCAACTGTTAACAGGAAGGAACTGTTCACAAATTGAAAACTAGAATTCCAGAAGTTTCTGGAAAGTTGCACCTAATTTGCACGTCCCAAACAGCAATGAGCAACACAGATTTAGCAGTTAAGCCATGAAATGTGGGAATAGATCAATAGTTTCTTTCCGGAATTTCACTTGTTTTCGGCTTTGATTTGATAACAGTGTGCAAGCTTAAACGATGACTGATGACAACTGACTTAAAACCCTAGAAGAATAGCAGATCCAAAGAATCTCGAAAGGCACAGTAGTCGACCGATTGCAGAATATTAGGGCACAGGAAGTGGAGATTACATACCATAGACGTCGGAGATGAGGAGGACGGCGCGGTTGGAATCGGCAGGACCGGAGATGTAAGCCTTGAGGCCTCCGAGCTCATCGACGACGACGCCGGATCCAGAGGCGGGGCTGAGAGCCGGGGGGTTATGCAAGCACTGCGATTCACCTGACATCTCCAATGGCGAGTTTAGAAGGTGACTTCCAGTGATCGGGGAAGAGTTTTTGTAAGCCCCGGCAATAGAGGATATTCAGCAGGCAGGGCGTCATTGCTTGCGTCACCGTTCATCATCAAACCTTACCGCGGTCTTCGGCCTTCACCATTCAAACTGAATCAAATGTGGGGAAGAAAATTAGGGAATTTTCGCCAAATGCCCCGAGACTAAGGTTAATTCGCGTGATCTATAAAAGTTTGACATATTTCGCCAGGTGCCTCTGAGGTTTTTATTTTTTTCGCCAAATATCCTTGAGGTTTTCATTTTTTTACCAAATGCCCTTTTGTCGAATTTGTTAACATTTTGGTGGAAAACTAGTACAATTCTCTTGTCATAGTGCGTAGTTTTCTTTTTAGACAATAAAAATAAAATTTTATAAGTATAAAAAATTACTATGATAAATTTAAATAAAATATTATCAAATGTTAACATAAAATAGAAGAAAATATATTTAATAATTAAGTAAAAAAATAATTAAAAAATTTATGAAATGTGTAAAAATTACATTAGTTTAAGATTTAAGTAGAATAGGTTGATTGGGTTAAAATTCTAAAATAAATGTGGTGCTAACACCTAATAAAAATATATGCTTATGATGTAATAGTTTGATATAGCTAGATTGATTAAAAAACATGTACAAATTTCATCAGTTTGCTATTTTTTTTTCTAGATTTAGTTGATTGAGAGGAAATTGTAAAATTAAAATGATTATGTCATCTAAAAAAAATATTTCTCATTTAATAGTTACAATAGGTAAATATCATTGGTTAAAAATATTTAAAAATTTTATTATTTGAAATTTTATGTAGATTAGGTTAATTGGGTGAAAATCCAAAAATTAAGATTATTATATATAAAAAAATAGTTTTCATTATACACACATAGCTAGAGAGAGAGAGATTGGTTGCTTTGGAAAAAAAAAGAATTCGTATATTTGGAACTATGTTTTTTTTAAAAAAAAATTGAATTAATCTGATGGTTTTAAAAAAAAAGCATGAAATGATATCATGTAATAATGCATAATGAAATAATATTGTATAGTTAATATTAACTTTATTACATACAAGTTTTGAACTAATCCCATTGTTTAAAAAATGTAGTATAAAATGATATTGTGTAAATAAAATTAGATAATTTAGTTAATATAATTAAATGATATTGTGCAAATAATACCTTACAAAAATAATAATGAAATAATATTTTCTTTTCTTTTTATTTTCATCCAAAATGTTAACAAATTCGACAAAAGGGCATTTGGCGAAAAAAATGAAAACCTCAGGGGTATTTGGCGAAAAAAATAAAAACCTCAGGGGCACCTGGCGAAATATGTCAAATTTTTGTACACCACGCGAATTAGCCCTAACCTCAGGGGCATTTGGCGAAAATTCCGAAAATTAAAAAACAAAAAAACAAAGTAAAAAGTCAAATTAAAAGAAGAAAACGTGAATGGACTACAGTGATGACAGTGACAAAGTTTTGGACTGCTACACACATGCCATATATTGGAAACTTTAATGTGAATGGACTACAATGAGAGGTTTTTTAGGGGTTGAGTCTTTTTTTAGGAGGTGGAGTTTATTTTGTATATTATGGAGGTGTGAGAGCTGGATATTTTTTTTAAAATAACCTTATGAAAAATATAATGGGTGTTTGGTGGGTATAAAGTTTATATATGGTTATTGTAGATAAAAAGTCAAAAATGCCCTTCTTCCTCCCTTCCCTTTTTCCTCCTTCCTTATCCGGACTTTTTTTGTTCTTGAACTGCAATATGATGCTACTGCTTGAAGAGCAATTCAATACAATTCAATGCTTCCTCCTTCCTCCCTTTAGAATTTTTTTCCCTTGAAGAGCAATTCAATACAATTCGATACTTCTTCCTTTTTCCTCCCTTCGGAATTATGTTGCTCTCGAATAGCAATTTAATGGCTGCTGAAATCGAAACAGTTCTCGTTGGGCGGGGAGATAGCCAAACGCCATAAAACAGCTCTCGTTGGGGTGGTTGCTGCTGCTGCTCGAGGTCGCCGACAGGTGGTGCTCGAGGTCGCCGACGCGCTGGAGTGGTTGCTGCTGCAAAATCGAGAGAGAAAGTGTAACGACCCGGATATAAATACCCGGGTTATGTTTCGAAGGTTGGTTACCTTCGTTCGGATCTTGCAATTCGAGTACGGGTAGAGGTTTCAAACCTCAAAGGATCAGTATTTTAAAGTGGGGATTTCGAACCCCAAAACAATCGAAAGGGCCGTTAGGAGCCCTTAAGTTGTCCTAAGACTATATCGCGGAAATTCATTTGCGAAACTGGTGAAAGCGGAAGTAAAGTACAACTTGCCACGGCGAGGCCGGGTCAAACCAAATCATTAAATCATATAACTCTGAATTTATAAGCCAAATTAGCGGAGTTAGGCAGGTTCTTTGCAATCGCCCGGGGGATTCCCACGCAATAGAAACAAAGAGCAATCATACTTAAAAACAAGTTGTGCGAGCGGGATCAGACCGAGACCCCAAACGCACTTTGTCCCGCAAGCAAGTATACACATACGCTATAATAAAGATGCTTTATTGCAGTACGGAAATTTAAATCACACTAGCATGCTCCTAGTTGAAATAATATGCTTAACAATTGTAAAGGCGCCCAAAGAATGCCAAGTGGCATATCCCCATACCTCTGTATTTCCCGTACCCACTCCGAGGTAGGGCGCTCGGCCTTAGATGAACCGTAACAAATATATTTCCGTACCAACTCCGAGGTAGGGCGCTCGGTCTATGCCGAACAGTAACAGATATATTCTCGTACCCACTCCGAGGTAGGGCGCTCGGTCTCTGTCGAACCGTATCAGATATATATATAGATCATACTCATCGACTCGATCAGGGACCGAAACAGTATAAAACACGAATGCCCCCATGACCCTAACAAAAACTCTAAGACTCATAGATAACGGTCGTTCTGTTTCGCAATCACATAAAGTATTCAAATGCTCATTCATGTGTGCAATCCTAGCATATACTAAATGGCATGCTTTAATGCTTATGCAACACCTAGTATGTCATATAATCACAAGCAATGATTCTCTTTCGAATCTGAGTAAGCCCATAAAGGAACTTACCTGGAGAAGCGCGGAATCCAAGAAATAATCAGCAATAGCAAGCAATTCAATCATGTCACAAATCACCTAGCATATAATATAATATGTGCATAAGTCTACGTCTAAGTCACACAAGGCGCCCCTAACTATCGCACATAAGTTCACGAAATCATATAGTACCACATCTTAACATTAATTCATCACTATCATCTCAACTCATCTCATCATCTCATCATCTTCCTTATTCATTTCCATCAATCAGCTCATATCGCCACATATCGTCTTATCCTCATATCATCTTAATCCTTCTATTTTATCCTAACTGTCATATTTCATCATGTCTCATCTTATATATCATCATATAACACCTTCTATATCATCTCATATTTAAGGACATATATCAACATCTCATATCATAATTCATACTTAATCATTATATCGATATCATAAGACAACACCTCATAGCATGCTTCATAATCAACACATAACACATCAATATCACATATCATAATTTGCTTCACAAAATTTCACACATAAGATTCATAAGTCATTCGCAAGTCAGATAAAGCAAATCAATTTCCCAAGATTCCCGAAACTCTTAAATCTCAAGTTAGACTAAATCATTCTTTAAACCATTTTCTCAAATCATACTCGACCCAAAACCCCTTACAAAGCATTGCCTTTTAAATCAACTTATTCTATTATTTTATCAAATAAATCCGACAAGGTTAGGTCATTTCCAAAAATCTTCTTTTTAATTTTATTAAATCAATTTCCATCCTTTAAAACCTTTTCCAAATTCTTTTCTTTTTAAAATCCATATATTATAATATTATACTTTAAATCACCATAATAATACTATATCTTTAAATCTCAATAATAATATTTTAAAATCCCGAGTCTTTACAGAAAGGGGGTAAAGTGGATCTGGAGAAGCCCTTCACACCTGCTGCAAATCGAGAGATAAAGGTGCTCGAAGAACGAAAGAGAAGAGGTGTACCCGAGGAAGGGGATCTGGAAAGAAGCTAAGGGCAATTTGGAACATTTTTTGGCACCCCTGGAAAATAACCTCCCGAAGCTGGGGGATGAGGGCTTCTATTTTCAGCAAAAATAATAGGGGTACTTGGAGTTTTTTTTAATAATATAATTAGTTTATTCCCCGTGCTACGCACGGATTTAATGTAAAAATATTGCTCCTTCCGTTCGGAAATAAATGATGTTTGACTTTTTGTGCACGTAATTTTAGGAGCTAAAAACTATATAAAATCTTATTTATTTTAATTAATTTTTTTCATAATTTAATACTTATTACTAATAGATATTAAACTATGAAAAAAATTAATTAAAATAAATAAGATTTTATATAGTTTTTAGCTCCTAAAACTGCGTGCACAAAAGTCAAACATCGTTTATTTCCGAACGAATGGAGTATAAAAGTATTATAATTTTTTTCAAATTTAATGGTAAAAAAATTAATCTTCAAAAATAAATAGTGTATATTCATCTACAAACAAAAAAATAATCTAGATATTATAATAATTTAATATTAAAAAATAAAAATTTATTTGAATAGCAATAGAGGAAGTTGTTTTTCATGAAAACCCTCACTGGTTAACCATCATAAATTTCAAACAAAGTCAAAATAAATCTTATAGGTAAAGAATTAAGAACTATGAAAATATAAAGAAGAGTCTAATAAGCAATGAATAATACTCTAGAAGGGGGGATGAATAGAGTATGCACGATTTTTGCAAATCAAAACTTAACACAACTTTTCAAACATGTATGTCAAGGTCTTGATATGGCTATCAAAACTTGACAGTGAGAAAACCAAGATAGATAGATAAATGTTGAATAAGTAAATGGACACACGAATTGTTAACGAGGTTCGACACGAACTTGGCCGACGTCCCCGCCTAGGGTTCCACAACCCGTAGGATTCAAATGCATTTTATTTCACTTCCCTCAGAGCCCTAGAATATCCTAGAAGAACTTCCCTTCTTCTATACAAAGCCTCACCGCTTCTATCCTAGCGACTCAACCTTACAAGTGAAATAAAAGCCCTCACCACACACCAATGTGTGCTTTGTTTGAGTATAAGATACTCTTTAGTGTAAGACAAATGACTTGTACAATAAGCTCAAGTGTTTCCCTCAACTCTCAAAAATAACAAGCTAAGATCTATGAGAACCCTTAAGAGAGAAACTGTAAAAATGTAATGAAGACTTTTGATCGCTTTTTAAGTGCTCAGCAAGTGTGTCGATCATCTTCAAACTTTTCTCTATAAATAGCCATTCTTCATCTTCATGGATGGAAGAGAGCCGAGAGCCGTTTGAGATTTGAAATTCTCAAATCTCTTCTTTCTATATCTTCAAAACACAATCTTCTATATCGACTCAAGCGGATTTCTAGAGGATTTGTTGCGTCAGGATCTTTCAAGAATCTTCATTAAGCTTGGAACAAAATCCTGAGAAAATCTTTGCAAATCCTTCAAACATGATAAGTTAGAAGACATATATAGTGAACAAGATCGATCCACAACGACCCAATATATAAGCCCATATGCAAAATAGAATATGACCCAAACATTTGGCCTAATATAATTTCCTGCACTTAGAACATTCAATTTATATAAAACATGCAAAAATAAGAATATGAGAACAAACATTTTGACCCTGGTTTCAAGGTCTTGAAAGCAGGTACTTGTTTTGTGTTTTGTCTTTCATCATCCTTAAGTTGTCCTGCAAGTTAGTATCTCAAGTTCTTACAATCAAGGTAGAGTCTTCAATCTCCCCTTTGATGGAAGACAAAACATGTCACAATCATAGCTCAAAATCCTGAAGACAAGACATATATATAGATAAAGATATAATATATTATGATAAGGCATAAATGTTTGGATCTGTAAAACTAAAACCACTGTTCAAAACCATAAGACCCAAAATATTCTCCCCCTTTTCGTCTTCCAACAAAAGGTAAATGAGTAAAACTGTTTGTGATAACCAACAGACCAGAAATAGTTTTAGAGAATTTCAAAACAAATGGCAAAAGTTTTTAGAAAAATAGAAGAGAGAAGAGTGGAAGCTTAAGGCCTTGCAGAGAAGGATCCATCAGCAGGCTTCTTCTTCTTCTTGGTAAAGGTCTTCTTCAGAATCTTGTCAGTGGTGGTATCCTAATCATGCCATTCTCCAAAGGTCGAGTACTGCTTGTCTGGCCCGATATACTTCCTTCGAACACTATCCCGAGCCTTTTTCCTGCCATCTCATCAGTGCATCCTTGGTAAGCTTGTCCTTTAACATCTGGGCAATCTGCCTCTGACACTCCACATCTCTATACTTCTTCACCACTCCATACTTCTCAACATTAAGAATGGTGGGCTCTTTATGAGTAGGACGCAGAATGGGCTTGTTTTCACCAATTTCTCGCAATTGAGCACAACATTCCCTGTCTTCTCTCAAACGTGATCTGCTGCCTCCTTGTCCAAGGGCATGATTGAACCTGTAGCAGTGAAGGTCAAAGCATTCAAGAGCAGCATCTGGTTCAGCTTGTAGTCGATGATGGAGAATAGCTCATGGGTGTTATCTTGTCTGAACACAATATCAGTCCACATCCTTCTCATATCAAGACGAAGGTCGTGAATGTCAGACTCGAGACTGGCAAGTCGATCTTCTGGCATGGGAGATTCTGCAGGCGATTTCCCCTTTTCTTCATACTTAAGAATCCATTGCCCCCTCAAATTCTTGGTAATTCCCAAGCGCTCCAGACATGATTCATTGACAATGCCGCTATAGGATTGCTGCACTTCATTAGATGTGTCGACATCGAAGAAATCGAAGATTTTGGGTATGAGATTTACATAGGGAAGAGGCATGGGTCGAGAGGAGGAGGTGGCATGGATCATATAATGAAGGACCAAGTCAGGAAAATTTGGCTCATATCCATTTAACACCAGATATAACAATTCCAATAGATTTTTAGTGATAAGCTCACGGGAATGAATACGGGGGAAAATGCATCGAGCAAGAATAGTGAAAATCAATTTGGGTTGGAGTTTAAAGACAGTGTGGGTTGGCTTGGTTAAGGAAGCAGATTGGGAGTCCAGAAAGAACTCCTACCTTGCGCGATTGATGCAATCGTTCCTGTCAGGGAGTTCATTTGTGGGGATTTCACTAGGCAGATCAAGAATGAAGGCAAGAAGGTCAGCAGTGAGACGAATTTTGGTGTTCTTGATTTTTGTGATTAGGGTTAAAACACCCTTGACACGATGGACGAACAGGTTGGCATAAAATAAACGGGTAAGGTGAGGGAAAGCAATAGTTCCTGGGTTCAAGAAAGACCAAAGACAGGTGGATTTGAGAAGGATAATGCAAGGGAGAGGCATAGATTCAAGGAGAGGGATGTCGACAGCATCACAGAAGCTCAGACGGCGATTGCTATAGCCTTGAGACCATGACTCAGCAATTTTAGGAGAACCAAACCAGGAGTCAAGGAGGCCAGGGTTTGAGAAGAGGACGCCAAAGCCAATTTCGCTTGAGGAGTCACCCTTGCCTTGCGAGAGAGAGGAACAGGAGACAGTGGTTCACGCTCACTGAGATCAAAGTAGCAGAGAAGGGAGTGGAGAAAGAGTTTCAAAAGCAGTGATTTGACACATAGGGGGGAAGAGGGTTTAAATGGATATACTTTTGGAAACTGAAACACCACACATTTAATTAAACAAGAGATACATTTAACCCTTGCAAACCAAATTTGTTTAAAAGATCAAAAAGAGATTTAATTTAGGAAAAAATAAAAACCGAGCAACCTTATCCAAAAAAAATTATAAGAAGAATATAAACAATTAAATATGGATAAGAAAAGATATTTGCCAAAATAAATTGATTTTAAAACAATATAAAAGATTCCATTACGTATCAAAAAAGATAGTAATAGAATTTTTGATCCAATATTTTAATATTATTCGTTTTTGATATTTTCAAGACCATAGAATATCAAGGTCTTGAAACATCAATCGAATTTACACTTCATAAGGGAGTGATTACTCCCCCTACGAAAGTGCTTCCTTGTTGAGCATTCCTAGTTCCAATCTTATAAAATCAAAACGTTCTTCAGGCAAAGGCTTGGTGAAAATATCTGCCAATTGCAAGTCAGTAGATATAAATGAGATAGATACATCACCTTTCTCCACATGATCTCGAATGAAATGATGTCTCACATCAATGTGCTTGGTTCTTGAGTGCTGCACAGGATTCTTAGTGATAGAAATTGCACTAGTATTATCACATTTGAAAGGAATACCTTTATAGTCAATACCAAGGTCTCGTAGTTGTTGAGCTATCCAAAGTACTTGAGAACAACAAGCTCATGCGGCTATGTATTCAGCTTCTGATGTGGATAGAGCGACTGAATTTTGCTTCTTAGAGTGCCAACTTATTAAGGATGAACCTAAGAGCTGACAACATCCAGAAGTGCTCTTTCTATCCACCTTGTAACCTGCAAAGTTTGCATTTGAATAGCCCATAAGATGAAAGTTACTCTGCTTAGGGTACCACAGACCAAGGTCTTGAGTCCCATTCAAATATTTAAAAATCCTTTTTACAACAATGAGATGTGATTCTTTAGGATCAGCCTGGAACCGAGCACACATGCAAACATTGAACATGGTGTCAGGTCTACTAGCAGTGAGATAGAAGAGTGAACTAATAATGCCTCGATACTCCTTTTGGTTGACATTCTTACCGTTCTTGTCTTGATCAAGGGAAAGGTAGAGCTCATAGGAGTCTTTGTTATCTTTGATTGATTCATTTTGTATTTCTTGAGCAAGTCCCTAGTATACTTCCCTTGATTTAGAAAGATTCCCTTCTTTTTCTGATGCACCTGCAGTCCTAGGAAGAATTTTAGTTCTCCCATAAGACTCATCTCGAATTCCCTGCACATGATATCCGAAAACTCCTTGGAAAAGAAGTTTTTAGTAGTATATCATTAACATAAATTTGCACAACTAAAAGATCATTTCCACGGGTTTTGATGAAAAGAGTTTTATCAATCAAACCTCTTTGAAAACCATTTTTAAGAAGATACTTGGATAATCTCTCATACCAAGCTCTAGGGGCTTGTTTGAGACCATAAAGTGCCTTGTCCAATTTGTAAACATGATTTGGAAATTCCTCATTTTCAAAGCCAAGAGGTTGAGCAGTATAAACTTCTTCTTCCAAAATACCATTTAGAAAAGCACATTTAACATCCATTTGAAAAATTTTAATACCCATGTAAGAAGCAAAAGCAAGTAATATACGAATAACTTCTAACCTTGCTACGGGAGCAAAAGTCTCCTCGTAGTCTATACCTTCCTCTTGATTGTAACTTTGGGCCACAAGTCTTGTCTTGTTGCGAATGATCTTACCAGATTCATCCAGCTTGTTCCTAAACACCCATATGGTGTAACGGCCCAGATATAAATACCCGGGTTACGTTTCGAAGGTCGGATACCTTCGTTCGGATCTTGCAATTCAGGTACGGGTTAGTCCGGTTCTTCGCTTTCGCCCAGGGGGATTCCCGTCATAGAAGCATGGAGCAAGCAAGGAGCAAGTATCTATCACTATCCACGAAGTCAGGCCCAGAGACGCCTGCGGGCCCTAAAGACCGCGCTGAGGCCATATAATATGCCGATTCCTATAATAAAGGATGGTCTAATGCGGTACATAATTTAAATCACACTAGCATGCTCCTAGTTGAAATAATGTGCAGATAAACTGTAAAGGCGCCCAAAGAATGCCAAGTGGCATATCCCCATATCTCTGTATTTCCCGTACCCACTCCGAAGTAGGGCGCTCGGCCTGAACCGTAATAGATAGATTCCCGTACCCACTCCGAGGTAGGGCGCTCGGCCTATGCCGAACCGTAATAGATATATTCCCGTACCCACTCCGAGGTAGGGCGCTCGGTCTATGCCGAACCATATCAGAGATATATATAGATCATACTCGTCGACTCGGTTGGGGACCGAAACGGTATAAAACACGAATGCCCCCATGACCCTAGTAAAGACTCTAAGACTCACAGATAACGGTCGTTCTGTTTCGCAATCACATAAAGTATACGGATGCTCATTTGAAAGTGCAAGTCCTAAGCATGATACTACATGGCATGCTTTTATGCATATGCAACACCTACATACTATATGACACATCAGGCAGGAGGTCCGAGTTACTGAGTAAGCTCCCGTAGGAAACTTACTTGGAGGTGCGTAGAATCCAAGCAATCAACACCAATAATAAGCAATGTCCAATAGATCACAAATCACCTAATAAACATACAAATATGCATAAGTCTATCTAAGTCACGCAAGGCGCCCCTAACTATCATACATAACTTCATATATTTCATAGGTCTCGTTATCATCATCACCCTCATATCAACTCACCTCATATCTTATCATATCATCTTATTCATTTCCATCAATCAACGCATATCATCTTAATCCTTCCATTTTATCTAACTGTCCTATTTCATCATATCTCATCTTATATATCATCATATAGCATCTTCTATATCATCTCAACACATGTCATCACATAATATCATGTAACATCTCATCATGCTTCATAATTCAATTCAAGATTCTAACAGGTCAAATCATGCTTCAATTCACATAAATCCATATCATAACATAGCTTCACATATCTCATTTCAGATTATTCCATCTTATCTCATTATGCTCATTTCATGTTCATCTCATCTCAACATATAATATCTCATAATCTCAAAACACTTGGTTATTTCAACTCATCATTATACCATATACCCATCATTTAGAATCATGCACCATTATTATTATTATTATTATTATATATGAGTCATATTCATACTCTAAGGTATATTCATACTTAATCATCACATCATATAACATATCATAACAATATCAACATACCATAATTTATATACACACAAGGTAGACAAGTAAGTCAATTCCCAAGTTTTTCCCAAACCCTTAAGTCTCAAAATAAGTCAACGCAATAAACAAAGAATTCCTTTAAATCTTACTTAGCCAAATCCCGACATGAAGCATTTGAATCCTTAAACCAACTTCCCAAAATTATATTATTAAAATAATCCCGGCATGTCGGTTTTAAAACACAAATCCTTTTGAGGAACATTTTCAAAATACAAGTTTAAGACTCATTCTCTAATTAAAACGTTTTCTCAAGTCATCAAAAATCCATTCATAAACATTGCTCTTTAATCAACTTATTATATTATTAAAGTAAATCCGACAAGATAAGGATATTCCCAAAATTCCTCTTTTAATTCATTAAACCAATTCCTTTTTCTAAATCAAGTTCTAACCTTTAAAACCCTTTGTCCAAATTCTTTTCTTTTAAAATCCTTATATCATAATATTATACTTTTAAATCTTAAAATATAATAGTATTTTATATTCCATTATTCAATGTATTCTATATCGAAAATATATAAGACTTAGAAATTCTTTTTAAAATTCAAGTCCGATTAATAATCTATTTTAATTCCCAATAATTTTAAAAGTCATAAATTTATATAATATATAGTCCAATTATTTAATAATTAAGTAAATAGCCAAAAATGCCCCAAAATAAGTCTTTAAAACATAATATTCATTTCATCACATTTTAAGATATGTTATCATATACTATATATATAATCCAATTAATAAACAATCCTAAAGCTAAACAAAACTCAGCCCAAAACAAACACCAAGCCCATCGGATCAAAATATAGCCCAAAATATCATCCCTTGAAATCTGATTTGAAACCCCAAGAACCGGCCCACTTATTTAAATAAAACCAGTGAACCGGGCAAATAAAAGGAAAACAGAAACCGAACCCGTGGGGCCCACCCCCTTTCTTCTTCCTCGCCTTCCCTGCCCAGACTTCGCGCTTGCTCTCGCTCTCTCCTACTGCTCAGCCTCTCTCACTCTCTCTCTCGGCAATCTCAAGCAACAAGGACAAGACAACACTAGAACTCAAAGTGGAGTGAACGAGGGGAGGAAAAAGGGCTCACCGGGGGCTCGAAGATTCGCCGGAGAGCCTCATCGGGGTTCGTTCAGGCTTCTTCGGTGTCGGAATTAATGAAGCTTGGCCTGGGTCAGAGGCAGGAGTTGTAAAGGTGATGCTTTTATGGGTTAATCGAGCGAAAGACAAGGAGGAATGAGTTTACCCCACAATTGGAGGGGCGGAAAGACAGGGGGAGCGAGGAGGAGTGAAGGCGCCTGGGCTCGGCGGCTTGCTCAGGTTGCTCCTGGGCTCGGACGTCGGATAAGTGGTGAAGCTACTGCTGGGCTCGACAGAGAGGGGAAATGGAGGCTACAGGGCTATCGGTGGTGCCCTCAATGGTGCTCAATCTCTTGGCTTCAAAACAGGGGATGTGTAAGTGACGGTGGTGGTGTTTGGTGATGAAAAGGAGAGGTGAAGGTGGCAGGAGATGGTGGTGCAGTGGTAGTTGGCTCGGCGACGAGGTGAAAGGTGGTGAAACCACAGGTGAAATGGGGTGGATTTGAAAGAGATAAGAGGAGGAGAGATGGAGAATGGGTTGTATGTGTGATAAAGGGGCTGAGTTTGGCTTGGGGTTCGCAGGATCAAGGGGCTGTGATTTTGAAGACAAGGGAGAGGTGGTGCTTGTGATGCTGCTGCTACTGTCGGACAGAGAAGGGAAGAGGAGTGCAGGCTTGGCGTGGGAGTTGCAAGCAAGAGGACAAGTGGTGAGCTGCTCTTGCTGTTACTTCTCATCGAATGGGAGTTTTGTGGGTCTGAGGAGGAAGAGGACAAATCAAAGGAAAGGAGACAAGTGGTCCCAACAAATCACATTTTTAAATACCCGATAATAAAATCCGGAACCCGCTCTCTTGATCCGATCCCGACTCCATCGAAATTTTAAATCGAAATCTCGAATCCGAATATAGAATAATAAGATCCATATTATATTTCTAAATCTTGAAATCCGAAAGCGGAATAGAAGTCCGTCTAAAAATCTTTCTAAAATAACGTTGGAACTTGTTTCAAAAGATTTTAGAGAAATCCAATTGCTCGAGGACGGAAGTTTTAAATCTCTCGGAACTTAGAAATCGAATCGATTATAAATCACTATTTTAATAAATAATATTATAAAATTTTTCGGTATTTACATCTGGTACCAATGACGAATTGTTGCTTGGGTCTTGGTTGGAGAGTCCATACTTTATTTCTTTCAAACTCATTCAACTCGCTTTGCATTGCAGTGATCCAATCTGAGTCCTTAAGTGCTTCGGCTGGAGTCTTTGGTTCTACAAGAGAAACAAAAGCATAGAAAGCACAAAGATTTTTCAATCTAGATCTAGTTTGAATACCAAATGTTGGATTTGAGATGATGTCTTGAGCTGAGTGAGATGAGGCGTGCTTGAACTTTCGTTGTTTAGGCCCTTGAAGATACACAACATCTGTATGTCTCTCCTCAAGGTCTTGAGATGTGGTGTTGGAACTAGTATTATTTGTGTTGTTCATATCCAGACATTGTAGTTGATTCTCAAGGTCTTGATATAGCTCGCTTGTATCCTGGATCTGTTCTTGCATATTGTGATCTTGATCCTTCTTGGGCTTAGATTTGTCATATCTTCACCATCAGAATCATGGTGATTAAGATTTAGATCTGCAAAGCTTTCACTCAACACACCATTATTCCTTTCATAAAAAATGACATGAATACTTTCTTCAACAATCTTGGTGCGCTTGTTATAAATTCTATCAGCTTTGCTATTAGAAGAATAACCAAGAAATATACCTTCGTCACTACGAGCATCAAATTTTCCAAGGTTATCTTTGTCATTATTATGAACAAAGCAAGTACATCCAAAAGGTTTGAAGTAATAAATGTTTGGTTTTCTACCTTTGAAAAGTTCATAAGGAGTTTTCTTTAAAATTGGACGAATCAAGCAACGGTTTAAAATATAATTAGTAGTATTCACTACCTCAACCCAATAAACTTTTGGCAAACCATTTTCTAAAAGCATAGTCCTAGACATGTCCTCTAGGGTTCGGTTCTTTCGTTCCACAACCCCATTTTGTTGAGGAGTTCTAGGAGCTAAAAAGTTATGTGAAATACCATACTTTGCATAAAACAAATCAAACTTTAATTGATCAAATTCCCTACCATGATCACTCTGAATGGAGACGATTGGTATGTTTTTCAAAGTTTGCAACTCCTTACATAATTTTGAAAATTCAAACAAAGCCTCTGATTTTTCTCTAAGGAAGGAAATCCAAGTAAAACGAGAGAAATCATCGATAATAACAAGGATGTACTGTTTACCCTTTGGAGATTTGACGCGCATAAGACCACATAAATCAATATGTAGAAGTTCAAGGGGATGAGAAGAACTTATAACCTTTTTGGGCTTGAAGGATCCACGAGTTTGTTTACCTCTAGTGCATGCATTACACAATTCATCACTCTTGAAGTTCAAATCAGGTAGACCTCTCACAAGATCTCTTGCCTTTAGTTTGCTTAGAGTATGCATGCTCACGTGGCCTAACCTTTTATGCCATAGGCTTGAATCTTTTGTCAAGGCCTTAAGATACTTGAGATTGGTTCCTGTAATTTGGTTAGTATTCACAAAACATATGTGCTATTATGCCTATAAGCAAGGATAATTAGATCCTTTGTCTCTTCATTTCGAACCTCACACTTGTGCCTGTCAAAGCCAACCTTGTTTCCCTTATCATACAGTTGAGAAACACTGAGAAGATTATACTTTAGTCCTTCAAAAAGATATACATCTTTAATGCAACTTTTGGAGGTGTTACCAATGTTACCTATACCGATAATGTTGCACTTCCCTTTAACACCAAGTGTTATAGTTCCAGTGGTTTGCTCCTTAAGATCTTGAAATAGAGACTTTCTTTCACTCATATGCCGAGAGCATCCACTATCCATGATCCATTTTGATTCTTTCAACTTGGTGATATCCACTTCATCAAGGTCTTGATCCCTAGTCTCCTTGTGCTCAGCCATTAGGCATAGATTTGCTTGATCTCCTTCGGTGTCTGAGTCACTTGAGGAATCTGAGTCACTCCAGGTAGCCATCATGGCCTTCTTTTTCTGTTCGTTTCTTTTGAACTTGTTTCTTTTCTTCATTGGACATTCCTTCACAAGATGATTTGCTTCTCCACATTCAAAACAAGTTAGTACTTTTGGCTTTTTAGATGGGTTAGAAGGCTTACCTCGGATTTTTGAAGATCCGAAATTATCTCGATTTGAGAACTATTTCTTCATCTTCAAGATTTGTGCTAGTCCTCTAATGATAAGTGCAAAGGGGTCTTCCTCATCATCACTCTCATCATCATCAGATTGTACTTCTTTCCTTGTTCTGAGAGCAAGGTTTTTGGTTGAAGTAGGAACTTCTCCATCTTCTTCGTTCAGAATCATTTCATGGGTGATGAGCTTTCCAAGAAGGTCATCCAATGGCCGTGTAGTGAGGTCTTGAGCTTCCTCAATTGCAGTAACCTTAGGTCCCCACTTGCTTTTAGGGAGGCTTCTTAGAAACTTCCTCACTCTCTCTATACTGGAGAAAGTTTTCCCAATTGAGTCCAGGTTATTAACAATTTGAGTAAATCTCGTAAACATTTCCTTCACTGATTCATCAGGATTCATCTTGAAGAGCTCATATCATCGAAGGAAGATGTTGATCTTGCTTTCCTTGACTTGGCTAGTTCCTTCATAAGTGACGACTAGCTTATCCCAAATTTCCTTGGTACTCTTGCAAGAAGAAACACGATTAAACTCGTTAGCATCAAGTCCACAATATAACAAATTCAAAGCTTTATAATTTTTTGCAATATTCTCTAGATCAGTTTGATTGTATTCATCTTCTGGCTTTTTTGTTGCGTCATCCTTTTTTGGAACGTGTGGCCCTTTTCTTGATGAGATCCCACAACTCAAGGTCTTGATCAATGATGAACATCTGCATCAAGGATCTCTAGTGAACAAAGTTATTATCACAAAACAGTGGAGTTCGGTTGGTCGATCTCCCTTGAGCAAAGCCTCCATCACCTAGGTTAAACATGATAAACTCACAAGATCATTAGATCAAACAGCGAGCCAAGCTCTGATACCAATTGAAGAGTCTAATAGGCAATGAATAATACTCTAGAAGGGGGGGATGAATAGAGTATGCACGATTTTTGCAAATCAAAACTTAACACAACTTTTCAAACCTGTATGTCTAGGTCTTGATATGACTATCAAAACTTGACAGTGAGAAAACCAAGATAGATAGATAAATGCGGAATAAGTAAATGGACACACGAATTGTTAACGAGGTTCGGCACGAACTTGAACTACGTCCCCGCCTAGGCTTCCATAACCCGTAGGATTCAAATGCATTTTATTTCACTTCCCTTAGAGCCCTAAAATATCCTAGAAAAACTTCCCTTCTTCTATACAAAGCCTCACCGCTTCTATCCTAGCGACTCAACCTTACAAGTGAAATAAAAGCCCTCACCATACACCAATGTGTGCTTTGTTTGAGTATAAGATACTCTTTAGTGTAAGACAAATGACTTGTACAATAAGCTCAAATGTTTCCCTCAACTCTCAAAAATAACAAGCTAAGATCTATGAGAACCCTTAAGAGAGAAACTGTAAAATGTAACGAAGACTTTTGATCGCTTTTTAAGTGCTCAGCAAGTGTGTCGATCATCTTCAAACTTTTCTCTATAAATAGCCGTTCTTCATCTTCATGGATGGAAGAGAGCCGAGAGCCGTTTGAGATTTGAAATTCTCAAATATCTTCTTTCCATATCTTCAAAACACAATCTTCTATATCGACTCAAGCGGATTTCTAGAGGATTTGTTGTGTCATGATCTTTCAAGAATCTTCATTAAGCTTGGAACAAAATCCTGAGAAAATCTTTGCAAATCCTTCAAACATGATAAGTTAGAAGACATATATAGTGAACAAGATCGATCCAAAACGACCCAATATATAAGCCCATATGCAAAATAGAATATGGCCCAAACATTTGGCCTAATATAATTTCCTGCACTTAGAACATTCAATTTATATAAAACATGCAGAAATAAGAATATGAGAACAAACATTTTGACCCTGGTTTCAAGGTCTTGAAATCAGGTACTTGTTTTGTCTTTCATCATCCTTAAGTTGTCATGCAAGTTAGTATCTCAAGGTCTTACAATCAAGGTGGAGTCTTCATATAAAATAGTAGAAAACACAAAATAAACTAATTTGAGCCAAAAATATGCAACACCTTCAAAATGAAAGCCAACACAATTCTCAAAAGAGTTTTTATTCTACAAGTAGCGAATTTAACGTACAATTCAACAATCTAACTCCACAATGATATCATGATATGTGTCAAACCATCATCTAATGCTAGTTAAGAAACATAAATGATATACCTTGCCATTGTCATCTCCGAGGTTGAGCCCATTTGAATAGCTCTTACACCCAAGCAAGAGTCAGGAGGGTAGATGGGAAGAAAAAACTTGTATGTTTTTTTTTGGGTTAATTGCACTAAATATCCTGACCTTTGTAGATAGTTGCGCTTAATATTCCAACCTTGTAAGATTTCGCGAAATATCATAAACTTTGTTGTTAGTTGCGCTCTCTACCCTAGATGAGTTTCTTAAATTAATAAATTCACTAACATGATATGAAAAATACACAAAACATGCACCCATATTTAAAAAAAAATCAATAATCCACAATTTTAATCAAAATAAAAAAGGAAATTTATGTCATACATATAAAAATGTGTGCTCTAAAAAAATTTAAATAAGATCAATTACTTCAAAATAAATTTATGTCTTATCATATCTTCTTTTCCTTAAAATTATATTGTATAAAGTCATAGTTTTAATTTACGTAAGATTAATATGTAAGTACCATATTATATGCCCAATTAATCAAGTTTCCATGAGTATATACCCGATTTTGCCTAATTTTCATATATGTTTATCATATCATTATTAATTATAAATAGTTCTCATATATTTTAATATTTCTTTTTAAAAATATATTTTATTTTATTTTTGTAAAAATATTATATTTCATTTATGTATAGCTAGCATTTTTTTATAGAATCTTTTTTTAAATATTATGGAATTTATATGAAAAATATTTTCTTAAGGTTCAATCACAAGAAACCACATAAGATTTTATGTATTAGTTTTAGTATATATAAAATAATATGGACCAATATATATATATATATATATATATATATATATATATAGAGAGAGAGAGAGAGAGAGAGAGAGAGAGAGAATAGATGTACAAATCCACATATATAGATAGGTATATATAAATTTATATTTTTTATAACATATGTTATTAAGAAAAACAATTCAAATTAATTATTTTCAATAATTATATTAATTATTTAAAGGAGTAAATTTGCTATTTTCAGTTTTAAATATATTGGGGGTACATTGAAAATATTTTATGAATATGGGCGATTTTGTGTAATTTTTCCATCATCTGTGCAATTTTTTAATTTAAGAAACTTATCTAGGGTAGAGAGCGCAACTAACACCAAAGTTCAGGATATTTCGCGAAATCTTACAAGGTCAGGATATTAAACACAACTATCTATAAAGGTTAGGATATTTAGCGCAATTAACCCTTTTTTTTTTAAATTACTAATTTTAGAACTGAAGCAATACAAAAAAAATTATAATAAATTATAAAGTTTATTTATCATAGTTAGTACAAAGTGAGTATTAAATCATGAAGTGATGAGTTTAGATTCCTTTGGCTAAAGTTTTACTTCTTTAAGTTTTTTCAATTAAATATGATGGTTAAAATAATAAATTTAAGGTTTTTTAAAATATTTTTTCTAACATTCCTTCTCATACGTGGGTATAAAGAAAAATTCTAATTAAAAAATCAAGCCTCCCTTCTAAAACAATTCCTAACTCTATCATTGCTCAGAGGTTCACAGTTGCATGTTATTATCCTTTATGTTTATTTTTTGGTAAGCAACAACCGAGGAAGACCTTAGTTGAATATCCTTTATGTTTATTAATTGAATCATCGCATCTTTTTATGTGTTTGCGCTATTTGATTATCCCCTCCCCCCTCCCCCGGGGATATTCAACAATGGTATGCGCCATATAACAACATTTTCTTCTGATATTAAAAAACTGTGTATGATATGTGACTCTATTTAGTCGATATATTGAATTTCCGACTTAGCTTGTAAGCATCATGGATGGCCCATTTTGACTTGTACATGGTTCACCATTTGAAGAAACAACAATTGTGAATCCACCAAATACTACATACCAAAGTGGATCAAACATGTTGTATACTTCGTAACAATATAATGTAACCAATTATCTATATTATACTAGACTCAGCAAGTTTCGACTCAAGATCTCAAATCATCTTATCCAAAAAATCCTCTAACTAAACCTCTAGTTTAATTTAATAATTTCAAGATTTAAATACAAAAGTGCATGATCTTATATAAACAATAATGAATTGAAATTGATTGAAATGGTATAAAATAAAATTAAAAAATGTAAAAATATTAGAAAAGTATTGATTTCGAAGATATTTTTATATTGAAAAGTTGATTAAAATATAAAATTAAATTTGATTAAGCATTTGCAAAAATGTAATTGATTTGTAAAACAAAAAAAAACAACCAAATGAGTTTATAAACATTAGGCATATTATAATATAATTGATTCGGTTGTGACTAATATGGTTGTGAGTTTATAAACGAAGAATGAATGTTACGATGGATTGAGTGATACGACTGTGAATTGATACCGTTGGAAAAACAAAGGGAATAAGATATATATGTAATAGACTAAATAGGCAACTGTATAGATACGACTGCAGATGGTAATAATATACACATACACAAATAATATGAAAATAAAAAAAAGAAAAAAAAAATGACGTAGCATTGTTTACATATACACATACACAAATAATATCATTAATTCATTGCCCTACAAATGAAATTACTATGGAAATTCTTAACTGAACCTTTCAACATTTGGGTCAAAATTATTACCCATAAATATCTCAAAGACACCCATTTACTTAACTATCAGGGCCTGGGGAATGCATCCTTGCAGTGGACTCAACTCAGGAAACTAATTCAACCGTTTAAAAAAGGTTTAACATGGTCGGTTGGAAATAGAAAATCTCATTAAATTCTGGGATGATAACTGGGGTCCCCCACACCCTTTATGGAAGCATTGCACTAACATTAACAATGTTAACATGGAGACAAAAGTCAGTGATTATATCGTTGATGGCTCTTGGTGTAGTGAGAAATTAAATCAGGTTCTCCCTAACGACATTGTCCAACAAATAAGTAATATTCCTCTCCCAACCAGTAGTATTGAGGATAGATTGTACTAGTGGCTGGATTCTAAATGATGGTTCACAACATCGAGTGCATATAAACTAAATATCAACTCTGTCTCGCCCACAAATGACGATAACGCGTGGATATGGAGTATTAATACACCACTAAAAATTAAAAACTTTCTATGAAAAATTTGTCAAGACGGTTTACGTACCGCAGGACGACTTTCAATGAAGGGTTTGTCTATCCCACCTTACTGTGCCATGTGTGACCATCATGTGGAGGACACTGTGCACTTACTTTTTGAATGCAGATATAATTCTTTCTTCACAGGTCTCAATAACAGTATTAAGTCAGTAATTGAGAACATAATCTACTCTTCTAGGGATATAAGATTAGTAATGTCTACGCTCGGTAATCTGCTAAATTCGGAAGAAAAAAAAAACAAAAAATGGCGTTTCACTGGTGGACAATTTGGTTAACAAGAAATTTTTTTGTCTTCCAGCAAGAGAAGCTACCCACAAGACTAGGATTTGCCCAGAAAGTAGAAATGCATAGACAAAATTGGACTAGGGCCAAATAAATATTACAAAGAGGATGAGGGGAAATAACCAAATATGACCAAGACAAGTGTTGATAAAAGGATAAAGAAAACGACAAAATGGAAAAAAAACCGAGAGTTATGTGTTTGGGCCTGGGTTGGCTGAGAAGTGAGCTCAGCATGGTAAGTATTTGGCGAGGAAGCAAATATAGGCAAGGGGGCTAGTGTTTGGGCCTGTATTTGATTTGGATTTATAGGGGTAGAACAAAGTGATTGAAATGGGAACTTGTCCTCGTGAAATAGAACGTCTCGGGAAATATAGGTTTTATTTTGCACCCAATCAAAACATATGTACCCCTTATGATTAGAGCTATAACCCAAGAAGACCATAGGGTGTGATCGAAAATTGAGTTTGTGGCGATTGTATGGTCTAAGATTAGAAAAAGCAAAGGCAACCAAAGACTGTTAAAATTTTGTAATCGGGATTTTTTTTGGAAAAGGAGATAGAATGGTGAATTATGATGGGTAACCGGAGAAGGAAACCGATTTGCAAGGTATGAAGCCGCTTGAAAGGCATAGTCCCAAAAATGGAGTGGAAGAGAGGCATGCTTGAGAATGGTAAGGCCAATGTCAACAATTTGGCTATGACGAGACTCAACGGTCCCATTTTTTGGTGTGAATAGGGGCAAGGGAGTAGGTGAGAGATGCCCAATTTCTGGAAAATCGGTTTGAGAGGTGAAAATTGGGTTCCATCATCGGTTTGGTTAGCACGAATGGATCGCTTAAAGGTATTTGTGACAAGAGGTATAAAAATATTTACAATTTGAGGCACTTGTGTTTTTGATTGAAAGGAAAATAGCCAAATAAACTTAGAATAGTCATCGATAATTGAAAAAAAGTAATTATTAACATTTTTGGATGGAACGTGGGTAGGACCCCAAACATCCATAAACAAAAGGTCTAAAACATGAGATGATCTAGTAGGGCTGGTGTAATGGGGTAAGGCATGGGCTTTAGCCTAAGAATACGACACACATAAAGGTTGTAAAGACCGGAATTTAATTAATATTTATAAAATATCCGTAGGATAATCCGAATATTATCCTCCCTTATGATTATGAAAACCCGGAAAATTTTTAAAAAAATTTGGATGGCTTTACATTGGTTTAATTAGGGATTTTATGAAGGAAATATATATCCAAGTCACTTTTCTCGTATCTTATAAACGTAACGGATTTTAACGCGTCGCGAGCTCGAGTTTTACGTTATGTTAAAGAGGTCAACCGCCCCATCCAAACCAATGCCCAACAAGGAGCTACCAACCTCATTTGATTCGGATGGAAACTAACTAGGCTCCTAATCTAGTTCAACCACCCCCATCACTTCCTTCCCATCACACCCATGCTTTGACTCATGAAGCCAACCACCCCTCTCCTCTATAAAACTGACCCCAAGGCTCATTAGGAGCTCATCCAAAGAAACCCTAACCGTCCATGAGAGGAAAAGCAAGAGAAAGATAGCCTATCACCATTGGTAGTCCATTTTGGTGACCTTGCAAGAGAAAATCCATATCTCTCTCATTACAACTCTGATTGGAGCAAAATTAGTGGCCTTAGAACCGTATTTGAACCAGCTTTCCAAAAATATATCATGCTCCAAAATACAAGGTCGTTTTCCCAGCCAAAATCGTCCATCTTTGGAGCTGCAGAAAACTGTTTTTGAAGGGTCTTGAGAGTTTGACTTGATTTCTTGGTAAGAACCCTTCGTTTCTTTCAAAAACTGAGTTTGAATTTTTTATATGACTCCTTATTTTCAGTTTTAAACAAAATCCTAACTCATGTGTTTGGGGTTTTTGGTGACAAAATAGCAGGGTGTTTGGAAAAGGGTTTCCGAAGGATTTCCGAGGGTGTTCTTGAGTCATTTTGTGGGATTCTACAAAGTTAATCCCTCATCCGCCTTCCCCTCTCTAGGATAGCTTGAGTTGATGTGAAAAGGCTTAGGATACTGGAGCCTATAATGTGTTTAAATCGGTTTTAGCTAGCAAAACGTGTAAAAGACACAAAACGGGGTACCCTAATTTCAGCATTTAAAATGTCGAACCTTGTTTTACATATAACTCTTGATCCCCTGCTTGGATCGAGAGTTATTATAATTTTAGTAAACAATGTTTATAATGACCCGGATTATAACTTGTTAAGTGTGGATACTTAACAAAGCTTATAAGTCCTTAAGCCATTAACCTTATGTGAATGTGTGTGATTATCTTGCGGTATGGGTTTATGTGATGCATTAATAAGAAGAACCTAATGTGAAATAATTACAATTGTTAGGCGCTTGATTCGTGTTTACACTTGGTACTTATTGGTTTCCGTGCTTACCTTCGGATTTCAGGTAAGTCCCCTGGACTTACTCATGAGGTTACTCATGACACATGAATGTCGTAACGAGATAGATTCATGCATATTTTACGACATAGAATTGTTGTAGGGTATAAACCGGAATTATAACATAGAACGGAACATAGGGAACGAAATGAACCCTTGTCTTCTCTTTGTCTTTGTTATAATAGGTGGCCATCCTATTCTATGTTGTTGTGTGGTGATTATCGGGATTCCCTAAAGGTTGCGGCCTTCGAGCGTTCGATAAAGGTTGGCACATCCTCCCAGAATTTGGGTGATAAAGGATGGTGTAACCTCCAAGGATTGGGAAAGGGATTATATGGTTGATTGTTATCATTTGGGTACCCATTACCGCGTTTATTTATATATTTGGACCTTGCCTTAGGAGCATGATAGTGTGTTTACAGTTTTATCGCATCATGTTTATATGCCTTGTTACGTACTCGCAGAGTATGCTTGAGCATACGTGTATGAGTAATCGATGATTGACCCCGTTACCCTTCTTGTTTTTAGATTCAGGTACCCCTGCCACCCGATATGCTTGATATATACATGTGGATGCTTGACGGGGTTGACCTTATGGGACGATAGAGTGAGACGAGAGAGAACGTGGTACTCTTTTACTTACTCGCTACTTGGTATTTTCCGTTTTGACCCGGCTAGGCCGCGGCACTTGTTGTATTTTATGTCCGCCTTTATCTTCCGCTTGAAAACCGTTTTGCGTTAGTTACCTAGGACAGGTAAACGCCTCCAACGGGCACGCGTCTTTCTTGGGGTTTGAAATCCCCTTTTTACACTTAACTACGCTTCCGCTAAGTAATCAACTTAACTAATAACTCGTACGCGGTCGTAAGATCTAAAGCTCACGGAAGAATTCAAAACTCTTCTTTAACGTTCCCCGAATAACCGGATCATCTGAACCTTATAAATCCTCTAAGTGGATTTATGGAGGCATTTTCGGATATCCAAACTTTTGGGTCGTTACAAAGGTGGGATGGAAAAACGAACTTAGCTTGCCAAGTGATGTTGGACAACAACCTGCCTGGTTATTTCACTTGAGGGATGACCTAACCTATAGTGCCAGAGCGGCATAGTTGGCGGCGATGAGTTAACAGAAACAGTATGCAGCTGCGGATTCGATGAGGCGATTGGAAAAACATACAGACCACGTTCATCTACGGGACTCTTGAGAAGAAGCGCTTCCGTCTCCGAATCCTTCACAGAAAAACAATTTTTGTGAAATTGAAAATAAACATTGTTGTCTTCACAAAATCTTCTAACAAAGATTAGATTTTTTGTTAGAGCAGGGGCATGGAGCAAAATGAGATAGATGAAAATGACAAAAAAGAGGAAGAAACTAAGGAGGAATCGTGATTTTGTATGGGAATGTCGAACCATCTCCGAGGGAAACAACCTTAGTTCCTTCGTAAGGGAATTTGTCGAATCTCAAGTTAGACACATCGGGGGTGTAGTGATGTGTGGCTGCAGTGTCAGGATACCAGTTGGTAGTGGTAGTGTTGGCTTGAAACGAGCGGGGAGGAGGTTGTGGCTGGAATGAATTATCAAAATAGCTCCAACAGCATGCTACGATATGGCCCTTTTTCTCACACATTTCACATGTTGGGCGGTTATCATGATCACCATTGAAGCTGTTGTAAGAGCGACCACCTCCCCGAGAAGACGAACGTCCCCCTCTATCTCCTCGACCTCTGCTAGAGTTGCCCCTGCCTCGTCCTCTAATAGAGGTAAAATGAAGCTCTGGAGATGCATCAGTGGATGTAGTAGTTGAATTGAGGGATACTTGGGTGTTGGTCTGAAGAAGAGCATTCTGTCTTCCAATATGAGCTTCTTGCATGAGCATGAATGTGAGCACATCATGAGGTTCAGGAAGAGGAGTCTAAGAGGAGAGCGTGGTCACCATGGCGTCGAATTCGGTTCCAAGACCAGCCATGAGGGAAGCAATGAGCTCGTCGTCAAAAATACTCTGTCCGGTTGCTTGTATCTGATGAACAAGGGTGATGGCCTTGTTGAAATAATCGGTGACACTTTCTTCTCCTTTCTTGAGCCCATCAAGCTGCATCCGAGTTTGAACGATGTTGGCGTTGGATCTTGCTGAATAGAGATTGTGGAGTCTGACCCAAATCTATTGAGAGGTCTTGCAGTCCAAGATCTGGACCATCACATGTTCAGTTAACAACGTCGTGAGGATGGCTAACACTAGTTGGTCACAGGCGACCCAACCTTCAATGGCAGGGTCATTATCGTCGGTCGGAGATGGACGTGGAAGGGTGCCATCAACATAACCCATGAACCTTTGAGAACGAAGGCAGGGTGTGATTTGACAAATCCAAGTGAGGAAATTTGTAGGTGTGAGCTTAATGATATTAAGAGTAGCAAAGTTAGGGAAGGATGAAAAGGCAGGAGAGATGGCGACTTGCGCCATTGATGACTGAAGATCTGTGATAGAAGGTTGTGGATTAGCCATGAGAAGGGAAAAAACTGGGTTTTTTGTGGGTTGTTGAAGAAGAAGATAAAAAAGTAGAATTTTTTTTTAATATGGTGGCGTTTAGCCTGTTAGCTCTGATACCATAATGGAATTGCAGTATTGAGCACTGCCATGGTGCAATCGTACTATTCGATTCAATTGAAACATCCAAAATACATCAAGGTATATATAGCCAACATAGAGGAATTAGGAACCTTCCTATTACCAATCACAAGTTGGTGTAGTATCCCATGCCAAGAGGTTCGAAGTTCGAAAGCTTGTGAGTGGGAGGGTCAACTCCTTAAATGGGCCACACAGTACCCGATTCAGATGTAGAGCGACTGAGTCGATCGAACTGGACTAAAATTTAAAAAAAAAAAAAAGGAACCTTCCTATTGCTTATCTGATGAAGCATCTAAATTGTCTTCTAGCTCCTCTTCTGTCTTCGGGCTCAAGGTGTTTGTTGAGCTAGTTCTTGGAGTATGATTGGGTAGAGGTATAATGGACTGAGACCCATTGATGGTAGTCTTGGTAAGAGGGTTTGACATTTCCTGGAGGCAAGGACAACAAACACAATAGCTTTAATAGAATTAGGGATCTTAATAGAACAATTTAAAATTTAGGGCCTAATAAGAGAATATAAGCAAAGTTTAGGTACTAACAATGTAATTGACCCTCTGTATTCCCATTCCCATTCCCATTAAATAGGAGTTACCGCTTACCCCATTATCTCAATCTCAAGTCTCAACATCTCTCCCGATTTTGAGTTTCCAGAAGCAATGGCAGGTGCACAGTGCTGTAACAACCCCCCGGAGCTGAACCCTAGCTGCGGCGGCGGCCACGTCGAGCTTATCGCTGGCCTCAACTGCTACGTCTCCGGTCCTTCCCACTCCAAACTCGCCGTTCTCCTCATCACCGACATTTTTGGTTCTACTCCTCCCTCTCTCTTCCTCGCTAATCCTTTTTACTATCTACTCGTTTGATTGCCTGTTTATGTGTTTGACTGACTGTTTTAGTGCTTGATTGAGATTGATTCGCTGCTTGTTTGCTTACTTTTGAGTTCGTTCTTTCCCAGCGGGGAAGGTTTAACCGATAAGCAGTTTATGTAGACCTTTTTATAGTCCATCCGCATACGGCATATTTGATGGGAATGGCAAAACTGTTTCAATTTTTCCTGATCTACAAACCGTATCAATCAATTTTATAATATTACTCCGTAATCACTACGGTAGTGCTTTGTCTTTATCTGGATTCCAAAACTATAGCAGCTTTAATTTGCTTTATATTAGTGGATCATATCATAATTAATATGAAGGATAGAATCTTTCCTCTATAACCTACAGGCTACAGTTGGTATCCTGTCAAGAAAGAAACCGAGAAATTTAATCTCAGCTGTTTACTGTTAGGGTTTTTTCTTTTTAAGTAGAGTTTATATCTAATTATCTTTTTGAGTTCAAGCTAACGAAATGAAATCCTTTTGTAACAGTTGAATCATGTGCTGACCTCTCTTACCTTTGTTTATTCTGTTTGTGCAGGATATGAAGCCCCGAATTTGAGGTACCTTCTTTTTGAGATGTATTCTGTATGATTTTCCATTCCTTGTTTGAAAGAATGTAAAAAGTTATAACTTAAAAGTTGCAAATCATCGTGCAAAGATGCTCAGATGGGAATGGATTTTTTCCCAGTATCCTGATCTTATAGAATGCTGTAACTATGTGATGTCGATTCATCTTGCTTGTAGATTTTCGGATATACATCTGTTATTGGTGATGCTCAATGCATAATGCCTATTTTTTCTAATGTAGGAAGCTTGCAGATAAAGTAGCCAGTGCAGGATTCTATGTTGTTGCTCCTGACTTCTTCCATGGAGATCCGTACTCACCTGATAATGCCGCAAGGCCCCTGCCCATTTGGATAAAGGATCATGGAGCGGTGGGTTTCTGAATTGAGTTGTAGTAGGATTTGATGACACCTTTTGCAATTATATATAGGTGAATTTATGTTTTAAGCTTAGTGATCAATCCTTGACTCAGTCCGAAGTATTCATGGTCTGTAATCTTAATGTGACACATAATGACTTCCAAACTTCATATAAGCTTCACCAGTGAAGATTCCGTGAGGGATTATACATATATTTTTTGTGTGTGGATTGTCTATGCCCATATGTGATTCCCAACTACTCTTGAGAATAAGTTTACCCTGTACTCAACTATCATCTTATCAGTTGTCAAACGGGGTTTCATAAGTAGATTCTTATTCTGATTGTATTATGCAATTTGTTTCAATGGTTTTTAAAATAACGTGTGTCTTCCGATCTTGTAGGATAAAGGATACGAAGAAGCAAAACCAGTGATTCATGCTCTAAAAGAAAAGGGAGTATCTAAGATCGGAGCAGCTGGCTTTTGTTGGGGAGGTAAGAGTCTCTTCTATGAACTCTAAGATGACAAGGACAACATGTTCAAAAGCAGCTAATTCTATATACAAAATGTTGCTGATTTTGTATGTGGTGCTTCTTTTCAGCTAAGGTTGTTGTGCAGTTGGCTCAAAGCGACTATATTCAAGCTGCAGCACTTTTGCATCCTTCTTTTGTTTCTGTGGATGACATCAAAGGTATGTGTTAATGTTAGGTTTACTTAACAAGCTTTTGCTTTTTTTAAAAAAAAACTTTTGGAGTCTTTTTATTTTCTCTGGAACTGGAAAGCTTAGTCTGTCTTGGTTTTGTTCTTCTTTTGGAATGGAACTCTGTTGGATTCTTCAGTATGTTAATTCTGTATTCATTATGGTACTTCCAATTCCAGACAACTTTAATTTTATTTTGATTGGATATTCCACAGGTGTTAAGGCTCCTATTGCAGTTCTTGGTGCTGAAACGGATCATATGTCTCCACCTGAGCTCATAAAACAGTTCGAGGAGACCTTGAAGTCAAAGCCTGGGGTATGGAATAATTATTTTTGTGCAAGCTTTCTTTCTGTAGGGGGATCAGGTCATATCATCCATTATGTATCCGGAATTTCAAACTAAGAATTTCGTTTCCAAAATGCTTTGAAGTTTTCTCTTCCATTATGTTGGACATTATTAGGACTACACATTTAATTAGTTAATAAACACTTTTCAAAATTCAGTCTCTGTTTGGTGCTTTGCTGGGTTAGTATTTTACTTGTTAAATTCACGAGTCCTATTATCTGTACACCTGCGTGTTTAGTCCTGAACTTCAAAATAGCTTTCTGGATACAATCTTATATTTGCCCTTTTCTCTGCAGATTGAGTGTTTTGTTAAGATATTCCCAGGTGTTGCACACGGATGGACTGTGCGATATGACACTGCAGATGCAGCAGCTGTGAAGTCTGCTGAGGAGGCTCATCAGGATACGATTGCTTGGTTCTCCAAGCACGTTCAGTAAGCATCTTTAGGGCGATGTGTTAGAAGGCTAAAAACTTATCATTTCCCTATAAACTTTAAGGAGTTGTGTCGAATAGTATAACTACCACCTAGCTGATTTCATATTGCAGTCGTATTACATAACTGGTGTGGCATGAATGAATAAGCAACGCTTGTATCTATGAACTCGTGAAGCGGATTTGGTGTGACATGAAATAAGAAACAAAACTAGTGTGTCTCTTCGGAGACATCTGAGAAACAAAACTAGTGTTTATGAGTTGTGACGACTTCCTATGTTGGATTTGGTCACACTCTTGTAGACGATGCACATTCTCATTTACCGAATTCGTGAAGTGTCTTTGTTGCTTGCTTGTGTTGCTCATTGATTTGTCATCGTTACTTGTTGTCTTTCCGGACCTTGACCATGATCATGAAGTCCACAAATGCGTGCTACAGCTCGAATTTGTAGACACCATTTGTTTTGCAGCAAAATTGGGGCACCTAGGCTATGAAAACGACATGTCAGCGAGCGGGAAATGGAAAGCCTATCTTGGATGACATGTTCTTCAAATGTTCATGGTGGTGTTAACTCCAGATTCAATGAGTTCAAGGCTCAGAATGTGTACTTTTTATAGCAAATCTGCAGATGTCAACAAAGTTTTGACATGCATTATTTTGTTTTTATTGTTTTGCATTTCAATTTTCTCAGCCACAAAGGTAAGCAGATATTTTGGGTCAGAACTGACAACACATGAGGTCTATATTTATTTAGTGACTATGCCATGATAAAATGTAGATAAAAATGGCAGAATTCATGTGGGACCTGTGATTTTTATGGTCATGGAGATACTATGCCTGTTCGATAAGGTGAAATTTTTTGTCAACAACACCCATGCTCGTTGCTCTTTAGCTGATGAGATTACCAGATACTCCCTACTTTTGTGGGAAATTGCACTTTAGGATCTTTGTGATTAGGTATTTGCAAATCAATACCATAAACAAAAGATATGAACAACAGAGGACAATTTTATTTATTTTTTTGAGAAATTTAGTGATTCGATATACTCCAAAGCCCATATGCAAATTTAGTGATTAGTTGTGTTGGGTTGTTTTTCTCCTTTGTTTTGGTTTGGTATTGTTTGGTTGTTGTTCTAATGGTTATTCTCTCTGTCGTTTAACCTCTCGATCTATCAGATAAAGAACTGTCTGATATTTTTAATTCTTGCTTAAAAAAAAAAACAGAAATCAGTAAGAGCACCCTCATTGCAGACACCAATTTTGGGTGTCTTACTATTAAAAAAAAATTTGCGTGTCTAATGTCAAAATAGAGTTTCTAGAAGTAGAAACATTGGAGAAAAATGAAGACACCCACTGCCATTATTGCTACTTTACACGGACAACTCTATACATACGTATGTGTAGAATTCTACACCTCCAATCAATACTTGACATGTGTAAGTTAAATATATATATATATATATATATATATATATATATATATATATATATATATAAAACTAGTAACCACCTTCAACAACAATAAAAAACTTGTTTCAGTTTATAAAATTTAAATTTGAATTTTGGCAAAAAAATCTATTTCAAATTATTAATTTTAGCAACTATCTAAGTTAAATAAATTTCTTTTAATTCCATATTAGCAGTAAATGAAATGAAGTAGTTGCTTTCATTGAGATTTCAAGTCATTAATATTTTACAAAAAATATTAATGCAATGTGTTACAAAAAATATATTTATGTGTGCGTAAATAAATAATAAATATGAAATTAATTCAAACAAATTATTCAATTTTATGTATGCATTTAATTTTTTAAATACTGTGTATTTATTAGATACCTTATATACCATTTATATTATATGAATCCTTAATAACAACAAATTTATTCATATTTTTAAAATATTAACAATTTAAAATGTTAAATGAAAGTAATTAAACGTTATTGTTGAATATTATATGAAACTAAATTAAATTTATTTTATTAATATGGTTATAAAATAATAAATTAAATGGATTTTTTATTGTTAAAATTAAAATTTTGAAAAAACAGTTACAGACAATTGAGATTTAATTAATTTTTTCAATTAGACATTTTTAGCTTTTAAAAATATTTCCTTTAAATCCACATGGCAATTGTCTATTAGTGGTGTAGAATTTTAAACATACACTTAGGGTGTGTTTGGAAAGGCGATGGAAGTAGACGGAGGAGATGGGGATTTGATTTTGGGAACCGTGCAATGGTGTTTGACAATGGGATGGAGGTGGATAGAGGAGATGGAGATGAGAATGGAACACCAAAAATTTGTGATTTTTTTCCACCTTATAAAAGGAGGTGGGAGGGGATGGAAATGTGAAACACCCAAAATTGCCCCCATCATCTTCAACCATCTATTTAATAAATCCGTTTTTGGATTAACCCATTGGAGACTTGTTTCAGTCTCTTACTCACCTCCCGCGCCCACCTCCACCAACGACCACCATCACTGCCGCCGCCTGCCTCCGTCTTCCTCCTCGTCGTCACCTTCTTCCTCCTCATCGGTCTCCACCACCGCCGATATCGATCTGAACTCCTTCAAAACCTCTCCGATGTACACATCCGGGATGTGTACATCGGAGAGAGGAGGCGATCAGGCGATTCAGGCCAACGAGTTCGGGTTCAGAATTCGGGTGCAGAACCAGATAGAAGCATAAAGCGGAAGCGGAAGAAGAAACTAGGAGAGTGATCGATGAAGGATTACCTATTCGGCTATTCCCAGTAGAGATTGTATAAATCTTGCCTCTTTGATTCTTCGACTCTTTCAACGAGTTAGGGTTAAAGCCATCGGCAAAATTGGATTGTAATTTGGGAATCAGAAGCGAGCAAAATTAGTAGTGTTAAACACACTACCATCAAAAATAAAATTTTTTTTTTGGGTGGGTTGGGGCCCATACCAGCCCACCCCTCTCTCCGCCACTGGACATCCCTCAAGGATCTGTTGCTCCCCCAGCCCCGGCCTCCTCTCTCCGACTCCCCCCTCCATCGGTGCGGTCTCTGCCGCTGCTCCATCTCCCGGGGTGCGTCTACTCTCGATATCTCCATCCGCAACCGCCTCATAAAGCAGGTCGCTTGAGCGTACCTATAGACTATAGTCGATGGTGTCCTCCCCCTCCGCCCCCGAGTGCCGCCTCCTGAGCTACTTCTCCGGCGATTATTTCCATGTTTGGGGGAGAAATTAGAGGGAAATCATGCGGGCAGATTGACGCCTTATGACAAAGGGTAGGGGTGGGGGCATTTCGATCTTTTTATTCAACTATTATCTTCTCCAACTCTAAAAATACTCAATTTCAACCAAACACAAACGGGGTTAATTTGACATTAAAATCTCCATTCCGTCCATCCCAAAAATAATCTCCATCCCTTCCATCCCAAAAAATTCATCCCCATCTCCCATCCCCATCCCGTTGCCAAATACAAGTGTGTATCACCCTCCTTATACACTAACACATTCATTATTTTTTCAAAAATTTCACAAGGTACCCCTGAGGTAAGGGCTAATTCACTGGGTGTACAACTGCTTGACAAATTTCACAAGGTACCTTTGTGTTTAGTTATATTTTCGCCAAATACCCTTCTTCTGTTAACTCTAACGTTTTTCGCTTTTTTAAAAAAAATTAATTAAATACAAAACACACACCAGAAGCTTCGTAGTTCGTATACTCTGCCTCATTGATGGCGTGGAGGCATGAATTAGCCCAACCTCCGGCAACACCGTCTCCTCCCCTAGCCTGGACTTCCTCCAGCCTAGACCTCCTCTAGATCGATGGTGTGCAATGCCTCCGACAACATCGTCTCCTAAGCCTAGACCTCGTCTAGATCCGCTCATGGAGCTTGATGAACGGCTCGTCGAAGTCCCTGGTCAGAACCGTGTGGGCCATGAAGTCGGGGAACCTGAGCACGCCCCTGACCGAAGAACAAGGATCCGTCGGGATCGAGCGGGCCAAACATGAAACCGCGCTTAACTGGCTCAAAGAGGAACCTGTGCTCGGGGATTGGGTCGGAGAGGGGCGAATTGCAGGGGGCGGGCTAAAGAGGACGGAGGCGGAGTTGGAGGTCTTGAAGACGGAGGAGATGCTGGTGCTTTTTGTGGTAGAGTCGAAGAAGGTGGTGGAGAGTGGCGTGAAGGTGTTGGTTGATACGGGTGAATCGGAGAAGACGGAGATTGATCGAAACATGGCGGTTGAAGTGCTTGTCATAGACTCCTTCGTTCAACAAAAGATTCTATCATTCTATGGGGTCTGCACTTTCAGAGAGATAATTAGATAAATAGAGATTAACACAAAAATGAGAACTTGTTTGTATTGGAGTTCAATCTTTTACACCTTGACTTTTATTTATGAATATTGATAGCAACTGATACAAAAAGTGGGAGGAGGGGGGAGAAGAGGTGGGAAGAAGAAGATGAAAACTGGGAAGTTCATATAAATATCTCTTCTGAAAATTTCACCTGTTACTCTCCTTTGTTGTATTTGTGTTTTATTCAAGTCATTTTCTTAATAAAATCAACGGGAAAGTTTAAAATTAACGGAGAGGGGTATTTGGCAAAAATATAAATAAACTCAGGAATACCATGTAAAATTTTCATTATTTTCTTTTTTAAGTTCTCTCGTGGTTGTGTGGTAGATTTAGACCCTATTTCATTTATCGTCTCATCTCATGGTGAAAATTTAACATTATCTTTTTATATAAAAAATTGTATTTATTATTACAATAAATAGGATAGGATTTGAAATAAACGTCCCTGTAAAAATAAGAGCATCCCCAACAACTCTTGTAAAATAGAGAAAATTGACAATTTTAGAGGAAATATGAGTTTTTTAACCCCAACAGCTCCTCTAAAACAGTCTCTAAAATAGAGAAATGGGAGGTGAGAGAAAAAAATCTCTAAATTTAGAGGAATGGTTAGAATCTATAAAATTTAATGCGTTCACCCTTTCAATGCCTACCTATTTGTTCATTGGTTGTTGCCTATTGAATTAATGAAGTTATTGGAATTTTATTTATTAAATTATGAATTTATGCATCTATTCTAGTGTATAATAAATGTAGCAATTTGTATAATAGATAATCTGTTGGAGTTGTGGTATAAAATTTTTAGAGATTTTGTTATTTTGTTCTCTATTTTAGAGATTTTTTAAACGAGCTGTTCGAGATGCTCTAATAGATGATAATCTTCTTACTACTCGCCATTTTAAAACATACAGATTTCTTGGAGCCATTAGCTAAAGAACAATTGAACAAACCCATTTATATAATTTTCTTTTTCTTAGTATTAGCCATGTCAGTGTCTATCATTGGGTGTTAATTTAATTATCAGCAAACGAAAAAATCGTCGAAAAGTAAAGTCAAGTCCATCTCAATCAACTAATTAAAATACTCCGTATGTAAGAAATAATTGCATATTTGCATGTGATGAGACGACGCCTTTATATTTTGATTTTTGAAAACCAAATTAATTAGGGCTTCTCACATAGTCAAATAAAAACTAAGAAAAATATTAATCTTCGTTCTCTTTTATTTCTCTTTTACTATTTTCATTTACATACACATTTTAAGTTTTAAAAATGATTAAAATTATACTATAAAATAGTAATTTTTTAAAGATAAATTTATACTTATTACTAGTAATTTTAAAATTATTTAAAAAATTAATTAAGAAAATTGATACTCCCTCTGTTAATAAAAACATATGATTTACTATTCATGCATACTTTTTAAAATGATAAAAACTATATAAAATATTAAAAAATTTTACAATTATTTTTTATAAATTCATATTTAATAGTGATAAGTATGAAATTATTAAAAAATTTGATATTTTATATAATTTCTAACACCAAAAAATTTATGCATGAATAGTAAAATGTCATGTTTTAATTAATGGAGAGAGTATTTTATATAATTTTTTTAATCATTTTTAAAAAACGTGCATATATATAGTAAACGACAAATAAAAGTGAGGATGAATAGAATGTGTACGTAAAATACCCATACCTTGCATGTTATACTTTATGTATTTGTTTTTATCCTAATAAAATGTGCATTAATTGTAAAAGTCACAAAAATGGTTGAAATCTTAAACCCTAACTACTATTATGCATCACTAAACATTGTTGAATTAAGTGGATTAGAAATCTTAATTATTCGTATAGTTAATGTCACAAAAATTGAATATTTGTAATGAGAGAAAAAAATACCAAATCTTTACGAGGGATTTGCTAAATTAACCCCAAAACCCGACCCCCTTTGCACCCTTTACCCACTATCCACACAATTTGCTAAACCTAACCCTCCCATCAAAATCTCCCGTTACCTCACAAGCTTCAACCGGCGGAGAGAGAGAAAAGCAACAGGGACATTTATTGCCCATCACTGTCACCCATCTAAAACCATTTCTCTCTCTGCCTCTCTCCACCTCTCTCCATTGAAGAGCTATGTTGAAGAGTTTATTTATTCTTTGATTTCTCTATCTTCTATCTCTCTGCCTTCGAGGGTGACGGGATCTCCATGGGAGCTCGAATTCGGCCCGCGCCACTAGTGTGAATCGCCGTCGTAGCACCGCTTTGGTGCCTTCGTCCTTCACCTTTGTTCTAGTGGCTTTTCCAGATCAATTCGAGGCGAGTGGAGGCCGGATTTGGAGTAGAGGAGGTGGAATTGAAGTGGAGGAGCCCTAGCAAAGGCTTGATGAACCGCTTTGTTTTTTTTATTTGGTGAGAGAAAGGAGAAGGGGCACAGATCTGAGATTTGAGAAGGTGGAAAGAGACGATAGACATTTCATTAATTTAGGTGTTAGGGTGAACAATTTATTAATTTAGGTCTCCTAAAGAGCCTATTTAGCAAATTTATTCTAATTATTATATATATTGAATCAATGCATCAATCTAGAACTCCATCAACATGAATAATGAGAACACTGATGATATAGTCTGCTGGACTCAGATCTTTTGCCCCTACTCTTTCTATGCTTGTTTTTCTTTCGTTTCATAATGGTTATTTCATGTGCTGGTCTTTTTTGACCTCTTGATTTATCAGACATCGGCGTTGTCTGCCATTTTGAATCCTTGACTTTTTTTTAAAAAAAAAAAACTCCATCAGTGCATCAATTTTTATATAGGCCCGTAATATTTATATCAATTATTGGTGGAGTTCTATTGTCTAAATAAATTAAAGAATTAATTTTAGGTTATATATATTGAATCTTTATTGTTAAATTGAGTAAAAAAGAGAGATAAAATATATGGATGAATAGAAATTGAATTTAGTAAATACGATTACAAAATACGATTATATGGATGGGTAGAAATTAACAATGCGAGAGAAATTGAAAATTTTTAATTAGTTAGATGTATATTATTAAATTTGGATAGAAATTTGATAATTTTATATTGTTAAATGACGAATTTGCGGATATACCCTACACAAAAAAAATTACAAAAATATCCCAATTTCTCCCAAATTACAAAGGATGCCTATTTGGGCATATTTGCAATAAAAGTATTGTGAGTTTAGGCATTTTTTGAATAAAATAAATATATAAAAATTGGATTTTCGGAAATAAAAAAAAACATATTTTAAGAATGGATATTAAAAAAATAGTTTTTGAAAATGGGAAAATAGGATTTTTGGAAATCTATAAAAAATATAATTATGGAAATTGAAAAAAAAAACATAATTTTCGGAATTTGTTTTTTTTAAAGAATTTCGGAAAAAAAACAGATTTTCAGAAATTGGAAAAAAAACAAATTTTCCGAAATATATAAAAAAACAGATTTTTGAAAATTGGGAAAATAAGTTTTTCGAAAATTAAAAAGATAACAGATTTATGAAAAAGGGAAAAAACAGAATTTCTGGATTTAAAAAAAAAAACAGATTTTCAGAAAAAAAAAAATATATAGAATTTTCGGATATAAAGAAGATAAATTTTTGAAAATTGAAAAAAACAAATAAAGTAAAGATTTTTTTAGATAAAAACTTGAAATAATCTTTAATTTTTAAAGTGAAGATTTTTTTTCTTTTTTTTTTCCTTTTATTTTCTGTTTTTTTTTCTATTCGCTTTTATCCTTTTTTTTTTGTAAATTAGGAAAATATGTATTTTATAGTTTTTTTTTGTTTTTAAATTAATTCAAATTATTTTTTTCTTTTGGGCAGATTTGCAATTTTGTTAGGTATTTTGTAATTAAAATTAGGCATATTTGCAAAAAAAAAAATGGCATATTTGCAAATCTCTTATAAATTTTGGGTATTTTATGGTATTCTTCCTTGTTAAATTGGATAGAAATTGAATTTTTTATTAGTTAAATAACTATCAGTTAAGGAGATTTCAACATGTAGCGGATGCAATTTCTCTTTTATTATACATATATAAACAAATAGATAGATTGTTTTTATATTAGCATAAATACACAAGGCTATGCAAAAAGAGCAAAAAAAATTATATATATGCTGAAAAATCAGCATAACTTTTTACTGTATTTTTTTTTTGGAAAAATCCCAAATCAACATAACTTTGTTTACTTCTTCTAAAAGAAAGAATAAAGCCTGAAATTATGATTGCTTGAATTTCTTTTTTCATAAAAAAATAAGCATAATAAAAAGCTAGTGGTAAGAATTAATTCCCCATCATCAGTTCCCACATTTATTAAAATTGATTTACACACAGCTTAATTCTAAAATTGTAAAATATGATTCTCCATGGACCTCAGCCCCATGTGCAGCACATGCAGTGGGGAGACATTTTCAGATTATTAATTTTCTCGGTTATTCACAAATAAGTTCCCCTTCTTTTGGATATATTGATGCACACTAAAGATGCCAGTACCTCCACATACTTTATCGAATCTTAAAAGTTCCTAATGTGTGCCCTCAATATAATAATAATAATAATAATAATAATAATAATAATAATAATAATAATAATAATAATAATAATAATAATAATAATGACCACACTATGTTAGTTTATTTAAAAAACAAAACACTTATTTCTTGATTTTGATAAATAGAGAGTTGTCATCCGAGAGTGGAACTGGAGACGTTCAGGCTAGGGGTGGAAATGGGGCGGGTTATGGGTGGATGAAGCCACTCCATCACCCGCCCCGCGGGTAAAAAATTTCACCCGCTCCATCCATCACCCGCAAACCTTTTCACCCGCATCCGACCCGCGTGGGTGATGCGGGTGGAGCGGGTACCCAATGGGTGAAACAAAAGAAAAAAATAAATCAACACAAGTAGTCCAATTCTAACTCAAAATTACAAAGGGGGTGGGTTTATGTATTTATATTTTTGATTGGCAAAGCACTGAAATCACGAGCTAATTGAAATTTGAAAGTGGAAGGGTATATATCTCTATACTAATCATATACTAGTCCAATATATCTCTTACTATAACGTGGAAGAGCAAGCCGAGACCACATGCATTCTAATTGAAATTTGGTGGGCAAAGCACTAATCAAGGATTAGGGTTTGTAGAAGTTAAACTTGAAAAGGGTAAAATAGTAAAATCACACACATTATATTTATAAATTTTAGGGTTTTATGCGGGTTTGCGGGGCGGGTGTGCGGGGCGGGTTAATGGGTGGGTTAATGGGGTGGGTTATGGGTGAAAAATCTTCACCCATAATCCATCCATCACCCGCTTCACCCGCACCCGCTCCACCCGTCACCCACTTTTTTGCGGGTTTTCACCCGCAAAATTAATGCAGGTAAAGCGGATGGAGCGGGTACCCGCGGGTTATTTCCAGCCCTAGTTCAGGCATTACCTTGAGGTGGTTACAAAACATTTATTTCAACTATCACTTTAAACTGCTTAATTGATAATTTCATCTATGTCAACATCTTTCATTGCCCAAATAATTCCAAAATATTGTATTTGTCAAACACGCCTTTAGTAAAACTTGCAAACATTGAGATAAAAATTGTTATGTTTATTATGATGTTTTTAAATTTTGTGATGATAGATTTGTTTTCTTGTTGACATTGACTGATTTGTTAAATGGATAAAATGACAAGTATAATTTTATGGCAAGAATTTGATTTTATGGAAAAATAGAATTCAATTATATAGAGTTTAAATGGTTATTCTAATTAGAATATAGGACGCGTTGTCCTTGAACGAACATTGTAAACAATTTACTTTCTGACAATGTTTGACAAATCATTTACAATTTACTTTCTGACAATGTTTGACAAATCAGGTAGCTTTTGGTTCTGATATTTTATAGTTTTAAATAAAATAAATATACGATTTTAGTTTAATTAACTTTTAAAATCAAAGCTTTTCAACAGCTACTCACCCAAGCTTTTCGAAACCTTTTATTTTCTATTCACAAGTTTCCATCAGCTACCCTAATAGCTAGTTTTAACAAACATCATACTAGCTTATTAACATATATTTAGTACAAATAATTCATCAGCTTCAACTACTCAATCAACTTTAGTTACCCCATCAACTACCCTTTTACCAAATACAGCCAAAATCATATCGCACATTCTAGCATAAACTAGTGCACATTCATACTTATAACTATTACACTTTTCTGGATCACATCTATACAAATTAACAAAAAAAACTACTGGAAGTTAAAAAAAAAGAGTAAGATCTGGAGTAAAATTACATTTGGAAATATCTTTCGCCAACTTTCATTGGTTGAAAAAAAATTGCAGGATCTACAGTTACAACTTTGTAACTCTTATGACTATAGGACTGATGAGCAGATTAAAAGGCTAACCATCAAACATGCTTCGTTACTAAGATAGCAAAACAAATATTGGGGACAACGAGCAAAACGAAACCATGTAAAATCAATAGACGCGAATACGAAGTATTTCCATAGAATAGCAACAGGGAGAAGAAATAAAAACATAATAAAATCAATAGAAACAACAGCAGGGATAACGGTAACAACTGATACAGAAATCCGGGAAACCATTAAACATGACTTCATAAAACGATACCAAAACACTCGGAGACAAATAATTACAAGCAACCTACTTACCAACATTAATAAAGAAATCACTGATGAGGACAATGATTGGCTTACTAGACAAATATCAAACACAGAAATTAAAAATGCGGTCTTTAGCTTAGCAAACGACAAATCCACTGGTCCCGACGGCTTTCCAACCGGTTTTTTCAAAAAATATTGGCACATAGTGGGCCCTTCTATTACTAAGGCAGTTAAAAGTTTCTTCCTTAGTGGTAGAATACTAAAACAGATAAACCACACTTTTATAGCGCTCATCCCAAAATGTGATACCCCAACAACTGCATCCCACTACAGACCAATCAGCTTATGCTCAACAACGTACAAGATAATCTCCAAAATAATGGCAAGGAGATTAAAGAAGATCATTCCTAAGATCATCAATCCATTACAGAGTGCTTTCACCGCAGGAAGATCTATACAAGACAATATTCTAATAGCCAACGAAATTTTCCACTCATTCTCAAAGAAAAAAGGAAAATCTGGCTGGATAGTCAAACTTGACATAGAAAAAGCATTTGACCTTGTTGACTGGAACTTCTTATTCTCCGTCATGGACAAATTTGGTTTCTGTCCGCGCTTTACTGGGTGGATAAGAGAATGCATAACTACAGTTACCTACTCGGTCAGGGTAAACAATGAGCCCACTGACCTATTCGCTCCTGAACGTGGGCTTAGACAAGGAGACCCTCTATCTCCGTACCTATTTCTCATACTATCAGAAATTCTAGCCTGCGGACTATATCAAGAATCTGCTGTCCCTAGGAGCCATCTAGGCATCACAATTACACGCAATGGGACCAGAATCCCATTCTTGGCATTTGCAGATGACATTGTCATTTTTGCGTCTGCAACTAAAACTGCATGTGATCAAATCAATAAAGTGCTCTGGGAATTCTCTTCCTTGTCAGGACAAAAGGTAAACAGATACAAATCACACTTCCAAACTACCCCAAACATGACAACAAGCCAGAAAAATGCAATCCATAATGAATTAGAGATCCCATGCACAAATAACCTAGGCCCTTACCTAGGTTGCCCTATCATTTGTGGGCGTGCTACTAAGGACACATTTAAAGACCTCTTAAACACGACTAAATCTCAGCTGCATAAATGGAAAGCTAACTGCTTATCTCAAGCAGGACGGTGCACTCTAATTAAAACTACTTTGTTGGCAAAACCTCTACACCTTATGCAATGCTTCCTTCTACCAAAAACTATACATACAGAACTCGACAGGATTAATCAGAATTTCCTATGGAATAAAGGTCCTAAACACAAACCGCTCGTCAGTTGGTTTGAGGTTTGTAAGGAAAAATCTCATGGGGGCCTTGGTCTTCGAAACTCTGAAGATATGAACAAGGCATTACAATTAAAACTATTGTGGAAAATCTTAGCTGAACCGCGCAACCCATGGGTCACCTTAATCACAGAAAAATACCTAAAACAACAACACATACTACAGTACCACAAAAAGGGTGACACTTCTTGGCAATGGACTCAACTTATAAAACTCATCCCTCTTTTTAAAGATGGTATCCGTTGGTCTGTTGGAAATGGAGAAAGTATTAACTTCTGGAACGATCATTGGATTGGCAAATCACCCCTTATAGCTATGGTCTCGGAAGAAAGGCAAGTAGACACCCATTCCACAATACAACATTTCATAACAAATGATAAAAAATGAAATTTGGAAAAACTAAACAAAACCCTCCAACATACCTTACCAAATGACATAATAGAAACAATAGCGACGTATCCGATCCCCAAACATATACACACATATAGAGTATACTAGAAATGGAGCAAGAATAGATGGTTCAATACAAGCTCTACAATACAAATGATCAACAACTTCAAACGGCACCAAAAATCCGATTTGAGATGGATCTGGAATCTTGACCTACCATCAAAAGTCAAAACACTACTCTGGAAAATAATGAAAAACGGTATACCTATATCAGCCAGACTTGCTTCTCGGGGGGTGGGAATCCCTACCTCATGTCCGCATTGTGACTCGAGTTATGAAGATTTAACGCACCTTTTATGGGACTTCCCTATCACCTGAGCAACTCTAGCAAATATAGACCCTACTCTGGTTACCACTCTAAATACCTGCTTTTCACAAGGAATTGAGTTAAATAGTATCATCTGTGCCATAAAAGAAAAAACAGGAATCCAAAGATTTACTAAGCTAGCATTTGGTTGGTGGAGTATTTGGTACTTCCGGAACAAAACACTCTTTGATAACACAAAGCCAGACGTCAGAAGTATACTCTCTTTTGTAAAAGACCAAACGTTTATGTGGAATATATCTAAACAAAATGACGACACTCCTGAAGATCAGTCAAACCACCATAAGAATAAAGAGATACGAACCCTGTCTGCAAGGGCTAAAAGGAACGCAAGATGGAGGGCCCCGCCTTTGGGATCCTACAAACTAAACTTCGACGGAGCCTTATCTACCTCCTCCTCTGGCTCCTTTGGATATGTTATCAGAAACCATACATGCACACCTATTTTCTATGGCGCTGGCCCGTCCTCCATATCATCAATCTCTGAAGCTGAGGGCATGGGCATTTGGAATGGTCTTAACACCGCACGAGAACTTAACATAACAAATTTGATAATTGAGGGTGACAACCTCACTATTATCAACAACCTTAAGGGCTGTGGGAAACCTACGGGCGACTCGGAAATGATTGTCTCCGACAGTCTAGTCTCCCTAGGTCTCTTTCGCTCGATTGAGATTCGTCATGTCTTTAGGGAGGCAAACCGAGTTGCGGACCGATTATCGCATCTCAACATTGCTTTCTCAGGCTCAGGGACACCTGACGATCCACTGCTTCGCGATTTCATCCGTTTGGATGCTCTTGACATATAAGGTCCTCTTATTGCCAAATTATTTCCGGTTCAAAAAAAAATATTACACTTTTTACACAAATCGATACATTTTTTTTTAAAAAAAGTACACTAATGTTAAAAGTGCACCATTCATAGTTTTCATCTAATCTAATCTTGATAGCTTTCGGTTTATAATGTGAAAAATTAAGTGCTATCAAGGCGAAAATGGAAAGAAAAAAAAAACTTGGATAGTAGACGAAATATGCAAAAAGGCGAGGTCACCACACGCAATTTCTTACAAAAATAAAAAAGCATAATCAACACTGTCCAAAGGCGTGTTCCATAGCTGTCTTTTTGCTCCTACAAGAACATGTGGATATCTGTTAATGTTACCCATTAAAATCCATTAACAAACTAAAAACTTTGCTGTATCCAAAAAGCATACTACATATATTTCTCTTTCATCTCTGTAAGTGGGCTGTGCTTATCATCCTCCATTCCCAGCCAAGCATCCATCCAGCCCTCAAAGCTTCTGTTGCCTACTGTTCACTCTTTCCCCTTCAGGCAGTGATAGCTCCAAATCAACTCCCTCCCTCCCCCTTTGGACTTTCATACTTAGCTTCATACACCAAGCTGCTTGTTTGCTTTTCCGTCCCTTTCGCTTTTGTTCTCAATCAAAGCAACTCCCTTTATCCCTCTTATCATCTGGGTTTTGAATCTGGTGGGCAGGATTACTTGTATTTTCAGCTTCCATTGCCCTAAATTAGGGCTTTTGTTTTCTGGCCGGGCATCGAGAGCTCAAACCCATTTGTGAATCGCAGCTTTTGAGCTCCCAGTTTTGGTGTGATCTCTATAATCCGATCTCAAAATCAGTTCTTTTCTTTTATTTCTTTTCCTTTCGGGGCTCTTATAAGTAAAGGTTTCAGCTTGTAATCATTAATTTCCTGATCCATTTACCTTTTTGGGGGATTCCTTGGATCTAGAACGAAAACTAGGGTTTCCTCTACCTTGATATAGCCGGAGTTGGGTTGTCCTTTCATTTGGGTTCCTTGCTCATCCTTTAAGATTTGTGGATTAGCAATTGGAATCTAGTATACTTGGGTTACTCCAAGGCGTTTGTGATCTGGGTTTTTTGAGTGTGTAATAATAAAAGGTGGTTAGATTAGCTGGCAACTGCGGCTTCGGAACCTCAACTCCGTGGATCATAGAGACTTTGATGCTCTCTGGCGAAAATGCAACAAAGAAAGGTAGTGCGTGCGATCCCTTTTATATACTGGTTAAGTTTTCTTGTTTTATCAGATTTAGTAGTTGAGAGAAAGATTCATCTTTATTGAAAGATACCGAGGTTTGAAGGCGATTAGGGGAGACCGATTCCAGCTTGGAATCGGTTTGAAACCCCCTAACTGAACCTTGGGAATTGGATTGGGATTCCTAAACCTGATTCCTGAACCCCGGCAACCAAACACAACTTATGCTGCCTGTTTTACTTGATGTAACCATTGTGGTTTTCCTATGGGGACCAGATTATGATATAATGTCTGAATTGTATGGTTATGCAGGCATCCGTTGATGTAGACTTCTTTACGGAATACGGTGAGGGTAGCAGGTATAAGATCGAGGAAGTGATAGGTAAAGGAAGTTATGGTGTTGTTTGCTCTGCATATGACACCCATCTTGGAGAGAAAGTTGCCATCAAGAAGATCAATGATATTTTTGAGCATGTTTCTGATGCCACGCGTATCCTTAGGGAGATTAAGCTTCTCCGTCTGTTGCGCCATCCTGATATTGTAGAAATCAAGCACATTTTGTTGCCTCCTTCAAGAAGAGAATTTAAGGACATCTATGTTGTATTTGAGCTCATGGAATCTGATTTACATCAGGTTATCAAAGCTAACGATGACTTGACTCCAGAGCATTATCAATTTTTTCTGTACCAGCTCCTTCGAGGCCTAAAATACATACACACAGGTATTTCTTCGTTTTCCATTTTGAACTGTATTAAGGTGATGTGGCATGTACTACAGTCAATGAATATGCATAAGATTTCAGCCAAAGATTTGTTATTACCGGTTTCTATAAGTTTCTGATTTGAAATTTCTGTTGTGGATATTAGCTAATGTCTTTCATCGAGACCTGAAACCAAAGAATATCTTAGCCAATGCCGACTGTAAGCTTAAGATATGCGATTTCGGGCTTGCACGCGTGGCTTTCAATGACACTCCAACTGCAATATTTTGGACTGTAAGTACTGTTATCTTCTGATGGGATTCGCCATGGTGACTGTTCTTGTGTTGCTAGCAAATTATCATTTCTCTAGAAACTGGGGGACTCCCCCCCCCCCCCCCCCCCCCCCGCATCTACATATTTATGAAAAGAGTACCAGTGACATTTTAGGTTTGTGTTTTGATAACCTCCTTGAATTCAACTAATATTAACAAGATATTGTTACTGGGTTACTGGTTAGGCTTGCCTCCCAATGTTATACAAATGAAATCACCTTTACTCAAAAGCGGCAATTTCAATTATTTCTTTGTACTTTATCCAATGAATTCACATTAAAAGTGCTGCCATCTGAAAATTAGTCTACCTCGATGTGCTACAGGACTATGTTGCAACAAGGTGGTACAGGGCTCCTGAACTGTGTGGATCTTTTTTCTCTAAGGTACAATCATCATCAAAGTTTATTTTAAAACTGTTCATCTTCTGTTTATTGCATTACTGCACATGCATCAGATATACAATCAAACAGTTAACGTTCATGTACGAATCTCGTCCTGACATGAAACAAAGAATTCAATAAATGCTGAATCTAGATTTTCATAAAAATGTAAAATAGAAATCCCTTGCTCCTTTGTAGCAAACAACTTCTACATTACTTTCTTTGCCAAGTGCAGTTCACTAATTCTTGTGAAAATCACCCTTGTAAGTTACATCAGGTTCGAATGCAGCGTCATCTTTTACGATGCAGGTTTGGCAATATTATTAGAACACTAGTGATGCAAGGGAGGGTACTTGCCCAATTACTCTCTCTCCTCCATTGGGCTTGCTTCCCATCGTGGGAATGTGCCTCAAAACTAGGGTTGCCTCAAAAGCTAGGGAGGTGCCCATCTTTCAATTTAATGAGAAGTTCATGTGTGTACTAATAGAAAATGACTATATATGGGAGGGAAATATGGTGCGGTATACCAAAATTAGGTTAGATAAATTGTTGGGCAAGCCTAGCATTGTTGTTTAAGTCGAAGACAGGATAGCTTTTGTAAATGTAATTGTAGTGAACTTTGTTCAGGCTACTGCACCACAAATACGCAATTCATTTTGTCATTTCTGTTATTCATTCATGTTTCCTTTCTCCAGTACACACCTGCCATAGATATCTGGAGCATTGGATGCATTTTCGCAGAACTGCTTACTGGAAAACCTCTTTTCCCTGGAAAAAATGTAGTACATCAACTTGATATCATGACAGACTTGCTGGGTACACCATCTGCGGAAGCTATTTCTAGGGTATGTTTCCAACTCATACATACCCTTTGATTGAAGCTACAAACATTCACCCTTTTCTGCCAAGTTCTCTTGCATTTTTTTCTTCTAATTTATATTCTTTTTTTTACTTCATGTGCTTGTAGATACGAAATGAAAAGGCTAGAAGGTATTTAAGTAGCATGCGCAAGAAGAAAGCCATTCCTTTCTCCCAGAAGTTCCCAAATGCTGATCCTCTAGCACTTCGTCTGCTGGAGAGGATGTTAGCATTTGAACCAAAGGACAGGCCCACCGCCGAAGAGGTAGAACTTGCAAATATAATGTTGCCAGATATAATTTTAACCAAAAATCGTGTTCGCTCGAATACTTTTATTGTATCTGATCGGCATATTTTGCTCAAATACCAGGCTCTTGCAGATCCGTACTTTAAAGGCTTGGCCAAGGTTGAGAGGGAGCCTTGTGCTCAACCTGTCACAAAAATGGAATTTGAATTTGAGAGAAGAAGAGTGACTAAGGATGATGTAAGAGAGCTTATATACAGAGAGATCCTTGAGTATCATCCACAAATGTTGAAGGAGTATTTGGAGGGATCTGAACCCACAAGCTTCATGTATCCAAGGTATTAGCATGTCAAATTACTCATGGTCACCAACTACAGCGATCCTGTAAGCTATCAAGCAAAGGAGTGTTTTCCGATAAATTTGTTGATTGATTATGTTAAAAAATCTAGCGATGATTATGCTAAATTGCTAATTGAAAGTTACTGTTAACATAATAACATGTCAAAATGACAACATGTTTCTTGAAAGTTGCCTATTTCTTCTCACCATATAGTTTGTAATTGGAATCATTAGATAGGGAAATTTTTGATATAGAATTGGAGACAAATTGAGTGTTAAAACATTTGTTCCTGCACAGGGTTGATCTACACTGCAGCTTAATTTGAAACTGTATCTTCTTTTTGAGAAAAATGCACACCTCGAATGGTCTTTTTGATTGGTATAAGAAATAACGGGAAAATGATAATAATATCCTCTGAAATGGATTCATAAGAACGTATGAGCATTTTTGGCCTTAATGTGATGCTGGAAAAATGACGATACCAACCTTTATATGTGCATAATGTTTGCAGTGCCGTTGAACATTTCAAGAAGCAATTTGCTTATCTTGAGGAGCACTACAAAAATGGTTCAACTGGAACCCCTCCTGAGAGGCAACATGCTTCTTTACCAAGGTACTCTTGAATTGGTTTTTGTTCCTCAATGCTCTATATGTGTCGCATGCTTTTTCACACTAGTGCACTTTGTTGTCTTATATTCTGGTATCTTGATCATAAATGCTATTTATTTGGCAGGGCATGTGTATTGTATTCGGATAATGCAGTGCCTGGCTCGGCAGATGTGACTGAAGACCTTGCGAAATGCCGAATTAAGGAAGTTGACAAGCTGCATCTGGACAGGAATGGTGCAGTCTCAATGACGAAGCATCCTCTACAAGTTCCTCAAAATATCCAAGGTGTGATGATGTTTTTTTTATAACACTTGCATAAATACGTAGCAAATCATGCTTACTAATTCAACTGCAGTTGCATTGGAGAGAATAGGATGAATCTGCTGATAAAATATTTCGAAAATGGAACCTAGTAAATGCTTAAGAACATATTCATGACTCAAATCTACTTTATACCTTCAGTAAAGTAAAAGCTATGTGATTGTAGCATTACTTTTCACGAGCTCCTTCAAAACCAACACCTGGAATAGAAAACAACGTTGGATACTCCTATTTATCAATATGGGTTTGTTGTCCGCATGACCCGATCGTTTGATCAGCAATTTCCTACCCTTGTAGTAATGGGATAAGTTCTATTGTCTAATCAATCTCATTTATACAAATCAAAACTTACTAGAAAAAATGCCATAAGTTCTATTGTCTAATCAGTGATCTGCTATGACGCCAAAGAACACATCATCATAAGTAGGAGCAGCTTTTTGGCCAACTGTCACTTTGAATATCGCACTACCAATTCACCAATCATAAGTGCGCGAAGCCCCGCGCCCGCGACACCGGGACAAAATCTCGGGTAAAACCCGTCTCAAGCCCGGCCCGCGCCCGCATTTGCCCGGGTCTAACAATGAGGAATTATTCATATGTATGTGGGTAATTAGATGCGGGTTTCTTGAAATTCGTACTTTGTTCAAAATTGTTCATGAATTTATCGGCGTCACCTTTCCCTTGTCAAGAAATGGCACACTGATTTATTGTGTATAAATCAGTGTACCATTTCTTTTCAAGCTTGAATCTTTATCAAAGTTGTAGTAACCCCCAGTTTGCCAAATATAGGTAGATCTATGAAGGTCTTCATAGTAGGCTTTCTGATTGTATCCAAATCAACTCCCAAGTTCAAACGTGAATAAATCAACTCCCAAGGTCTTCATAGTAGGCTTTCTGATTGTATCCAAATCAACTCCCAAGTTCAAACGTGAATATTTTTTTGCCAATATCAGAATCATTGTATGTGTGTTTGAAAAACTAAAATACAATGACTTTCGGTCTATGTGCAATAACATCGCTAACTTTTGGTGACTGCAATCATGAGGAACCAATGGAAGAATGTAGCCAATTAAAGTTGGTGTGAGTTTACTTGCTCCTTGGAAAACTTTCAATTAGTTGTTTGAAATTGTTAAACTTTCAATTAGTTGTTTGAAATTGTTAAACTTTCAATTAGGTGGTTGAAATTGTTGAAACATCCAACAAGTAATTTTGTATAGAAAAAACGGAAAGCAATGCCAAGCTTTGAGAGCGAATCTGGAAAGAGCAGATTCATTGATTATAAGATGAAAAAATAAAATAAAATCACTTATGTTTCCCCTTCAAATTCAAAATGCCAATGAATTCACTCCTGCTGGCTTTCAAATGCCTACTTAAGTGCTATTTTTGTCAATGAACTCTATGGATTGTAATGCTCTTTTATTATTTTTAGTTGCTGGATCAGCAGCAAGGCCTGGTAAAGTTGTTGGATCTCTGCTGCGTTACAACAACTGTGGTGCCGCAGCAACTGCTGAGGTTCTTGAGCAGCAGCGAAGAATGATAAGAAATCCCGGTATGCCAACTCAATATCCAACATCTAGCTGTGCATATCCAAAGCGAAACCCTGGATGCAAAAATGAAAGGGGAGAAGACGACGGTGTGGATGGATCTGCTGGGCTGCAGCCTAAGCCTCAGTACTTGGCCAGGAAGGTTGCTGCTGGACAAAATGGGACAGGAAGTCACTGGTATTGAATCCATTTCCCTCGCAAATCCTGCTGCCAAACCTCTGATATACGCTCCTCCATGGCAAGCTGCAAACACGTTTCAACAGTCCTGAGCCAACAGTGAGCTGCAGCTCCGGTCAGCGCTTGATAACAAGCCTCTCTGAAAGGTTCAATATCTTCAACAGCACAAATGTATATGCCCCAAGTGGGATCACCCAGAAAGTCGGTACGAGTGCTGACTGGGTCTCTCTGCATGCCAGTTGAAATGGCTTAGTTTCAAGGATGTGTAACACCATCAGCTGTAGCCTGTAGTGAGTAGCCTAAAACAACCTTTAACTTATCATCAAGAGTGCTTACTAAATTATTGTTTTGAGAATTCACCCCTGAAAACTTGTTTTAATTTCTTCCAGAACTCTGTAATAAAATAACTTTGTACTTTCTGTGGGACCTGTGTACTAAAATAGCCCTACATTTGCAAGATTCAAGCTTCATAGTCAGGTTCAGTTCACCAGGTCCATGAGCACCCATAAAAGGTAATTTTGTTCCATACAGAAAATCTTCAGGTAAACTAGTAACTGAAAGAGAAGCCACGGATGTACTAGATTGCCATGTCACCATGACTGCAACAAGCTCTAGGGTTTAAGATCCAACAGATGCCAAAACCTTTAATCAAACTAAAATATAGTCGCCTGAATCTGTAGCAGAAGTTGTTACTGTCTATATACTTCAGTTTCAGAGGGGGTTCCTTCAAATCTCAAAGCAACTAGTAAAAAACTAAAAACTGTATTTTTGGAGGATAAAGATACTAACTAGTAAAATTGACAGTTAATTGATTTAACAAAGATATTCTTGACAACAGCCCTCTTATGAACCAACGATTACCACTTCTTACAGAAAATACAACCATGGGTACAAAGAAAAGCTGTAAACAGAAGCCAACTAAAAACCTAGTTATTTCGTATGAGATTTCCACACATGTAACAGATACATGGTTCTTAGAGCAGCCTCCGCTTCACCCGTCTTCCATTAACATCTGTGCCGTCAAGAATTGGTTCATCTCCATACCCGAGAAGGGGAATCGAATGCTTGCTGGTCCTTGCTACACATTCCAGTAGTTCAGTGAGAATGGCAGGGAAGCTCCCTTTCAAGTAATCAAACCCTTCTGTTTGCATGACAGCTGAAAGAAAAGAGCCCACATTTTGAGTCAGTGAAGGCTATCCATATCAAGAAACTAGCAACTTATCAAGTGTTCCATGCTCATACGGAATATGATAGGGACACAAGGTATATGTTTCAGAAAGTTTAACTGACATAATACATCCAAATTGTGAATGAGTAAGCCAAAAACTCCAAGGAAGAAAACAAGAACATGTTATATGCATATACTAATCAAAACAGACCAATTAGGGTTTTGACTGACCTCTCAGATTTTCAGGTGATGCAATGAACTTGAGGCAAACAGCCTTCAACAGGACACAGTGATGCTGCTCTGCCAAGGCCAACGTGGTAGCCACAGTGTTTATAGCAACATCTTCACAGAGTTTGGCCTCGCACAAAAGTTTCAGCCTCTCAAGGCAATATCTGTCAGCTGCAGCCAACAAGTGCTGAGCCATAATTGTACATGCCCCTTTCGAATTAAGGCCAGAAAACTCTTGCATTTGGGGCAAATCATCCCAATATATGAAATGCAGCAAAGCCTGTTAATCATAACACACATCAAGTATTAAATAAAAGCCATGTGAGCCACATGAACTGCTACAGCATCACAACCAAAAAATGGCATTGGACTCTAGAGAATCTCAAATAATCAAAGGATTTAAACCAGATAAAACATTCCTAACTCTAGTCCCCAGCAAGTAAAGGAACAAAAATTTAGAGACAAGAGAATTCAAAGCTCTTGGACTGAACTTGGACATATATGACGATGAATTGCTGTTATATACATGTAGAAAATGTAAAAAACCTTTCACAGCCATTTCAAACTCACTAGAGAAGCGCATAAAATAAAAACAGCATTTAAATTCTCCCTCCCATGAGAAATGAAAGGCACCAGAGTATAGAACACGGATACATCAATGAAATCAGGCAGCTACAGACACATGGAAGCAACAATTCTAAAAGTACAGAACAGATACAGACACATGGAAGCAACAATTCTAAAAGTACAAAACCTGGATACATCAATGAAATAACAATATAAATTATGTTATTTGAGGAATAATTGAATATTATAGACTATAGTAGTAGAATGTCTGGTAGTAGAATAATTATCAGTTGTAGTAAAAATACTCTGTAACTATTAATAGGATTAGATTAATTAGTAGATTGAAAATAATAACAATAGGTTAATAACAATAAAAAAAAAATGAAGTTGATAAATGGAAAAGAGAAACCCAAATTAACAAATTCATAAACGGCAAACCTTGTCCTCCAATCCTAGAATGGTAGAAACTGGGGTAAAAGAAAAAAAGAGCAGTGATGCCCACTCCCAACAAAACTCTGACAAGTTCCCAAAGACCCAAGCAAAGCTACACCCAACCAAGAAAGAGAGGAAGGTAGTCAGATAGAGACCACTTGTAGGTTCTTTTGGTAGCTTGGTTTGTATCCCCAAGAAGCACCAGAGATCAGCAGACAATGATAACATTTTTTATTTATATAATCCTGTTGCATTGCTGTTTTCAAATTCGAATATGTTGCCATTTGAGGCACTCCCCAATTTAGAAACATGAAACAAAACCCAAATAATGTGACCATGCTTTCCTAGGATGACAGAACCTATTCTAGTGAAATTACGTGAGATCAAGGATCTAGCCTTTTCCTCCGGCTATACTGCTATACCATTCTTCCAGTGCTGAAATATATTTCGCTGCATTGTTCAGGTGTCATATTAAAATTGCAAAAGCATCTTTAAGTTCCTAGCATGCACCCATTTCAAAAAAAATATCCTAGCATGCAACCATTCGAAAAAATGTTCCTAGCATGACAAACGTTGAAGGTAGGGCAGCAGTAATTGCAACCACACTCACAAAGACACAGATACGGGATCACTGCTTTCTTCTTCTTACTCATAACTACCCGTCTCATACTCTCCTTTGAGCTTTGAACAAATACTGTTCACCTCCAGCCACCTCATTACCTTTCCAGAACACTATCGATTTTCAGGGAATAAAAAAGATATTGCTACACCTTTTATGCTTATGTAATAACGTCAGAAATCATTTAAGCTTTTGAACTCCAACATATTGAGTATTCGAACTGACAAAAACTTCTGCAAATGCAAAATTAAACAGCTCGAAGAGCATATTTTAGTAAAGCATTTATTTAGTAATAACGACTAGGGGTGGGCGCGGGACGGGACGGGATGGAGGTCGTCCCGCATCCCGTCCTGTATTATTTTTGTGGGACGGGACCGGGACGAGATTCACTCTTTTTTTTTTAATCCCACACAGGCCTTGTCTCTCGCGGGATGGGACGGGACAGGACGGGGACGGGACGGGCCTCATCCCTCAAATAAAAAAGGTTATAAAAAAATTAAAAAATTCCCTATATATTTTGCGATTTTAAAAGACGTGACATATATAGATCTACAATTTTTTTTATATTTTACGGGTTCACCTATATACGTGTGCGTAAATATACCCACCGTTGCATTGTATGACATTACAATTTTTTTTAGTGTGTATATACTCCGTATATACTCCTTATTACATATTACAGTGTGTACATATTAGATTATAGTGTGTGTATATACTCCGTATTACAGTGTGTATATGTTTTTTTTATCCAAACAGTTTGTATATATACATGTAAACACTGTATATGTAATCTAATATGTATATATATATATTATATAATATACTGTAATAACATAATATTTTTGTAATATAATATATTGTAATCTAATATAAAATATAGAAACAATGTTTATAATATAGTAATATATATATATGCGGGACGGGACGGGATTTGCGGGATTAGAACGGGTCGTCTCGCGTCCCGTCCCGCATAATTTTTACGGGACGGGACCGGGACGGGATTCACTATTTTTTTTTTAAATCCCACCGGGATCGGGACGGGCCCAGGACGGGACCGGGATTTGTGCCCACCCATTGACGGCAGCCAACAGATGCAACTTGCTAAAATAAAACATTCATCTTGGTTCCAGAAACTACACATTGCCTTGTAGAACTATCCCATTGCTCTTCTTAAAAAAACAATCCCATCATTATGAGAAGGCGGTCATAAATGTTTATTTTTAGGCATTAATCATCAACCAATATAAGTTCACTAGATTTGTAAACTAATGCTAATAAAAGTTTTGAAAAAAAAATGCACATAATGTAGAACACCTGAAGCTAAAGAATGTAAAGCATGATACTAAAAATGCATAATACCTTGAAAACTGGAGCTTCCATGTCTTCAACCTTTATACATTGCATGTTTTTCTCTTTCATTGGACCAAAAAGCTGTGCCCTAAAAACAAGCGACCGTGCTGCAAGTACCAACTTGTGTGCAGCACATACCTCTCCATCAACTTCAAAACTAACATCAGTTCCCTTCTTACTTTCTAAGAGTTTGCCAAATTGCCAACCCATATCAGAAGGGGGAACAGGGATGTTGTACAACTTCGGACCCTGTGTTTGGGACTTCACAACTCCAACAATACCTCGAATTATTAGGCAATCATCTTTCAAATAGTCAGATGTCTCTAAAGGTACCCTCTTGAAGAAGCGTTTGTAGCCCCTGGAAAAAAGAGGCAAGCATGGTCTTTAAGAGCAAAGTCAACAGGGAAAAAAAGAAGAAGCTCATATACAAAAGAAGTAAACAAGCGCTCAAACAAAAGGAATTAAAAGACACCTTAAGTCCTGATCCAAGATGACAATTGGTACCAAAATGCTAGGAAGGATGAAACATACTAATTTCCATACAGAATACAGGAATAAGCGCCAGCCTGGAGAACAAGAATTACAAGATGCATTTATGCCATGGAAAGCCCAACAACAAATAGATGTGATGCTTATTGAACATCAAGCACATCATATGGCATTCCCAAACTTTCCATTAATAAAAGGGGACTCAGATATGGAACCAAAGAGGAAAAGACTGGATGATTTTTTTTTTTGTACTGATATATTTTTGTTTTGATATGACATACTGGCATCATAAAATCTCCGGACTAGTCACAAATAAAAGGAACCTCTCTAGAAGCACCATATATATTTTTCTGGAAAGAATCTAGCTTTTTCTACAACATAGATAATATCAGCATGGGAGCCATTGACCACAATGATCTTATGTCTGTTTCCTTCTTATAATTTAATATTGACTGACACCCATCCTACCAATATCAAAGAATTTCCTCCAAAGAAAAAACTGCACAGCTTGATTATAAACCCAATAATTATTTAGCAAATTCTCTTACAATAACAATGTCTTGTTATATAGCCTTTCAGATGATACACTAATACACTCGTCAACTCGAACTCTTAAGCTCAACTCTCTCTAGCTCTGACCTTAGTCAAATCCTTTTCAATATACAAAGGATCACCATCTGAGCTAATGAGTACACACAGAATCCTTAAATTATATTTCTTTCACATATATATTATGGAGTAGCAACACAAGCATCCCAAAGCATATGAACAAGAAAGAGGGTATAAAATAAAATAAAAAACAAAAATCCGTACTGCAATTTTTTCATGATACTAATAATTTCAGAAAGCAAAACTGAGAAGGACAATTACTCAGACAGCTAGAGATTGCTACAGTGCTCACCACATACTACCGCGGTATTTAAGGGTGTACGGCCCACTCTCCAGAGTACGACCAAAATGGCTGTGCACCTTGTGATTCTCCTTCCCACTCTGATCCACAAGCGTCAATTCGAACAAAGCCCTAACATCAGTCCCATCGCTGGCCAACGCAATGAACACCGAAACATAAGAGGCGTTATCCTCCGGGCTCTTCCCGTCCGGGTAGAAGTATATCGCCCAAGAATACCCGCCCACGTGAAACGTCTCAGAAGCTATGTACTTGCCGATGCCAAGGCCCTTCGCCAACGCATACCCGGTGATCCTGAACTCGTGGGAGCCATTGACGGTATCCGTACGAGAAGTCGAGGTGGTGACCGCGTGTGGAGGGGCAGCGGAGGTCTCCGTCGAAGCGAACGGTGACGTTCTTGGAGAGGGTTCTATGCAAACCCCAGGAATGTCCATCTATAGGCCTGATTCCGGTGCAATTGCAGCTTCGCCGTGGGAGAATCGACCAAAAAAAGCCAAGATTTTAGGGTTTAGGGGGGAAATCGGAGGGTTTGAGAAATCAAACCTACCAGAATCGAAAATTGGAATCGAATATGGATTTCTGGGTAAGAAAAGGGGAAATTGAAGGCGAGAGGTGAGAAGTGGAGGGTAGAGGAGACGAATCGGGGGAATTTGGGAGCCCAACGTGATGAATTTGAACAGAATTTGGAATTTGGGGATTATCGAAAGCGAGGGTTTATATATTGTTGAAAAGGTGAATAAGGCGATGATTAACAAATCAATGAAATTTGTGGGCAAAACCAGACACTATACAGGCAGAGTTGCAGAGGTGAAGAGGACACACGAACATGGTGGAACTCAATTTATAGAGAACCCGACCTACCCATATACGTCACTTTATTTGTGTGTTTTTAAAAGAATAAAAATAAACTGTTATTATCATTATTTCAGACATTGTTATTTTTTTTTGACGCAGAATAAAGATTAGGGCGGATCGGTGTAGACCGAAGGCCGTTCTAGCGCATCCTTACGGATGAGAACGCGAAGTTCTGGATCGTCGTCGTAGTTGTCGTCGGCAGAGGAAGCATGCGCACTGCGAGCGAGATAGTCAGCCACAACATTCGATTCCCTGAAAATATGACGAATATCAACATAAGAGAAGGACGAAATATCTAACAGAATGTCCGATTGTAGCAGCTCGATATTTCAGGGGCACTTCCAATCCCCTAGCAGAGCATTAATAACCAGAAGGTTATCACCTTCGATGAGGATATTATTAAGATGCAGTTGTTTAGCACATGAAATGCCCATTTTGAGCCCAAGATTCTCTGCGTATGCGACCGAAATATTGCTACAAGTATTTCTTTCCATAGCAACAGCAACACCCTGCCAGTTTCGGATGACGAAACCGTAAGACGCAGAGGAACCTTGTCTGACGGAGCCGTCGAAATTTAGCTTATAGCAATCAAAAGGCGGTTTTTCCCATAAACCTGAACGACCTGTTTTACCGGTCGTAACTGCTATACGGCCATTAGATGGACCAACATAAGGCTTGAGATTTGTGATGAAAGAACCCGTGCAACACCCACCAGAACCCACGTCCTCTAAAATCTTAGTTTGTTTCCAAGATTGGGTGAGCATATTGTAGAAAATCTGAATGTTTGTAATAGATACGCTTTGAACGTGATCAAAGGCTAGTTGGTTTCTGTAGAACCAAATAGACCACCATGAGCAGGCAAGAGCAGTAAATTTCTTTGGCCCAGCTGTTACCCTTAGACTATTAAGTGCTCGTGGTAAAATTGGGCCCGTAGAGGTAGGCTAAGATGTTGGAATATGTATTCGTAATGCTTTGTACAGACGGATGGCCATAGGACACCTGATGAAAAGGTGTGTGGCTGATTCGTAGGTGTTATCACAAAAGAGACACCCAGAAGGTACATAGATGTGAGAGGCATGTAGACGTTCAGCAGTGGGCAGACCGTCTCGAGAGATTTTCCAAAGGAAGTGCTGAACTTTGGGAGGAACATCGAGTTTCCAAATCCAAGCACAGTCAAAATCTTGTAGACCCTTGTTCTCAGAAAGTAAAGTGTTCGCTGAGGAAGTTGAAAACCAGCCATTTTTACTTGGTCCCCAATACAACCGATCCGTTATCGGATTATCAGGCAAAATGATAGAAAGCAGATGATTAACATCAGTTGAAGTAAGAATGGTGTGTAGGCTCGACAGCAGTAAGGGTTTGTTCCATTTGCGATTAGCAGTAAGAAAGTGTGAGACCGATGCCCATAAGTTCCTGCGGAATAGGATTAATGATCCTCGATTGTAGTGTATTCGGGAAGGCCCAGTTATGGGTCCAGAAATCAATAGAGGAACCATCACCTACACTCCATTGAATGCCCGACTTGAAAAGATGCCTGATCGACATTAGACGGTTCCACTGCCAAGATGTATTACCCTTTGTTTGGTAAGTAAGGATATCCTATCCTTTAAGGTACTTGTGAGAGATAATTTGAACCCAAATGTTGTTTGGTTCGGAAATAATTTTCCATAAGAGTTTCATTTGGAGTGCAATATTCATAGTTTCCGCTTTATGGATACCTAAACCTCCTTTTAAGGTGTCATCATAGATCTTATCCCAGCCTATCAGGGGTAGAGCCTTAGTGTTTTTATTCCAGAAGAACTATCTGTAAATCTTATCTAATTCATTGTGGATATGAGTAGGAAGCAAGAAAGCTTGCATTAAGAATAGTGGCTTAGCGCTTAAGTTGGATTTGATGAGGACCTTACGACCTTCCGCCGAGAGACAGGACGCCTTCCATTTTGTAAGTTGTTGCTTTGTTTTAATTACGACGTCGTTGAACGTGTCTTTATTGGTCCTGCCATTGACAATAGGACAACCCAGATACTTGTCGAAATTATTGGCCTGGGGTATGCCAAGGACAGCTATTATGGCGTTGACAGCTCGATGTGTTGTGTTGTGAGAAACTTCAAAACTGGATTTGTGTAGATTGACTTTTTGACCCGAAATGGCACATAAACGATCCAGAGTAGCCATGATTGATGAACATACCGTTTGTGATGATTTACAGAAGATGAGGATATCATCAGCGAAGGTTAAAAAGGGGATCTTGATTCCGGTTCGACCGAAAGTTACCCCTATATCTTTGTTGGTAAGACTCTGTTGGTGTAGGGTTCGAGCTAAAACCTCAGCAGCGAGGATAAACAGAAATGGAGACAAAGGGTCCCCTTGACGTAGGCCCCTTGTTGGTTTGATGATGCTGGTGGGTTCGTCGTTAACCAGAACAAAATACGAGACAATAGTTACACATTCTTTGACCCAGCTAATGAAGTGGTCATTGAAACCGAATCTGGCCATAACCTCAAAAAGGAAAGACCATTCGACCCGATCGTAAGCCTTTTCCATTTCAAGTTTCAAAGCGACCATTCCGGTCTTACCCTTTTTTGTTTGAAAGAATGGAAGACCTCGTGTGCTATTAAAATGTTGTCTTGAATTGATCTTCCTTTAGTAAAGGCGCCTTGTAGTGGATGTATTAGTTTGTCGAAAATCTTAGTTAAGCGTCTTGTAATTCCTTTTGCGATGATTTTGTATGCGGTAGAAATAAGCTTATCGGTTTGTAGTGGTTAACCAAGGAAGGGTCATCCCGTTTTGGGAGTAATGTGATGAAAGTATGATTAGTTTGTCGTAATAGCCTTCCGCTAGAAAAGAAAGCTTTGATCGCTTTGATGACTGAAGGGCCGACGATATCCCAAATTTTTTTATAGAACCCGGCTGAAAAGCCGTCAGGCCCTGGTGCTTTGTCAGGGCTCATGGAGAAAACTGCTTGTTTAATCTCGAAATTGGAAACTAGGCCTATTAGCATGTCATTGTCAGATTGAGAGACCAATGAAGGAATGATCCCCAGGTCCGTTGATAAGTCGAGGTTGTTTCCCGTAGAAGTGCGAAAATGAGATTTGAATTCTTTTTCAAATTCGTGGTGAATAATATGGAAATCTGCTGAGACTTCGCCATTCAGTAACGTAAGTGTCTTAATTATTTTTTTCCTCGCTTGGTCGAGGCAATTTTATGAAAATATCCAGAGTTTGAGTCATTTAGTTTGGCATGCTTAACTTTAGCTCGTTGGCTCCAATAACGACGATGGAAATCGAGCATTCTCTTCCTTTTGTTAAGTAGTTGTTTGAGAATTTTAAGATCGTTACAGTTGTAGTTTGTCAGAAGGGAGGTTTGTAATGTAAGTAGTTTGTGGTCCGTTTCCTGGATTTGATTGTTAATATTAAGGAAAATTTTCTTATGCCATGTTTTGGAAAGTCGCTTAAGTAATTTCATTTTCTGAAAAAGCCGAAACATGTGAGATCCTGAAGAATCAAGTCGCCAAGCTTGTGAGACAAAATTACTGTAATCTCTGCGGTTAGCCCAAGCTAATTCAAACTTGAAAGGTATGTTCTTTGATTTTGCATTACGACAGAAATTCGTTGAGATAGGTGCATGGTCGGATCTTGTGAAAGGATGAATTTGTGTTCGAAGAGAATCGAAAATTGTAATGATGTCAGTGTGTACCAGGAGATGATCAAGTTTTTCCAGACAGTGGTCGATTCCATTTTGTTTTCTTTTCCACGTGAACTATCCTCCAAAAGAAGGGATGTCGTGTAAGGAGAAATTGTTTTTTAGATCGTTTAAACGTGCAAACCTAGAATTACCCGGGCAAGCACCTCCCATCTTATCGGATGGAGAAGAGATTTCGTTAAAATCTCCCATGTTACGGTACAGTATAACTAGTGATTGAATATAGCGTTCGAGGGTATCCCAAAAGGGCACTTTTCGTTTTTCGTCTGGTGGAGCATAGATAATAATCATAGCAATCGTCTTATGGGAGACATAATCTGAATAATTGAAATGAATAAAACGTTTTTGAACTGAGATGAGGTCGATAGTACCTTGAGCTGAGGGTAAGTCTTTCCATAGTAAGCAGATTCCACTAGAAAATCCTTCCGCTGGATCGAAGGCAATGTTTGTGAAACCGCACTTTCGCCAAACGACATCCTTTAGTATTTTGTCTGTTTTTGATTTCCAGTAAAGCGAGTACATTGATGTGGTTTTTTTACAGAAAATATCTATGTTAGTCCAGAAGTTTCTACTGCGGATAACGCATGAATTCCAAGAAGCAATATTCATAAAAAACTTTTTTTCGTATCTGTTGGTACCCTAAAACAATCCTGATTTGGTATGGTACATAAGTTGTTGTATAATTTATGGTCAGAATGTATGCATAAAATAGCGGTAAACACATCCGACATATATTTTGTAATAAGAATAGAAAGTAATTTTATGTTAAGAAACCACACATTAGGCTTAACCTTGTGATATTTGGAAAGTGAAATGAAAATGTGAAGTATTGTCACAAGTTTTAATGGGAAGATATGGTAACTTACATGAGACTTAGACATGTGGTATTTGGATAAAGAAAAGAAACTGTTAAGTATTAGCAAATGTTTGATTTGGTAGATATGGTAGGTCAATTTAGTGGTGCCTTGGTAGAAGACAATGTTCGGTTGAACCAACAGATGAAAACAAGTCCGAACATGCAATTGTGTGTTTGGGACACACAACCAAGAGCTGTTTTGCTGGTAGCAATGATGTTTACATACAATAGGAAACATTTTTTTTGAGTTAACAGATTACAATTGTGAGTGAAAAAGAGAATGTTGTTGTACAAATTTATGACCATAGCAGAGGCCGAGATGGACTGAGCTTGAAGGTGGAAAACAGCAGTTGAGCACACCTTCAGTAGAAGCTCCAGCCAGCAGACAGGTGAAGTGCAAATCCGCAAGCAAAGCCAAAACACAGTGCGCAGCAAGACCACTCTCAAAGCAATAAGCCTGCAACTAAGACAAAGAAACGGCAGCAGAGTATCCAAATATATGGGGCAAATAAAGGAAGTGTAGAAAAGAAAGTAATATAAGTAAACCATGTAATATATAGTGGACAAGATAGAGCTACAGAAATACTGATCATAGACCAATATTAGGGCAGAAAGCAAGCTATTAAACATAGTAGTAAAACCAAAGTTAGATAGATAGGTGGAGGCAACATGCCAAGGTAAATGAAACAAAGGGCGAAGCCCATGTGCAGACCAAAAGCCAAAAGACAGGAAAGGAACATCAACATAAAGCCATAACCAAAAGTTCCTGTCTCAGACAGCAAAAGTAGAGATCGTATTCATTTAAAAATTAATTTTTGCGCTTCTTCGGGTGGGATGACGCAGAATCATCCAAAGAGCTGTTGCCCGGCTGTTTCCCGAAATTGCCCCCGGCACCAGAGGAGCGGATACCCATAGCTTTGAACCTTCTAATATGAGAGTTTGAAGGACCCAAGTTCCTATTCTCATATGAGGCATCAGAAGGAGTTACCACAGGAAGCCTTGCAGCAGGAGGCAGATTGACCTCCATTGCAGGCTCCACACCCTCATGGTGGGTTGCAATGTTCGGGGAAGCAGCAGAAGCACTAGCCACCTTGGAAGACTTGCACCAACCAAACGTTTCATCATCAGAAGCGGGAAGCACCCCATCGGCTCTAGGAGAAGGGCCTTTGTTGGAAAGGAATTGGCATAATTCGGAGTGGGAGCGACATTAGTCGCCATTGTTCAAGCCAAAGGAACAAAGTTGACAGAAACAGTCTTCATGCCCAACACATAGGGCTTATGATTGTGCTTGGCATTAGAAGACTCAGCCGAAGAGGATTTCTTGGTGACCTTAGTCTAGCCAACATCATCAGGGTTAGCCTAAGGGAGAGGGGAGTCCCAGATAACAACTTCATTAAGGGGTTTAACAAACACAATCCTATCTGGGCAATCATCATAGACATGGTCAAAATCCCCACAGAAACCACATCCCAAAGGGAAATGTTCGTAATACATATACAAAGCCATAGGTTTCCCATCCTCACCCAACACGGAGATGCTCCCACAAAGTTTATTTTTTTTTGATACAAAGCAATAATTTGGGGGCGATTAACCTCGGTTAACCCACCGCCCAAGAGCGTCCTCTCGGATGACGTCGGCTATCTCCGCTGGAACACGATCGGCAACGAACTGCGAGGAAAAGACAAGATGAGCAAGCCTATCAACCACGCGGTTTCCTTCTCTGAAGGTGTGCGAAAACGAGACACTCTCAAAGACCCGAAAAATCCCAAGGGCATCCGAGACCGCCAGTTCTATTTACTACGGGCATCGCCAAATCCCCTTCAAGGCGTTGATCACTGTCAAGCTATCGCCTTCCACCTCAAGACAAGACCATCCCCTCTTCACAGCTTCCAGGAGTCCAGCCAACAGACCAAGGCACTCAGCACGATCAACGGAGACCTTTCCGTGGTCACGAGCACCACATGAAACGACATTCCCACGGAAATCCCGAATGACGAACCCAGAAGCGGCGTGACCAGAAGCAACCTTTGAGCCATCAAAATTAAGTTTCACAAACCCGGTTTTTGGTTTTTTCCATTTTACTACTTTCTGTCTTTTCGTTTTTATTTGATCGGTATTTGGTTTTGTAGTTTCCATGTCGTATTCTTGTTCCTCAGTTTTTGCTTTCCTCCAAGTTATCCTATATTGTTTAATATGTTTTATCCAATCTTCCAACTTGCTGATTTCATTGTTATCAAAAAGGATTCTGTTTCGCATAGTCCATACTCCCCAAAGGGAGAAAGCCAGAGTCGATTTTTGCTCTGAAGAAAGATTAGTGAAGATCTCTATGATTATATCCTTATATGGTTTGTTATCTTTATCGGTGTTTCGGATTATTCGTTCGATTTGTCTATCCATCCTTCCGACAAAGGATAGCGTAGTTTGACATTTGGTGAAGATGTGAATAGCATCCTCTGCATTATGATCGCAAAGGGGGCAATCCATAGGAACATGGACACCACATCGTTGTAGCCTCCCTTTTGTCGGGGTACCGTTCAGAAGGTTCTTCCAGAGAAAATTTTTGACCTTTGGTGGGCAGTCAGTTTTCCATATCCATTCGAGTTGATCGGTACTACCTCTTCGATTTTTTGTAATATGGTCTAAGGCACTTGCAGTGGAGAACCATCCATGTTTACTCGGGTACCAGTATAATCTATCCTCGAAGTCAGTTGAAGGAATATGTACTTCAAGAATTTTTTCGACAATATCCGTGGGGATTAATTCAGTTAGTCTTTCTTTGTTCTAGGTTTTCTTTGGGTTTATGAAGTTATCGATCGTTTCTTGTTCATCAACTTGATCCTGGAGGCATTTTTCTCTAATTTTTCCTTCGATGTCAAGCCATTTATCCTTCCAGAATTTAATAGTCTTCCCATTTCCAACTTGCCAAACCAGACCGGAACAAAATTCATCTTTGATCTCTATCAATTTTTCCCACTGCCAGGAGGTGTTCTTTTTCCTTTTGTAGTCCCATATGTTCTCATCCTTGAAATACTTTTCCCTGATAATTTTCACCCATTCGTTTTGAGGTTCCGCAAGAATTTTCCACAGCAGTTTCATTTGTAGTGCCTTGTTCATATCTTTCGTTTTGTGAAGACCCAAGCCACCTTCACACTTTGGTCTGCAGATTTTATCCCAACCAATGAGGGATTTGTAATTAGGGTCTTTGTTCTAGAAGAAGCATCTATTAATCCGATCAAGGTCCTTATGAACACTTGTCGGGAGTATGAAGTTTTGCATAATGTAACTGGGTTTGGCTGATAAATTTGCTTTAACTAAGACCGCTCTTCCTTGTTGGGTTAGTTCATTCGCTCTCCATTTCGTTAATTGATTCTTAGATTTTCCAAGGACTTCTTCAAAGGTGTGTTTGTTTACTCTACCATTAATAATCGGGCAGCCGAGATATTTTTCTAAGGCTGTTTGGCTAGTGATTTGTAGACTGGATTGAATTCGTTGTCGTTGATCGTTCGTAATTCCTTTTGTGGCTTGGAAGGCAGATTTTTGGAAATTTACCTTTTGGCCGGAGATCGCATAGTATTCATCGAGTATTGTTTTCACAGTTCGACATGCTTCCGGGGTCGCTTTGGAAAATATCATAATGTCATCAACGAAAGATAGGAATGGAATTGAGGATCCATTCCTAGAAATCTTGAAACCTATGGTGTTCCGAGATAGTTCGCTTTGTCGTTGGAGTTTTCTCGCTAGAATCTCAGCGCCTATGATGAAAAGATAGGGAGAGATAGGGTCTCCTTGTCTAAGCCCCCTATGAGGGCGGAAGGTGTCCGAAGGTTCCTCGTTGACCAGAATAGAGAACGACGCAGTTTGAATACATTCTTTAATCCAGCCACAAAAGCGCTGACAGAATCCGAATTTTGATAGAACGGCCATCAGAAAATCCCAATTCACTCTATCATATGCTTTCTCCATATCAAGTTTGATAGCTATCCATCCATCACGACCCTTCTTAGATTGAAATGAGTGGAATATTTCGTGTGCTATGAGTACGTTATCCTAGATTGCTCTATCTGTTATAAAAGCCCCTTGCAATGGGTGAATTATTTTCACCAGAACAGTTTTCAATCTGTCCGCAATTATTTTTGCAATTGCCTTATACAGGGTCGAGCAGAGGCTGATTGGTCTATAGTTGTTTGTTGTTCGTGGGTTGTCGGCTTGTCACACTTTGGGATCAGAGTAATAAAAGTTTGGTTTATTTGCTTTAGCATTCTACCCGAATGAAAGAACCCTTTAATCGCCTTAATAACTGAAGGTCCCACAATGTCCCAATATCGTTGGTAAAATTCAGCTGTCATGCCATCAGGTCCTGGGGATTTATCTTTTCCGATGGAAAAGAAGGCCTTTTTTACCTCGTTGTTAGTTATTGGTCTTGTTAGGAATTCATTTTCATCTTGTGTAATTTCTGTGTCTATTAACTCTAGATATTCTTGTAGAGTTCGATAATTGATACTGTCTTCTTTAAACCTTTTTTCGAAATCTATGCAGATTTCTTTTCTGATGTTCTCTTCCCCAATGATCGATGTTCCATCTTGAGTTACAATTTCTCTAATGATTTTTCTGTTTCTTCGCCCCGTAGCTACTTTATGGTGGTATCCTGAATTCGTGTCAGAAAGTTTTAGATGTTTTGTTTTCGCTCTTTGGCGCTAATACATATTGTGGTATTGTAATATTTTAGTCTTCTTGTTAATCAACCGCAATTGAAGGCTGTTGTTATTCCTTGGTTGCGGTTGGCTATTACTTTTTTGTAGGATTGTCAGTTTTTCTTCTATCTCCTTGAGTTGTTTGAAAATGTTTCCGAAAGTTGATTTGTTCCACTCTTTTGTTAAAATCAACGTTGGCGCAGAATCTAGTGTAATCTAGCCTCACTCTCTGATGAGAGAGTTTGTCTAGATGAATAAGAGTTCCCCCTTGAAACTCATTAAGAATCTCAATAAGTGCCTCCATGCACATAAACTCCACAGGGAGTTTAGGAATTCTAATCCAAAGATCAAGGTGAGTTACAAAGGTTGTGAGTGGATCGAAAGTAGGATACCAATTCAAAAGCACCAAGATTTGGCCAAATAGATGATAGGGACGCTCTTCCCAAACTTTTTAAAGGTCTGCAGAGGAAGCAAAACGAGCGTCAAACCACCCATCTTCATGCTCAACTAGCTCATAGTTTCCCCCACTCCTTCGCCATTCACCCCTAAGCTTGTTTTTAAAGGCATTGAAATCTAAATAGCCCCCAAAGAGGGTGCATAGAAGAATATTTTGATTGACAACCAAATTTTTAGTCCTAAGTTCAGCCAGACGGGAGAAGAAACTGGAATGATCGAGAGGATCCAGAGCAGGTGGAACGGTAATCCCAATAGAGGGATCAGCAACGTCCACCTTGGCTTTGCCTTTAGCAGCTGCAGACAAGGGGGAGGCAATAGGAGTGGAGGCCTGGGCCATGTTGACATCAGACTCATCCTCAGCAGGAGAATCGGAGCTCGGTTCCACCACAGGAGAGGGGTGGGCTTGAGTATCAGACAAAGCGTCTAGAAACGATTTAGGAGCCATCATAGACAAAGAGGAAAATCGAGAGGAAAAGGGAGAGATCAGTTTACAAAGATGTAAAGAAGAAAGGGGTTTGCAAGGGGAATTATCCAAAACACCTTGGTAAGGCTTTAAGTAACCCAATTGCTGGTAGGCAAATAGAGTAATTGAGTGCATATTGTAGACAAATAGAGTGATCGAGTGTAAATTAGAGAGAAAGGGAAAACTTACAGAGAGGTTTAATGCCGGATTAGAGAGGAGCAGAAGACAAACAGAAGGAGGAGACCCCAACAACCACCCACAGAGCTGCGAAAAGTGACCACTGTCGTTCGGCCAAGCCCAGCCGATCCCATCCCACATAAAAGCCCGATAAAGTAGTCGAAAAAGTCCACTTGGATGACGGATCTCGCCAATAAGAGCACGAATCAGGGGATGTTACCTCCCCAATATGAGCCTTTTGCAGGCTGAGGGAGATGGAGCTTTTTTGGGGGGGGGGGGTTATACTGTGTAGTCCGATTCGACAGGGTGGGTACAAGAGGACCAGAGGCAGGGCAAGTAGGTTTGAGATGGGGATCAGGTTTCGGCGGTTGCAGTGGAGCAGATCGGAGAGTATCAAGAGCAACTTTAATGGGCAACTGTTCAAGATGCTAAAAGCTAAAAAAAAATAAGTGAAATATTGAGGGTGGGGGAAAAGGGATGCTTGTGAGATGCTATTTAAGCATCGATGTTAATGGGTGTAACTAATGTGGGGAGGGACACGTGTCACGCTTTCACTGGCGGTGGGAAGGAGTGGTTGAGATCGAAGGGAATCAACGGCTGAGATTTAATCTGACACATTTTAATTACATTCAAATAATGTCATTTTCTCTATTTAAAATGTAAATTTTTTTTAAAAAAAATTACCATAATACTAGATTCATTTTTCTCTACGTATAGACATCAATTTTGAATATATTTTGACATATTTTGAAAAAAATGATTTCTTTCGATATAATTATATTGTAATTTTCCTCGGTAAATTGGATCTTGGGCATTCGGTGCCCGATTACTTATTATAATACTTTTACTTATTCATTTTATAAATGATATAAATTTTATAATTAAATTTTAGTAAGTAAATACTAATATAATATTATAATAATATTATAAACATGTTGGAAATATTTGTTATAAAGGGGTATATTCGTAAATTGAATGGGTTAAAGAAAGATGGGTTGTGGGATGCTATTGTTAAAGTGGAAAAAGTAAAGAAGAGATGCTATGCTGATGTGGCGGAAAGAGATGAATAAAACAATATTATTTTTAGTATCTTGAATAGTAATTGATAAACATGGCCTAAGGCAGGTGAAGGGCGGCTGAAGGGCTGGAGGAGGAGGAGAAGAGTGGAATGGCGAGGCGCAGCCACCTTCACTCATATTAGGGTTTTCAGAAAGAGTGAGAAGAACTCTTTCGTTGAGACTTTTATGCATTGTTTATAGATTTGATTTATATTTACTCAAAATCAATTACAATGGTAATTTTTATTGGGTAAATTACACAACATGTTGTGGAACCACTACCAAAGCCAACTAAACAGGGCCCTATGGATGCCAGCATGCAATTCGAATCGGTTTCACAACAATTGATTTGTGAAACATTCGCTCCGTAACAAGTTGCAGAACCACCTGTCCTTCTTTGTGTGCTCCGCCACTTCTTGCAGAATTTGTGCACACGATCGAGGAGGTTGCGAGAGGAGAGAGATCGATCGGAGAGATTAAAAGAGAGAAGATGGAGGAGAGACAAAGTCCGATGGTTCCGGAGGTGGGTTGTGGAGGATCTGATGATTGTGGTTGAGGAGGGCATCAATGATGGTGCAAGTGACAAAGGGATAAGGACGAACATGGGGACGTTGAATCTGAATCCGACGACGGAGGTAGGTGGTGGCGATGTGCAGCGGAGGATCCAAAACTTATGATAGGCGGAGGTGTGGATGGAGGTGAGGAGGCGCTGGAGGTGGTTGCAAAGGCGGCGGTGGGACATGCTCCAAGATGATGCGAAATGCACATGTCCCCTGAAGTATGCACCACAAATTACGGACTAAAAATGACAGTTATTCACGGGACCATATGTATTCTGCAACGTGATACGAAATCTAGATGATTGTTGCCCAACAGTCGTGTCTATTCTGTATCATATTGCGTAATGGACCATGGTTCCGCAGAAGTATGTGTAACACATTGTGGACTAGACATGACATAATTTGTGGGACCATATGTATTCCATAACATGATGCGAAATGCATATAACTTTAAAAGCATGCATAACAAATTGCAGACTGAATATGATAATAATTCATGGGACCATATGTATTCTGTAACATGATGCAAAATCTACATGACCATTGTCCAACGGTCATGTGCATTTCGCATCATGTTGCATAATGGACCATGGTTCTACAACTAGTTGCAGAACCATTGCACAATCAGTTGCATAGTAATAGAACCACTTCAGCTCCTTTATACATATTCATTAGTGCTGCATTTGGGGTTGTAAGTGCATTTTTTTAAACTCTCTTAGAGTTTTTCTCTAAAAGTTGAAAATGGTTGATTTTTCGCATATGGGAGTCAATCAAGTCTTTTCATATTTTCTCTAATCTATTTCCATACAAGAAATTACCTTGTATTAGTATTATATATGATATGAACATGTGCATCTATTTATTTGTAGAGCTCCGATGAAGATTCGACCTTATGATCATAATAGTCTCATTAAAGCATGCCATGTAGTATCATACTAGGATTGCACTTGTGATTGAGCATTCTATTTCTTTATGCGTATGTAACAGAACGGTCGTTATCTGTGATAGTCCTAGAGTCTTTGCTAGGGTCATAGGGTAGCCCAGCCCCATCGGGTGCCCTGAGTCTATCGAGTCGATATGATCATGATATGATAGCCCAACACCATCGGGCAAGAGATGAGATGATATGATTAGCCCAGCACCATCGGGCATGAGCATGATATATGATATGATGATGATATATGAAATGATGATGAGATATGATATGATATGTTGATGTCGTGGTGAGTGCACCACCACGAGGAAATTGCTATGCTATAGCACCGAACTGGCCAGTCTCTGCACTAACGGGAAGGGGTGCAGAGGTAGGAGAGGGATATGCCACTTGGCATTCTCTTGGGCCCTTTACAATTCTTTTCCGCACATTGCAAATTAGGATCATGTTAGTGTGATTTAATATCCGCATTCGCATCATCTTTATATTAGCGTATGTGTATATTTGCTTGCGGGACAAGGTGTGTTGGGGTCTCGGTTTGATCCCGCTCGCACCACTTGTTTTTAGGTATGATTGCTCCCTGTCTCTATGGCGTGGGAAAATCCCCCGAACGATCGCAAAGAATCTGTCTAACCCCGCTAATTTGGCTATATGACTTTAGAAATTATGTTTTGGTTTTGACCCGGCTCTGCCGTGGCTTTTGTATCTAAACCGTACTTCCGCTTTATTTTTGTTTATATTGAATTCTGAGACTTCGATTGATTAGAGGTTTGAAACCCCGACCCGTACCTAAATTGCAACATCCGAACGAAGGTATCCGACCTTCGAAACGTATCTCGGATATTTATATCCGGGCCGTTACAATTATGTGAGCACATCCCAAAAGAACTTTCCTAAGCTCCTTGATGTTGCCCAGTTCTCGTTCAACTTACAAAGGAACGAGTCCACCGGGAAGAGTCCATTCAAGATCGTGATAGGATTCCAGCCAAGCACTCCGAGCATCATCAACTCGGGCTATAAGGGTCCAACTCCCGCAACTTACAAGGTCGCCAAGGGATGGCAAGAGAAGATGGACCTCATGCAAGCCTGCCTTCACAAAGCCAAAAAGTGCACTAAAAAATGGGCAGACCAGCGCGTCGGGACATAGAGTACCAAGCAGGCGACCAGGTACTCGTAAAGCTACACTTCATCACACGACACACGTGGCTACACAAGGCCTTGATACGAAGATATGAGGGACCTTTCAGAGTTCTTAAGAGGATCGACAAGGCCGCCTACAAGCTAGAGTTGCCGCCCAAGTTCAAGATTCATCCAATCTTCCATGTGAGCATGCTCAAGCTCTATCATGAAGACAAGGATGATCCTTCTCAAGGTCAAGATCAATGGGCACCTATGAGCGTCAAGGCATCATTCGACCGAGAGGTCGAGGAGATTGTGTCCGATGGGAAGGTGCGCTAGAAGTACCGACGTCTGAGAATCGAGTACTTAGTCCGATGGAAGGGCTACGAGAGTCCGAGATGTTGTGGGAACCAGCTGAGTCCTTTTGACAGTTCAAGGACATGATCGAGCAATACGAAGACGTCGTAACAAGGGCGTTGCGAGATTCGGTAGGGGAGGATGTAACGGACCGCATTTTCAAGCCCGAGAATGCTCGATGATGCCTCTACAAGCTTTCGGGCCGATCTAGGGACATCCAGAAGACTCTAGAACTTTTGAGAACATTGTGGAGATGTCCACACATGTATAGAGTTCTCTAAAACCTTGTGGAGACCTGTAGAAACTTAGGGGCAAGTGGAGAGAATTCTAGAGACCTATGAAACCATCAAGCCTAGGAAGGATCTAGAAAACCCTAGCTATCTCTTAGTCTAGAATCTTCCTTGTACAAGGGGCCTTGACTATAAATAGGGAGCAACCCCCTCCCATTTGTACACACCCAAGCATTCAAGCAATCAAAGCTCTCATGTTCCCATACAAAGCCTTCCTAAAGCCTTCAAACACCTTTCAAAGTTCTTAGCCATCTCCCTTCTGAAAAAACTTAAGGCTTGACTTAGTCACTTAGCCGAGAGCAGTGCCTAAGAGCCGCACGACAAACATCTGAAGAAAGTCGAGTCGTGTCACTAGGATGTAGCAGGTTGGTTTTTCAATTTTTATTCATATGTTGAGGGGGATTGCATGCTTCCTCAAATATGATCTTGCCATGTAGATGGATTGTATAAGCCAACCGTACGTTATCTGATAGGATTTTCTTATAGTTAATTTACCTTTTACAAAAAAAAGTCAATTTAATATTTTGATTTAGTAATGTTAATATTATTGTATTATATTGCAGTTGCCCATAATATTTATTACGTTGTAATCTAAGGAGTCCATATAATCTGAGGTGTCTGTTAGTGATCCTCAGAGTTCTCTGCGTGTGTCTTCTTTTTGACTGGTTGATTCTTTTATCCTGCTAGCTTGTGGTTTATATTTATAATATAGGATAACTTGTACGTTTCTTTTTACAGTTTTTTTTTATGTCATTTACTTTTATAGTTGTTTCTGGTTGTACTCCGTTTTTCAACTTCTCTAGACGTATCTAGATAATTGAATTTCTTTCCATATATATATATATATATATATATATATATATATATATATATATATATATATATATATATATATATATATATATATGGTTGGGTTCGGGTGAGAAGCATACTACCGGTGAGAAGGAAAGAAGTAATTTGATTGGTCCACGTGTCCAAAAATAAATTAAAAATACGAGACACGCGTATTCCCCCAATTAATTAGTAACACCCACCCAAATTAATTAGTAACACCCACACTCTCACACGGAATGCTAATTAATTGCACGCACCAATCAACAAAATTTACTAATTAAATTAGACAATGTACGTACATATGAAAAGTGTTTACATGGACTTTTAAAAATTATTTTTTGGCATTTTCACTTGTTAAAAAAATATAAAAAATATATTTTTGGGTGTATTTTAATTTAATCTACACATAGAGACCCATTTTGTATATGTTTTGTTGAAAAAAAAATGTGGTTCACAAGCTATAAAGAAGTGGTTCATCAAGTTACCAAGAAGTGGTTCAGCCCTTTTACTCTTAGTGGTTCAGCCCTTTTATTCATAGTGGTTCAGCCCTTTTTACTCTCAGTGGTTCAGCACTTTTACTCTCACTGAACCACTCTCTATTTAGTCACTGAACCACTCTTTATTTAGCCCTGAACCAATATCTATTTAGTCACTGAACCAATATCTATTTAGTCACTGAACCAATCTCTATTAAGTCACTGAACCACTCTCTATTTAGTCACTGAACCACTTGGTATTAAAACACTGAACCACTTGGTATAAACCTCTGAACCACTTGGTATATATATATACACATTATACATTACACACCTACAAATTAAATACACATTTTTCTTTTCATAAAATAGCTCGATCTTGATATGTTGTGATTCTCAGTAGTCCTAAATTTCCAAGATTAATTGATTGCTCTATTCTCTACAACTGACATATATGCACATTTGCCTTATTTCTGTTAATTTTTCGCTGCAACCATTTGATTACGATTTCATTATGTTGTGCAAGTAGATTTTCAAGAATGAAGCTGCTCAGCTAGAAAAGAAGCTCAACTCTCTTGAAATCTCTAAACAGTATGCAGTACTTGTTCACAGTTAATTACCTGATCTTAATTACTTGGCTGTTTCTTTGATTTGTTCCTTGATTACCTGCATACATATATATATATATATATGCATATATATTCTGAAAATCAACATAAAGCCATTCAAAACCAAATCAAATGAACAATTCCATATATACCACAACACTTCATTCAGTACTCTACTAAAATTTCCTTCTAAAAATCAAATACATTCGGGGTCGCGTGAGATCGAAACTAAAAATAAATAATTAAATTTTTTAGTCACTGAACCACTTAGTATAAAAACTTTGAACCACTTGGTATTAATACCCTAAACCACTTGGTATTAAAAAAAATAAATAATTAAATTTTTTAGTCACTGAACCAATCTCTATTTAGTCACTGAACCACTCTCTATTTAGTCACTGAACCACTCTCTATTTAGTCACTGAACCACTCTCTATTTAGTCACTGAACCACTCTCTATTTAGTCACTGAACCACTCTCTATTTAGTCACTGAACCACTCTTTATTTAGTACTGAACCAATCTCTATTTAGTACTGAACCAATCTCTATTAAGTCACTGAACCACTCTCTATTTAGTCACTGAACCACTTGGTATTAAAACACTGAACCACTTGGTATAAACCTCTGAACCAATTAATATAAAACCATTGAGGATGACACTGCTAGTGAGTCTCTAATTCAAATCTCTAAGTCTCCGTCTTCCTGGATCAAATCCAGGGCCCACCACCTCCTTGATAGGTGCGCCTCCTTCTTCTCCAACCTCGGCGGTGCCAGGTCCGGCCGCCGGACGACCAGCACCTCCGAGTTCCGATACGATCCGTTCAGCTACGCTCTCAATTTCGAAGATGATTCGGTCGACGATTTTCCGGTCAAGAACTTCTCATCCAGGCTGCCGCCGTCTTCACCTCCCAATGCTCAATTTCCAGCGGTCATTTGTTGAGATTAGTTTCTTTGGATTTTTCCTAAATCTTAAGTACGTAATTAATTAGGAATTCGTACTGTTAAAAGTGGTTTTGAGGGTTCTGAATTTATACATAGATTGCAGATTTAGGATTAGAAAATACAGTATCTGTTAATTAAGTATGAGCACCTATATCCTTTAAAGTTAATGCCGAAGGAAGGTAAAGTAGCCTCATCGCATCAATTGCCTTCAATGACATCGCGTGAACTTATTGAAAAAGGAGAAGCGCCTGAACTTATTTTTTTTATAGAAAAAATCTGATCCGTTTCCACCAATGACATCGCTTCTTTCCTTCTTACCGGACTGAAGGCTTCTCACTTGAACCCTCCCATATATATATATATATATATATATATATATATATATATATATATATATATATATAAAACTTACGTTTTCTGTAATAAAAATAATGTGGCAACTGGCAAACACAAGTTTGTGGAAGATGCGACGGGGGTGTGTCAGTATACAAGCCATAAACCCTACTATTCCACAAACCTACTTGGATTAATTAATGGATTAATTGAAATCTTCATCATCTTCTTCTTCTTCGGTTTGTTTCATGCTGCGGCTGCCTATCAATTTAACCCTTCTTCTTTAAATTTTTAATACATTTCAACAATTTGGCAAATCTCTTTCCAATCTGTCAAATGGTGGGTACCAGTACCAGCTACTCCTCCTCCCTCTCGCTTTAATTGCTGTTCTGCATTTCGTTGAATCTCTCGATGATTTTTCGAAGAATCTGCACCTCTCTATCTCACATCCATCTAAACCCTCTCCCAATTCCAACTATACCTTGCAATTTCCATCTCAAATCTCATTCAATCCATTTCCCCAATCAGCCCAAACCCTACCCATTTCCAAACCCTAATTCTCTAACCCACAGGAACCGATTCAGCTCGTCCAATTACCAAATGTCTGACGCTCGCCGGCCTCCGGTTGTTCCCATCCCGGACCCGGCCCGCGTCGATCGGGCGGAGCTGCTCTGCGCACTCGAATCCTCGCTCGGTTCACCCTTTAGCCACGAGCCCCTTGCGCCGCAGCCGTGTCCGATTATCATTGTGATTAGTGGACCGAGTGGAGTGGGCAAAGACACTGTGATCAAAGGGCTAAGGGAGGTTAGGGAGAACATACATTTCGTCGTCACGGCGACGAGCCGGCCTGTTAGGCCCGGCGAGGTGCATGGCAAAGACTATTTCTTTGTGAGCAAGGACGAGTTTTTGGCTATGGTGGATAAAGATGAGCTCTTGGAGTATGCTATGGTGTATGGGGATTATAAGGGGATCCCTAAGCAGCAGATAAGGGAGTATATGGCCAGGGGATATGACATTGTTCTTAGGGTTGATATTCAGGGTGCTGCGACGTTGAGGAAGATTCTTGGGAGGTCAGCGGTTTTTGTGTTTGTGACAGCAGAAAGCGAGTATTCAATGGTGAATAGGCTGATTGATAGGGAGACGGAGACGAAGGAGGCTCTGTTGGTGAGGCTCGCCACTGCCCGGGAGGAGATGAGGCATGCAAAGAACTTCGATTATGTGGTTGTGAATGCAGATGGGAAACTTGAGGATGCGGTGAGGTTGGTGGAGTCTATAATTGACGCCGAGAAGGCCAAGGTGAATAGGAGGAATGTAGCGATTTAGTGGGAATTCTTTATCTGTTTTGTCTTGCAAGGTATATAGACTTCATCTACTTGCCTGACTTTATAACTTCATAAAGTGTATATCAATATGTGAGTGTTTATGATGCCGTGGTTTGCAATATAGACTTTTTTTTTTATGTATGCTTTAAATGATGAAAGTTGGTACTCGGTAATTGACAGTGAGTCTTGTGACGTGTGCCCGAGTGTCCAAGATAGGTCAGCATATATGCAGTGAAATTTTAATGATGTCTTGTGTGCGGTTTCATGTGAGCCTTACTTAGCTGATGATGATCCCTCCATGAAGTAGAAAATGTTTAGTTTGTTTCATCTCTTTGTTAAGGTCCCTTCATCCTCATGATTGAAGTAATTGTTGAGTTGATTAGACACATTGATGGTGTGCTGTTTGAGAAATGAATGCTTAGGATCTCCTGGGAGTTAATTTCATTGCTAGTAGCTCGAATCTAACTCTAATTCATCCATAATCTTTGGTTTCTTGTGTGTGCAGTTTCAACAGCTTAGTATCATTGTTTTAGAGGGGAAGCTTGCTATCTAGTTGTACTTTGTTAGTTAACAAATGCGAGTCTTGTCTGTGATTCGGAGTTCCAAGAGAAAAAAAAAAGAAGACTTTTTCCAGTGCACCTGATGGAGATTATTTGTCTGAGTTCATATTAGGTATTCCCTCATTTACCCTCCCCGTTTATTCCCAGTAAGTCCACTGGCCGTCTTTCTAGATCCCTCTCCCCCCAGCTGTTCAGGTTTTAAGCTACATTGTAGAACTGAACAACGGGCCTGTTATCTGGCTGATAAAATGTCTAGTTTTATGTGTTGCCTCATTTTTTCTCATAGTCTCCACTTGATGGCATATTAACGTTCGCTGTTTTGTGAAATTACGTGACCTTTTAGTGTTATCCACATTAGCCAGGAAGTTACACTTTATGCTTGTAGTGAGTTTACATTTATGTGACCTAGTTTGTTATTTATATAGACCCAGTTCTCATTATATTATAATTTCAAGCTGTAATAGGGCCTTTGCCAACACATTTTCTTCCCTAAGATTTTCTATTAAGAAAATTCTCTAGTGTATGTAGCTATGGGTTGTGGGGAGGTTCACTACCTACCAGAACATTATCAATGTCATATTTTAATAAACCAAGAGACATTCGTTTTGCATAACCGTGATTATGCAAACTGTGGCTTGAGGTGAAGATCCCGATTTCTTGTTTGTTTGGAATTTTGTACGAGGTGTGGAAGTTCTTGTTAACCCTTTGGTGTAGATCTCTGTTTTCTGTTCAACAGTTGGTTAAATCTCTGTCCAGTTGATACCCAGATTCATGGTCAAGCATCTCTTTAGTCTTTACTATGAAAAGCAAAGGCCAATTCTCAATAGTTGGCTGCATTTTTATTTTGGAATTTTTTGGCCTTTATCCATTATCATGCTATAATAGGTTACATATATTCTTCACTTAAGAAACATATACCTTTTTCGGCAGGAGGGCAACGCTATACAATACAACAAATGAGGAGTTCAACTGACCAAGCTGGGATAGCCTGCCGACAGATGCATGCGCCTTATTTATGACACTGGAAGAAACTTGCAAGTTAGTAAAGAGCTGATAATTACAACACAAGTGGAACCTGAGGATTGCTTCATTTGTCGATTTCTATCATTTGGATCCAGTTCTTGCTTGCTTGATACAGATACATCTAAATGTAGTCGTCAGTCAAGTGTTTTAATCTCGAGTGCCAACTGTTTTTGTCCTTTTTCACAACAAATGCTAATTGATATTGTTAATTTGTTGATGATTTATGCCTAATCATGACATTTCCCAACAACTCCGACGGATCTAGACCCTGTCCCAATGCCAACAAGGACATGACATTGGAACAAATACATTCAATTTCTAGTTGCAGTAAGTTGAGATTCTGAACAGATGCATACATCAACAATTACGAAATCCAACAAGAAACTGGTTAGTTAGGGTTTTTCAAGAACCAAACAGTTAACTACATATGTAATGTAGTAAGAACCTTTCATCTTATGCACATCAAAGAATCATGATCGTCCAGCAACACAAATTACAGATATCCCAACCTTCCATTCAAATTCAAGCTTCCTCCCCCTTCAACAAACATTCATTCCTATGGCTGATATTCTCTGACCGGCCAACACAAAATCACTAACCCAAACATATTCATGTTATGGTGGCAGCTCCCTATTTTTCTGCCTTGTAGCAGCCCCCTTGGCTTATCTTTCGGGTTACTTGCGTTTCTCAAAAGACGAAACCATTCTTTCCATGACACAAGATTGTTCTTCTTTAGAGTTTGCTGGACTACCGGCTGCTCTTGAAGAAGTTCTTGTCCCAACGACGAAACAATCCCTCCATGATGTTATGGCCTGAAGGGCTCTTTTCGACAGTCAATGTGGCTTTTGTGCCATCTGCAGAATCCGATATTGAAGGCTTCATGGCATTCACTGGTGCTGGCGGAGCATTGGCATCAACAGGATCAACGGGGTTATCTGGTTCTACAAGCAACTTGTCCTCGGGAGCTGAGTTGTTCATGTCAACTGCCAAAGAAGAATTTGCATCTGTGTTAGGTGGTGAACTGGAACTCTTTTCTGTTGAAGGCATCTCAGGTACACTTTTGTTGGAGGATTCCGTGGAGATGGAACCATTGCACAGAAGAGTATCTTCTTTATGTGGTTGGCTCACACTGAAATCCTTCAAGGACTCCATCATTGCTATCATTATCATCTGAAGATTTCCAAGTAATAAGTTATTAGAATTCTACTCGGGTTTGATATTTCTCACCCATTAATTAATATGATAAAGCAAAGTTATGGTTACCCTCTCTTCGTCCTCCTCATCACAAGGGAAATCTGGTGAGTAATCCAGGGGATACTCTACGTACTGATCATCGTCAATTGACATAGGGACATGAGGACCATAGGGAACTCCATTTGATAGTTCAAAGCTAATCATTTGGGATGAAGACTGGGGAGAGCTACTCTTGGCCGTTTCTTCCTGTAAAAATTTGTAAGAAATCAGATCTTTCTTGTTTTTCTTCATTTTGTAGGTTGCAGCAGTAAGGGCTTTATTCCCCACTTTTGTGCCACAATACTTGCTCCAAGTGGATATGCTCACGCAGGTTGACTTGTGGATATAGAATAATTGACAGTTAAATGCACTACTGTGAACGTGGACTTGTATTGCTAGTGCTGAACGTGGACTTGTGTAGCTAGTGCTGGTCAAAATGACTCACTTTTTGATGTGGTCAACCGTTGACGACTGAACCCAAAACAATTACCAAACCCTCAAACATGACATCAGAATCATTGGATCAAAGTCAGAACAATGAAAAGATACCTTCGATTCAGACTGTTCTTCACCTGAAGTGACTGGAGCCTAACGAGATCGATAACAAGATTAGTGACAAGTGAATCTTAATAAATAGCACCAAAGTATATACACTAACATGAACTATGAAAAGATACCTTTGGCTCAGGTTGTTCCTCTCCTAAAGTAGGTGGAACCTAAGGAGATTAATCACAAGATTAGGCATAAGCAAATCTTAATAAATAAATTAAATAACACCAATGTAGAAACACCAACATTACAAACAAGTCAGACATGTTATTACTAAAGCTTTTCAAGATCATGAAACAATCGCAAAGATTATCCTAATGCTTGAATCAAATTTTCAACTGAAGAAGAAACTAACCTCTATACGACTCATTTGCCTCTTGGAACGCAGCTGCTCAATTGCATCTTGCGTTCCACTGGTTTCAGCTTCTCTCCCGGCTAAACATCAAATGACATGAAACATCAGTATCCTAGATCAGGATCAATAAAAACTAGAATTCAAGAAGAATAAATATAAAGGTACTAGAGATGTGCCTTTAGAAGCAGGATCAGGGTTGCTGGCTCCATATCCTATCCCTTGTAAAGCATTCCAAGTAGCCTAATGGTAGAAAGAAACGGCATTGGTTATTCAAGACAAAGACAAAGTATGGAAAATCATAACTACAATGTGACTTACCTTGTCAATATAGTCATGCATATGAACCGGGTCCAAGAAATTCCCACTGACCCCATCATCTGGAGGTTGCAGAACGTTGCTAAAGAATATACTTACAGAATCAAAATAGAACTGTGGCCTCGGAGAATTATGGTCACCCTCAAATTTGATGATATTTTTATCTCCCTACCAAAGTCATATGCCATAAACCACAAATCAGCTGTGGAAGAAACTCCTATCTTAGGAAAGAAACCCCTATCTTAAGGAAAATGTCATTTTTTGTTCATTTGTTCAAGTAATAACCAGTGCTGCCATGATCCTCTAGAGGAAAAACCCAATGGTGTTAACTCATAGTCCTCAAACCCTTTTCAAATAGGGCTACCAGTATTAAACACTACCATATTTATAATTTTTTTTATTAAAATAAATGCTTTTACTTTTTTAATCCATTAGCTCCTAGGGTTTATGCACACAGCCCTAGGGTTGTCTTCCTTTTTTAGTTCTAAATGTGTGCCCATAGCACACATTAGAAAAACCCTTAAACATATGTCATCAAGTTTCTACTATTAGTCAGTGATAAACTTGCAGCTACCCCCTTTCATGTGTAGATGAAGATATCCAATCAGTATGACAGAAGATTATTACCTCATAAGCTTCAAATATACGATCTGAGTGGTGAGGTTGGATAAAATCATCATCAACGGCATGTCCTAGAAGTACTGGAACGAAAGATGACTTTGCCACCTAATGAGTTCATAAACAACAATAGTGATATTTTAAAATTAAAAATCTGTCAGTGTCATCACTGCCTTTGTATTCTCAAGGTCACAATCAACCAGCATCTTACACAACACTGAACGAATATAAACCATTTGACTACAAGTTTTAGACGACGCAAAGCATTAAAGGAAAAATCAGATAAGAAACTCCTCAAGGCCTTTGTTCATAGGCTGGGTAAGCTTCTCACAATCACATGATGTTTTGCATATTAGATTAATGATTTAGCCTTCAGTAAATTTGAAGTTGATCAAATTTCAAATTTGAGAGCCTCTGGTCTTCACAGAGGAGAAAATAAAATACAAATAAAGATTGTACTCAAACCCTTTTTCCACTTGAACTTTATTTAATATCTACATATCCTTTTTTCATTAGAAGAGCTACATCAGCAAACTCTGATATATGCATCCTTTTACTTAGCTGAGAGTCCATTTCATACATAAATACAAACAATAACATTCATATCCAGGAATTCAAAAGGTCACTCTCTTGACAATTATCATCAGCAAAGAAAGACTAAAACTATCCATCAGCAAATTAGCTGGTATGCATATTGATTCTACAAAGCACTATAGTCATCCACTGACATAAATATTGAGCATCCTCAAATTAATCCTAGTGAAGTTAAACAGAAGCCGATACAAGTAAAGAAAAAGGTAGAACAAAGATTTCTACCTTGATGGTGTTCAACTCCGTTATATCAAATTTTGCCTTCTTCTGAACTGCTCTTCGCATATACTGTATTGCAAATTTCACCTGTAATAGAAAGGGTAAAAGGATGAAAAGCTGTTAGTTCAAAGAAAAAAATCAACAGCCAGGTTTCCAAGATGTTTGAATTTCTTGGCATTGGTTTAAGGATGAAAATAAACAGAGAATGAGTAGAAAGTTGCATATAGGAGGACCAGGAAACTGTTGATCCAAACAAAGACCCAGGGAAGAAAAAGCATCCAAAAGATGCTTACAAGAGCCTGTATAGCTGTACAACTCCAAAATGTACAAAATTATCATAAAAAAGCAATTGCTTACGGTGAACTTAGGTAGCCGGACTTTATAGGTATCTACCAGTTCCATCATCAAGTCAACTAAATCAGAAAAGGGGCTATCAAGGACCATCCCTGCGATTGAAGGATCCTCTGCTCCATACATCAGGCTGTAAAACAGAAGATATTAGGCACATAAATCTTCCAAATAACAAGAAGTGTAACAAGGGTAAAAGAAAACACATAATGAGCCTCTGCAGAAAATGGATATGATGCTCATCAACCAATGTTGAATAGGGCAACCTGGATAAAAGAACAATCAATAACTAAAGAATAAGAATCATAACAAACACAATTATCCATCCACCTGGTAACAGCACCCATGGAGCGGCCCCACAAACCTATCATAGTTACATTCCCATCTGATCGCAGATGATCGACAACAGCCCTAAGATCATCCCTCTGCAATCAAACAAAAAAAAATTATGACAGAATATCAATCAACAAATAGTAGGATTATTAAACTAAGCCATCGTTCAGTCGCATAGATGCATGCATTACCCAAACAGGCAGAATCATCAATCATATCATCGTTCAAGAAAATAATTTAAAAGGAACCTGGCAACGCTTTCATTCAGCAGGATTCACTGGGTTGATGTTGTTGTTGTTTAAGCTAAAATTACCCCTTCCCCAATTAAGGCCAAAAAGAAAGGGAATATAGGGTTTCTTCATAAGCATGCATATTTCTAAAACATCAACTATTTTGATAGACAGGGAGCACTTTACTTGAGAGTCACAAATGAAGAAAAGGCAATCACATGAACATTGCAAAAGAACCCATGCAAGTGAGATCAAATTTATAGAAGGTATATGAATCAAGTCATTCTGAGGAGTATAATGAATTAACTATGCTACTCACTTCATTCCACCCTAAAGTGACATGCTCTCCACCAGAAAGTCCAGATCCTGAAAAGTCAAGGGTGAAAACTGTAATGTTCAAGGGCAGCAATATTATTGCAGCTTCACTGGCATCAGCCCTGCACCCACTGAAATCATGTGAAATTCTATTTAGTATCAACAAACTATATAATGATAGAAATTAGTGCTTGATTGTAATTTATTCACAAGGATAATAAAAAGTAAGCAAACAGTAATAACAATCACTGGCGTCTTGTGGAGAATGATGTTTCGATTTGGCATGCTTTATTTAAACCACAAAGGATAGGCTCAAAGTATCTACAAGAATGAGAAATATCTGATCAACTAGACAACCACTTATACAGACCTAGTAGGCTAGTAATCTACCTGTTACCATGGCAATATATTACACAGGGCAATGCCTTTCCCTCAGGACTTACAATGGGGATGTAGTGACTACATTGAAGAACATCCCCCCTACTATTCTTGACCTGCAGAAAGTTCAAAGCCTTCTTAGTTAGATTTACATAAAATTAAAATTAACACCCAAAAGGAGCTTCATTCAGTTGAAACAAGATTTACATACAAAATGAACTAGGGTTATAATCCATGTAAAATGCAGAGCACCCACAGGAAAACAACCCCATCATGGATCTGATTCATTTCACATACAAAATCCCGGAAAGTAGACACTAATTTTTTTTCTTCAAAATTCTTTAAATGCAGAATATCAAATGATAGAATATGCAAATGATTTTACAGAAGAATAACATTTGTTCATATGCCATCACAGTGTTCAGTCTTGTGAATCAACTACAAAAACAAATTAATGCAAACAGACCCAGAATCTGACCTCTATGTCCTTCCGTTTAAACCACTTCCCTTTCAGCAAGAACTCTTCATCCAGCAAGTCACTTTCAGGATTATATTCAGCCCTGCAACAGTGCAACATGACAAAGATCACATCCATTCAATTCATGATGCGAGGAAAAAGAAACTTAATGTATAACATTTAAGAATTACTACTAAAGGATTTATAGTTCTTTCATGGTTATAGAATTTTGTATACTTGCAAGCACACAGACCAAGTGGATATCAAAATCCAATTAGTGTGACTTTTTGGAGTTGTCTCACACCAAATATTTTCCTTTTGATACACAGCAAAAGGCAGTAAATACTTGTAAATTAAATTTATGAAGAAAACGTTTATATCCATTAACATCTTTTTTAATCAGCAAAATAAGAAAAAGTATGAATTATAAGTATGACTTTGCAAAGATGAAATAGAATACTTCAATGTCCATAGAAACTGACAGCATGATACTTCATTTAAATAGCCTTCAACATACATTCTCCTCGCCACTCCCAGAGAATGCAAGTTAATGCTTTGTATGCAATGTAACCAATGTTACTTAAATTGGATATGACTCTTGGACACCATTATCATTATGCAATCCCCTATCATTTAGGTTACTGGGACTTCATCCCGATCTTAGCTTTAAAAGACACAAGGCACACCGAGGCGCAAGGGTCCTTGGAGCCTAGGCACAGAGCGCAGGTGCACGCCTATTGTAGGGGAGGCGGCACTTCAGTTTTTCATGTTTTACAAATAGTTTTATTTAATTTTAAGGACCTGAAAACAGTGGTTGAAAAAGTGAACTAGGGTCTTAATTAGCGGCCCATACTCTTATATCAGTAGATTTCACATAGAGGTCTGTTGTTATTTAACTACAACCCGAGGCCGTTATTAATAGGAGAAAACTAAGAAAGTAAGAAGCCCGTGAAGAACAGAGGAGAAGAAGAAGATCGGAAAAATGGAGAATGAGAAGATAAGAAGAGAGGTGAAGGGGAAACACACCGAGGCGCAGCGCCTTGTGCCTGGCCAAAAGTGCACCAAGGCGCGCACCTGGTTGCGCCTGCTGTAGTGAGCTTTGCCTGGCCATGGAAAGGCGCTAAGGCCAGCGCTTGGGCGTGCCCTGCTTTTTAAAACTAAGATCCTGATATTGGATATTCTTATTGAATCTATGGGATTGTCAATACAAATTCAAGACTAGTCAAATTTGTACAAATACTTGTAATCTAGTTAGAAACTTAGAAAAACAAAATAAAACGCAACTATGGTAAACTTGCATGTAATTAACTCAAGTCATGATTACCATAACAATCTCTATCATAACAGTCTCCTATACTGCTAATCAAGGAGTGAATGAATATCCGTGTCATATCATGCAATTCAGGTACAACACCGAAAATGAAGATTCCAAGTAACATAGTTCCATGTATTACATTCTGTATTATACTTACATTACTATAAAAATATAGCATACCTCATATAGATAAGCTACTCATTTACTCTATTTCTGAAGGGGCTAACAATTTCAGGAAAATATTAAAGGAACACAAAAATTATTTTGGCAAGTAGAATTGTTTCATATATTTACACTGTTAACCCTCTATACACACTAGTAACTTATAATTTGTTCTACCTCCAAAATACTAAACAAGATTTTAGTGACTTTAACTCCATTATTTTTCATGCTCTTAAACGTATTCCAGAATACTCGAGCGTCAAAAGGTTAATGAATCATAACACTCAAGAATTAAGTGTTCGCTTCAATAACATTCTCTATACTTCTATAAATGCATCCTGTTTTTTTTTTTTCAAAACCTTACACTAGCAAAGGAATCCCCTGTCCACGCCGTGAAAATTTACTTCCTATACAATTCATTTTCACATTTCAGAATTCTTAGCTCTTAACTGAATGAAGAGCATAGATACTTAACATCACCCAAAAAAGCTTTTACAAGATAGATACTATTTGACTACATTACAAAATTATTAGTTAGACTTTACGCCTCTTTCTGTCTCCTACACAAGATTTAATGGCAATGATCAATAGCATGCATCCACAAAATTGGTATTTTGTTAACGTCATAAGGCTATGAAAAATAGCTCACTAGATCCTAGACCCCATTCTCTCTTCTTCACTTGGATCCCTCATTAATTCGAATATGGGCAGTGACCTATAACCTATTCGTACCAAGAAGACAATAAGCTAAGACGACAAGAAAAGATATCAAACCACAAACAATAGTCTTAGCAAGCTCAGTTCTTATAAGTGAATCATCCATGCCTGTCGAGCTTTGAAAAAGAAAGGCTAAAAAGAGATCACCTAAAACAGCCTACAGAGATATTCCAGGGCCAAAAAAAAAAACCTACCGACAAATTGTAGTATTGATAAACAGCTTGATCTGCGAGTTAATCAAATTTCGCAGAATCAATAACTGATTAAGACATACCGATCCTATAACCTACACCCTCAGATTTTCACAAAATGTACAAATCTATCGAGTTACACTCAAAATCAGGAAAACCAACACGGATTTACCAAAAATTAAATCGGGAATCAGACTGAAAGGAATGAATTAGATATGTGCCATACCTGGGAGGTCGGATTATGAAGTTGACAAGCTGCTCCATGTAGATCCGAGAGTTTGCGATAACTCAGAATAGCTTTTAGTTGCAATTATGTACAACCCGTGAAAGATTAGAAAACAGTGAACAATCAAGAGTTTCCCTAATCTCCCATAGACCACTAGACTGACAGTAGTACCACCGAACAAGAGACGAATCGCTGAACCCTAGGGCAGCTACTTTGGAATTTCTTGATTAAATTTCCCTTTTCCTGGGCGGTTGCGTTGCGTAGAGTTCCTTTCAGATAACAAGAACAAGCTACAACAACACACCAACAACGCAACAAAAATCTGATCTCAATAAATCCAAACCCCCCACTGAATCGAAAAGTTCCTTCAATTTCGAATGAATCTTGATGTGGTTCGGTCTTCAATGAGTGCGCCAACACGACGTGTTTGGTTGCGTGAAGCGTGAAAGAGTGGGAAGGGGAAGTGGGGGTCACGCGTGTGAAGGAGCGCTCTCATTGGCTGATTGGGAAAGCCGCTTTTACTGTGAAGTTCGCACGTGTGAAGGAAGCTAGGAAGAAACCCACCTTGTCGAGGAACATGCCCAACAGCTTCTCTAAATAATTCTCCAAAATGGAGAATTATAAATCACATATTTTGGATTTTTTAAATTCTCCATTATGGAATTTACCCCAAAATATATAGAGTTTTTTCCAAATTTAGGGAAATATCTCCATTTTTTCTCCTCATTCTCTATTTTGGAGAATGTAATGGGGAAGCTGTTGGACCAAAACCAACCTTGATATTCTCCAAAAATCCATTATGGAGAACCGGTTGGAGTTGCTCTAAGGAATTGAAAGGATGTGTTTGATTTCCAATGAATTTTAGGGTATTTCTAGGGGTGGGCATGGGACGGGACGGGATTGGGGTAATCCCGCGTCCCGTCCCGCGTATTTTTTGCGGGACGGGATCGGGACGGGATTGAATATTTTTTTTTCAAATCCCGTCGGGTCTTATTCCTCACGGGACGGGAACGGGATTTATCCCTCATAAAAAAGATTAAAATACAATCTAAAATAATAGTAAGTTTTTTTTTAAAAAAAAAAACTTCATCCATAATTCATACAAATTAAATTCATGCATGCATAATACTATAAATGTAAATGTTAATTCATGCATATAACAGTAAGTGTTGTGATCTGGACCACAACCGTGTGGATCTGTTAGTTGGTCACCTAATTTCGTAAAAGGAAGAGATAGAAGATGAATGATAGAGAGGAAGATAGAACATTACAGAGAAGGGAAGAAGAGATCAAAAGAGAATGAGAGGTGAAATGGGCTTTACATTCAACATGCCCATATTGTAAATGTAAATGTTAATTAGCATTAAGTCTTATTTTTTAAAAGGTCATTAGGCCAACAATATTATTTCTTATACGCAGTATATTTTTAATGTTTTTATTATTATTCTAAATTTTAAATTTTGGGTTTAAATAAATGTTAAGGTATAATGTAAATATATTCTTATATTTTTATTAAATTTAATTAAATATAATATATATATATATATGCGGGACGGGACGGGATTTGTGGGATTCGAACTCTCCATCATGCGTCCCGTCCCGCGTAATTTTTGCGGGACGGGATTGAAATTTTTTTTTTCTAAATCCCACCGGGATCGGGATGGGATCGGGACGGGATGCAGGACGGGACGGGATTTGCGGGATTTGTGCCCACCCCTAGGTATTTCAATTGTATTATGTTTATAATATAAATAGGTAAGGTGTATTTGGATTTCACGATATATTAATTATAACACAATTATTTTTATCTCGATTTATGTGATTATTTGGTTACATTAATTTTTTACTTCGGTTTTTACGAGATTTTTATTTGTACAATCAAACGCTCACATAAAATGAGGTAAAATAATTACATTATAATCAAAATGCAATGGAATCCAAACACACCCTAAATTATAATAATTATAAATATTTGAATATCGATTGTTTAGTATTTTTATAATGTGTTTGAAATAACATAAATTTTAAATAAAATATAATGTAAATTATATTAATTAACCACTCATTATTGTATAAATTTTATAATTGCATTATAAACTTAATTTATTTGATTGACAAAATTTATAATGCATTTTATTTAAAATTTATGTTATTTCAAACACATTATTAAATCCATTTAACATTGTTCGCTACGGGGTGGAGTGTAGGAGATTCAAATATTTAAAACAAAACAAAGCATAACTAGACTATCTCCCTGTCCCAAACAAATAATACAAGAATCCCCTCCCTTGTAGTAGTAGGGTAATTCAGGATCGAATCCACGAGGAGGTATGTCAGCGCTTCCCTTGTTGTACTCACGATCAAAGCTTTCGACCTCAGCAGACACTCGATATCGAGTATACTGGTCGATATCGACCTCAGTTCTGGTCGATTTCCTAGCGCAGTTCCTGTAGAAGACAAAACAACAAGTCGACGTCGAGACAGACCTCGATATCGATAATAGACCTCGATATCGACCCTTACGGTTGATTTCGATGCTTGTCACAGAAACTGTTTTCGTAACCAATTTGTCGGAAAAGAGTCCGAAGAAAATAGGATGGAGAAGGAAGATGAACAGAAATAAAACTTAAGACTTTTATGAAGAATTCAATTAATTAAAAGGCTTCCAAAGTCGGAGTTTCATGCCACAACGATAACAATGCAAGTTTCATGCTAAAGCTATGAAATTTAATGTCTTTCCGTCAAATAACTTTCGTTATCAACACTTAGGTGATTAGAGGCTCTCGCATAATTCCTAAGATTTACTATCCCATTCATGAGCAATTCAAGTTTACAATATGAGTGGCTTTCGCTTCAATAATGCAAGTAATGAATCTCCCTAACTTTCGCAAAGGATCATGCATGGGGTAGAAGACGGAATCGCATAAAAGTCATACCTTTGATGCACTTACCTCACATTGCTATCGTCGGGCTCACCCCGACCCTAGAAGTGGGTTGACTACTCGCTCCTCATCATGCACATCATCATCATTATTGTTGAAAGAAAGCTACTTTGAATTAAAACTTCAAAAGAAAGTACAACCGAACAAGCCACTCCGCTCTCGCTTTACAACTCCACTCGGCCTCCTCTCTCTCTCTACTCGTCACTACTCTCTATTGAAACTGAATTGTGTGTGAAATCTAATTATCTAAACTCAGCCCTATTGGCCTCTATTTATAGATGTCGATAAGGACTCGAAACCTTATCTTTATTCTCTAAGATAAAACTAAAATAAAAGTAAAAAACTAAAACTTCATGGTAACTCAGCCTCCTCCTGATAGATCTGGTATGGAAGATAAGAAATCTCGACTTTTGGATAGACGTGCAAGCTTTGGATAGAATTCTATCAAAATCGGAGTCGGATTCCTCTGCTGACATGGTCGATATCGACCCTTAGACATCGATATCGACCCCTTCAAAACTTCATCTCGAGCTTCTCCTTCTCCTACTCGAACTGGCACTCGACTTCTATCAATTTGGTCGATCTGGCAGCATCGATATCGACCCCCAGACGTCGATATCGACCTCTTCTGTGTCGACATGCTCTGTTTCATTTCCTGCTCGATTCCTATGTCTCTGATGTACTCGATGTCGAGGTCTCCAGTCGATTTCGACCTCTTCAGAAGATTTCGAGTTCTTTTTCCGCTCTTCCGAATTCGTCCATTTTTATCCTGTTTTCTGCGAAATCACATGCAAACTCGTGCAAACCCATATAGTTGACATTTAAGCGTAAACTACACTAATCCCATGTTTTCCCATTAATATGCATGCAAAAGACGATAAAATGGATTCATATGTGCATAGAAAATATGGCAATTTGCGCGCACATCAAACACCCCATACTTAAGCTTGCTTGTCCCCTAACAATACTTTTAATGGTCATTCAGGGGAAGAAAGTAAACTCTCAACATCATAGATTCATTTTTCATATGTCCCTACAATCAATTGCCATCCTTGATAAGGTACTTATGTCAACCAAGTCCATGCCTGTGCATAAAAGCAATTTCATACTCATAAAGGAGGTAATATGCAAAAAATAATTTTAGCGACATAGCATTAATAATCAAGAGGACTTTTGCAAGCTTGTGAGAAGTGGATTGGTAAAAGGCTAAAGGTGGGCTAATATTTGGCCATGTGGTGTTAAATCCGGGGAAACATACTTTCTTTCCAAAACATTCCATATTCCTTCTTCATAATGTCTCACCTTTCACTCATCGCTCAATGCTTTTTTCAATATATGCTTTTACCTCTCTAACCTTAGCACTGTCTTCTCGCGAGTCACAAACATGGGTGTCATGAATGGCCCCGGATACTTAGTACTTCGGACTCCTCAACTTGTGTCCCATCCTGCGGAACTATTATCTCAACGCAAGCATGGTCGACCCACCTTTATCTCCTGAGGTGATCGGATTTTTTCTCGCTCATTTAATTTTCCATATTTCATAATTCTTCCATTCCTGCCAACAACTTCATATATAATGCACAACTCCATATAACTCCAAAGATGACATCCATTCTCAAACTTGTCTCCGGACAAGGTATAAGGTATAAAAAATGGGCAATATGTGTATATGTGGAGCAATAAAGATAATGATAAGGCTCATATATGGCTTTGTGACTTTTGTAAATATGCATAGGTAAGGCTAGGATATGAACTTGTATAAATAAGCACTTGTATGGAATTTTCATAAAAAGTCATCCATCATCTTATCATGCATATGTCAAAAGCAACTTCAAATTTTCTTCTCCTTTATGTTTTTCTTTTTTTTTGCACTTCATTGGGACTTCCCTTAACTAGGCAATCTCATGTTATATCTCTAATGAATCTAATTTTGCATCATAGAGCTCTTTTTTATACTTTCATGACTCACTCTTATTTTCAAAATTTTTGATGGGGGTCATATTTCTCTTTTTTTTTTCGAAATAAAAACTAAATATGCATTAAAATAAATATGCAAATCTAATCTAAGTATGAATATGCAAGTAAGCCTTTCCCCTACCCTATACATAAAATTTACAGTGTCCTCACTGTATTAGAACTAGGGTTAAGAAGAAAACTTACTAAACCATCACAAATTTCAGGAGTCGAAGAAGACAACAGGCAGGGTCGATATCGACCCTTAACATCGATATCGATGTCTCTCTTGATTTCTGCCCAGGCTTCAGGGTGATCCGGCCTCGATCACAAACCTTATCTATGTCGACCTTAAGGTCGATTTCGATGTCGGACATCGATGTCGATGCCTTCTAAATGTGCTTTTCTCTTTCCCGCAATTTGAAAACTAAACACAAAACCAAATATGCAAAACAATAAAATGTCTAAAACCAAAACAAAAGCTGTCTAAAACCAAAACTAAGTCTTTGTTACAAGCTCTAGACTTTTAAGTCGCTAGGCCGACTTCCTCTTTCGCGCTTCTCAAGGCGGCATCTGACAGAGCCCATGTGGCTTGGGCCTCAAATATTACTCCTTTCTTGTCCCGCAGTTGCATTCCGCCGGGATTGATTTGATTCACCGTGAATGGTCCTAAGTTCTTATCCTTGAATCTTGTAGGGAACCAATGGTCCTTAGATTTGACAACATAGACTTTATCTCCTATCTCATATTGGCTTGAATCATCATCGGATACCCTACATAAGCGCACATGCCAAGGCACACCTCTTCCAAATAATGATAAGTCCTTAATAGTAATGGAACAAGAGGAATTCGTACCTTGACTTACCTTCTTCTCAGTCTGTGGCTCAGGTCGATGTCGATGTTCAGAGGTCGATATCGACCCCTGTTGTACTCCTGGAGGTTCAGTCAATTTAGAGGGTTTTTACTCGATATGATCAGGTCGATTTCGATATTCAGAGGTCGATGTCGATCCCTGTTGTACACCTGGAGGATTAGTCGATTTGGAGAGTTTTGACTCGATATGATCAGGTCGATTTCGACCCTCAGAGGTCGATATCGAGGTCTCCTTTCCTCCCTTCTCAGTGCTGATGGTGGTCGATTTCGATACGGCATGGTCGATATCGACCCTTGACCCCGATTTCGATGTTTCCTCTTTTCCTCCGTCGACCCCATACTTATGACCTGACACAGAATCTTGAACATTAGTGGTCGATATCGACTTACCTGGGTCGATTTCGATGTTCTGTTGAGCTCCTTCGTTCAAGATTTCCTCAACTTCCTCTACTTGGGCTTCATTGATGGCTTTTATCTCCATTGGCCCTTGATTTTTCACCGTCTCGTTGAAGGCATACTCTATCACCTCATCACTAATTGTGAATGAGAGCAATCCTTTCTTTACGCTGATGTTGGCATCGACGGTTGCTAGGAATGACCTACCTAAAATAATTGGACAAGCAGGGTCCTCCGCTATATCAACAACTAGAAAATCAGTAGGGACAAAGAATTTACCTACTTGTACTGGCACATCCGTTACTATCCCAGTTGGAATCACTACCGTGTTATTAGCCATGTACAATCTTGCATCCACGGGCTCCAGAGGACCTATCTTTACCTTGTGCCATATGGTTAGTGGCATCATGCTAACGCTAGCGCCCAAGTCAACTAAAGCATTAAATTTGAATTGACCTAGACCTATAGCGATAGAAAACTTACCTGGGTCCGCCCGCTTTTGTGGTAGCTCCAACCTGTTGCATTCCTCTGCGATCTCAGAGAGCGATCGCTTCTTACCCAAGATGTCTTTAAGGAACCTTACATAAGATGACATCTCGTGAAGTGCCTCTGTGAATGGTATAGAGACAGTAAGTCCTTGGAGCATCTTCACGAACCGTTGGAACTTCTTTTCCGCTGGGTCCTTAATTACCTTTCTAGATGGGTATGGCAACGCCTTCTTCTTTCCCGCGACTGCAGTAAGGTCGATATCGACATCAGTAGAGTCGATAACAACAGGAGGAGTCGATTTCTGTGGTGACGCAGATTCAGGGTTGACATCGACAGGAGGGTCGACATCGATGTCACCTTGGTCGATATCGACAGGAGGGGTCGATATCGACGTCTGTTCTGGCTTCTTCTCCTCCGCTTTTTGCTCGGACGTGTGTAATTGACGCCCACTCCTTAGATTTACTACTGCAATATGTCCAGTAGTTTTGCCCTTTTGGTTCGGACGTGAGTAAGTATGGTGGTAGGGCTCGATGGTGGTTTGGATCGGAAACAAAGGAGAACGATTTACCGGAAGGTTGTTTGTGTTCGAACAGGGGCGACGGAGCCTCGATGGCTTGGGGTGGCATCGGGAGCCTTCTGAGCTGCCTCGGGGCACTGGTGGACGTTGAGGGAGACGAAGGAGCTGAGGTGCTTCGGAAATAGAAGGGAGGAGGATAATGGTGGTGCCGGATGTGTTGAACGGAGTACCGGAAGGAGGATGTTGATGAAGTGTGTGGATTTGAACAATGGAGAGAGAGAGAAGAGGATGGATGGAAGGAGGTGGGTTGTTCAGAAATAAAAGGGGACAGAGGTGAAGGCTGGGGTGTAAAGAGGAGGCGCTGGTGTAGGCTCAAAAAGGGGGAAGTGAGGGATGGAGGTGAGGGCTGCAGTACAGAGAGGGTGTCGGGTGTGAGGTGAAGGTTGCAGATGGTTTATGTGGTAAAAAGGGGGGTCTAAGGGTTGTTGGGTAGTGTCTTAGGGTGGCTAAGGATGAAAGTCAAATATTATACCCGGTAATAAATTCCGAAACCCATTTTTTGACCTTAACCCGACACGATTTAAAATAAATAATCGAATCTAAATTAAATAACGAAACCCGAAAATATTTTTAAGCCTTGGAAAAAATAAAGCGGAATTATTCATTTTCAAATTTGAGTCACAAGTTTATGCCGGAATCGTTCGAAAGAATTTAAATCAGTCGTTGCCTCGAGAACGAAGATCTTTGAAATTTTTCGGAGTCTCAGAAATTAAATAACTTTTTATCAAAATCAAATTTATAATTATAAAAATATTATTTAAAAATATCGGTCTTTACAATTCACCTATCATTCAATGGTTAAGAGGGTGAATCAGGTGAAAATTCATGTGCACCACATCCCATCAAATTCAACGAAAAAACTTTAAAAAAAATCAATGCAATGATCAACACTTCAACAAACAAACAACTAGCAACATAAAATTAGATCCAACCCGGTTCTAGAGAGAAGGCAGAGGCCTTCTCTCTAGACTTGTCTACAGTAAAAGCCCTAAAACCATTCATGAAATCCCTAATTCGCTATCTGCTCATTATCATCCTCTCCGAATCAATCTAAGGGTGTGTATGGACAACCAAAAAAACTGTTAAAAATTATTCATTTGTGGGTGGTTATTTTTTAAACAACTTTTTTAGTTGTTTGGATGACCAAAATAAACTAAAAACGTGTTGAAAAATTGTGTTAAAAAATAAGCTACAAAATGGAGGTTATTTGGGTGTTTACTGTGCCTTTTATCTTATTTGATTTGAAAGTACCACAATACCCCTAATAACAACCAAATAAACTCCACTTTTTACAAATAAACTGTTTTTCTCCCCATACAGAGATTACCTTGTTGTTTAAATTTTTAACTACTTTTACCATCAGTTTATAAATTTTACCCTGTTTAATTATAATTTTAGTCAGTTTATTAACTCCGTCTCATATGAACCCTAACTCTTGGCCAAATTAACACCTCCCAACCTTATATATATCTTGGGGCCAGATTTTGCTGTTTTCAGTGGTTGTCCGTCCCTCTCCATGAATCATTGCTCGATTTTAAGGGGTTTGCGGTCCTCGTCCTCCGTGGACTAGCCTCGATTTCCAGCCGACCATTGTTTGCTCAACCTCCTGGGTTGTTGTCAGCGATGTTGGTGTGGTGTGGCTACTTCGATGTTTATGTGTTGCTCATTTCCTTTCTGCTTGTGGGTTTCTCCGGGTGTGTCACCTTCGTTGCTTCGGTAGCCAGGTCGTTGACGTTGTTCTTCCTGCTTGTAGCCTTCTCAAGGCGCGTCGATGGTGGTCGATCGCTTTCTTTCCTGCTTGGCTTGGAATGGAATAAAAAAATAATAAGGGAGGGGGGTACACATAATTCATTTGGTGCACAAATCCCGTGAGGGCCTAAATATCAAAAGGGTTTGAATAATCTTATTTGCTAAAATACACTAACCTTGCTCTATAAGGGTCTGAATCCTGAAAGGGCTTGATCAAATTCCAGACAAGGTTTTATAATCCCCGATAGGTATACCAAATTCTCATAAGGGTCAGGGCAAGGGTTCTTCTTGTCCTAAAACCCGCTAGGGCTTGAGTGAACAATATTAGATTAGTAATAATTTCTGGGTGCGTTTTGTTCGGGCCGTGTACGATGTTGCTTGGTGTGTCTTGGTGATCTATTGCTTAATTTGTTGGGGTTCTTCCATTCGGAGTTGGGATTGGCTGGGATCGTGATAGTGTGTACGGAAATATTTCTTGGAGGTTCGTCTTCACTACCCATAGGGATGCCTAAAGTATAGTTAGCCAACGGTGCTATTCTACGATGGTGCTTGACTTTGTCCATAGTCTACGTCCCAAATAACTTGATAGTTTTAAGTTTGCTTTGATTCTTCTTTCATTGTTTGTATTGCCTAATCGATCATTTGCACCTTTTCTTGTATTTATGTTGTATATTTGACGGTCTGTCATCTGCCAACTTGTCGGTCTCTCGAGCTTCAGACTTGTCTGAACTCGAATTTTCACTCAATATATAAAAAATAGCAACGTAAAATTAACTTAATCATATCAAATAAACAAGATGCATCATAAAAGTGTATGATACCATTAATGTTTGGTTTATCCAAGTGTTTCGTTTTTTCCCAGTTTAGGATTGTTTGTCTTATCATATGTTCCATGTTTTGGATAGTCACGTTGTTTCCATTATCGAATATTTTCTTATTTCTTGATATCCAAAGACACCACCAAGCAGTCGCTAGTTTCTTCCTTTGCTCTGGGGTTATTGTTTCAAAAATTATTGACATAATTCTCTTTATGTCTTGTTCATTTCTGTCTAATTCGTCTAGTCGTTTTTCTATTTCATGGTCGATTTTTCGGATGAGGTTTCTACAAATGTAGCACCGAGTGAATAATTTAGATAGATTCTAATAAATAAAAAATAATCTAAATATAAATAATTTAGATTATTATTGAGTCTGTTTCATAGGGATCTAGGGATGAACCGTACATTTAACATAAATTTCTTGGAAACACTCCTTGAGAGTTTCCAAGAAATTTCTCTTGTAAACTCTAAAGGAGTTTGATTGCTAAAAACTCGTCTATTTTGGATAAGAGACGTAAAACCATCGCTAGATTTAGTTTTCTTTCAAGTTAAGAACCACCTACCCACAAACCCTTTTATATCTAAAAAAAAGTTAAAAATATCAAATCATCACTTTATTTATCAAATTCAAAATATAAATTAAATATACAAACTAACTAATATAATAAAATCAGAAATCCGAAAGAAACGGCATATGCGATGGAATAAACCACCTGAAGGAACCTTCAAAATAAATTTCGATGGTAGTCACAACTACCATGGTTCTTCTGGTGCAGGTTTTATCATTCGCGACCACATGGGTTCGCTGGTTGGCTGCGGAGGCAAGTAGGTTACACTCGGGTCGCCGCTCAAGACGGAAGCTATGGGACTTCTTTTGGGCATCCAGATGGCGAAGGAGTTGGGTTTGACTAGCATCCACATTGAAGGCGACAACCTTACTGTGATCAACACAATCAAGGGATGCTGGTCCTGCCCATGGGAAATCGAGATGCTCACCACGGACATTCTCCTACTTCTCCGGTCCTTTGAGAATATTAGCTTCTCGCATTGCTTTCGGGAGATTAACAGATGTGCTGACCACATCTCTCGCCTCTTCCAGTCGGACGCATCTCCAAATGCTCGGGTTGATAGACACCTTTGTATCCTCATCCGCAAGGATGCTCTTGGGTGGTGGTCTAGTAGGGACTAGCCTCACCCAAATCCTTACCTGTATCAAAAAAAAATAAAAAAAATATGATTATATCATAAACATTAAATTTTAGGGGAAACAAAGATATATATTGGAAATGAAGTCATATACATTGAATTTTGTTAGAGCGACGACTCAATTTGAATTTTTATGGAAAATTCACCATGTGGATCTCAAACATCTGCAAACATGCGTAAGTGCAAATAAAATTCAATTAAAAAAGTAAAAATTTGTTTGTTAGAAAAATACAGCAACAATGCCACAACAAACATGTAAAACAAAATACATCAATTGAAAATTAATTAATTAAGCATCAATTAATTTAAATTGAAATTGAAGGTGGGTCCAGATTTAATATGAAATCGCCACATAAGCCTAGTGAAGGAGAGTGTCACGTGGTTTGAGAAACATTTGCTTTAGTATGATATTAGATATTAGATATAGATATAAATCATTCATTTTCTTCAGCTTGATTCACAATCATGGTGTGAAATATATTATGGTAATGAAAATCAGGTTTCAATATTAAATATAATAGGAATAAAAATACCAAAAATTAAAAATATCTAAGGTCGTCTAATAGTCTATTATAAGTCAAAAGTGGAATAATTGAGCTCTGATTAAATTACACATGACCTTAAAATGAGTAAAAACATAAATCATTTACTTTCTGCAGCCTGTTTCGCATGTATGGTGTAAAATCTATTATGGTTATGAAAATCAGTTGTCATTAGACTCTAATGAAAGTAAACATAAACAGTTTATAACTAACAACATTGATATTATTGAGTCTGTTTCATAGGCTAGCCATGAAAAAAAAATATGATGATGGAATTAAGGGTTCACTAATACATTAGGAATAAAAATAATATTTTTCTTATATGTAAAAGGTTTTGGCCAAATCCTTCATACAAAAGTGTTAACATCAGCTAGTGTTGTCAAGCACAATTTTTAGTTCTTACAAATCATTCAATTCTCTAACCAATTTCTTCCTTTACAACCCATTCGAATATTGCTCACGGTTAATCTTCCATCAATTTCATTCAAAATTTTCATACTTTAGCTCCATAAAGTTTATATATTTAAACCCACGATATCTTTTTTTCTCACATAATTTATATCAATTTGAGAGGTAATATGATGTGTAATATAGAAAATGTCATAAAGGACTAAACTCGGTTTTCTTAGGTGAAGAACTACAATGCAAAAAGAAGTGTGGAAGCGGTTGATTTCCTATTCTTTGTCAAATTCGATGTACTAATTGTCTCGAGAAAAAAACTTCCTCATGCCAACTGAAGATTTCAAACAATGGCGTAGTGAAGAGATTGAACAAAATGGTATGTTAATGGAAAATTGATTTTTTTTTAAATTTTATTTTGGTAGAGATTAGTGAAAAATTGATACGTGTTGAGTATTTTGTGTGGTATGTCAAATTTGACCGAAAATGTTATGAAAACAAACCCGAACATGGTCCCACACAAAAAAAAACCCGAACATCTACCCGAACCCGACCGGATAACCCGAACACGAACTTTTACCGATTTCGTGTGATATACAAAGTTTTAAAAAACTCCGTGTGGTGCCCACGAAGCTTTGTAAAGGTCCACATGATGCCCACGAGGTTTTTCAAAAGTTTATGTAATATCAATAATGGGTTTTAATATTGAAAAATTGAGATTAAAAATTATTATTGTACAGTATAATTTGAAAAAACACTACACGATTGGGTATTGGTTTGAATCTTTTTTAAAACTAGTTTTTTTTTATATAAATTTTCTTAGAGATAAACCAACCAATGTTTTTTCTCAAAAATCTTACGTATTGAATTTTTATTTGTTCTCAATATTTAGTTTTTATTTATAAGGAAATGAGGGAAAAAAAAGAACTACGGAGTATTACCCATTCACCATTGAAAAAAATTGATACAAAATTTTAAAATTACAAGAAGATATAGACACTTTTCCCCATTAAACAAACTTTCATATGAAACAATTTTTCGGTGAATTTTTTGACGTAGTAGCCGGGGTTGAAGAATTTAATAACGTGGTGTGACATCATAAATTCCCAAAATTCAATTTTTTGTAAAAACTAAATTTAACCAATTTAATTTTATAAATAGTATTTTAGAGCTAATTATTTACTTATCAAATTTTAAAAAAAATTAAAATTGGGCATTTAAAAACGTGGTGCCATAATATTTCCCTATTTTTAATACTCAATTCAAATGTGAAACTTTTACAAAATTTCCCATTATTTTTTTACCGTATTTGGAAAATTACATCTCTTTCTCAATTCCATCTCTCTCGCTGCTTCCTCAGTCTCGATCTCCTCTCCGTCGATCCCTATCTCGAGCGTTGCACTTGCACCCAATCCCACCTCACCATTGCCATTGCACCGCTTCTCCGGCTGTTGCACCGCTAGATCGGATTTCGTCGGTGTCGCACCGCTTCTCCTCCGGTTGCACCCCACACGTCCCCACCCCACCACTGCCATCTCGTACCACCGCCGCGCCGCTTCCATCACTTGCCGTCTACGCTGGTGCTGCCGTTCGTCGGTTCGTGCTTGCCTGCAATTGCACTCCTATCTCCTAACTCCGAGTTATAGACTTCCAATTACAGGCTGGCCGAGGCACTGCTGTTCCCGCTTAGCCATGAGTCGTAGACTCCAAATTGTCCTCGACCAGGACATTAGCAAGCTTAGTCGGCCCCAAGATGGTGCCAGTTCGGGATTGACTACCAACATGGAGGTAATTACTTAATTCCTTATTATTTCCGCCGATAATAGTTTTTATGGATTTTTGCGTATTTTTGTGGTCGAGTCTGCCTGCTGATGAGATATTTTATTTACTGGTTTGCATTTTCAAATTCGAGCTTCCACTCTTACAATTGAAATACTTCCCCATATTAGGTCTTAGCAAGTACAGTATATAAGAGGCTGCGTTGTTGTTTTAGTTGTTGCTACCGATTTGTGGTGATGTTGTAGCTCGCTTCGGAGGCCATCGAACTGATTTTTAGGAGCTGTTTTGAGCAACTTTGGGGCTGTTTTTGGTCTAACTGCTGCTCCTGATCATAATGGTACTTTATGGGGCTGTCTTTGATCATAAATTCAGTGACATTTGGTTGTTTTAGCTGCTGGTTTGGGGCTGTTTTGGGGGCTGCTGCTACTGTTGCTGTTTTGGGGTTGTTTATGGGCTGTTCCAAGGCCTTTTTGGCTTCAATATCCACCATTGGTGCTGCTGCTCAGTCCTGTTCTGAATCTATGGTAGGCATCTGTTGGCTCCTTGATGATATGTTTATATGTTATATATTTTTATATGATGGAAGCCAAATAATATCAATCGGTTTTTATATGCTTTTATTTGTTTTTATATATGCTGAATTAGATTATTTATTGGGATTTATATTTAAATTAGTTGTTGGAGATTTTGTGCAGGATTTGATTTGGTTATTGAAGATTTGGGGTTGACTTTCTAGAAGCCTCTTTGAGGTTTTTGTGGAGCAATCTTCACATTCAAAATGTTGTTGGTTTGTTGAGATCTTCAAGAGATTTGGTTGAACCAATCTTTGGTTGCCTTTAACGTTTTAAAACAAACCATCAAGACCTTACTGTTTGAAAAGAAAGTCAAAACCATGGTTTCCAGGTTTTGGTAAGGCCTTACCGACACTGGTAAGACCTTACCGACAGTGGCTCAAGTGTTACACGAATGGGCTTATAGTTTCAACGTTACTCGGATGCAATATAATTGGGCCTAATTTTCAATGGGCCTAATTGTTACTAAGTCTACAGCTCTAAGGCACAATATATTATCGGGCCTAAAATGTTGGGCCTATCTTACCAAGTCTTCCATCTCATTGGGCCTGATGGTGCAAGTTCTAAATTCGAGTGGGCCTAACTATGAATGAGCCATGTTGGATGTTCAGACTTCAATTGTTTTATTGGGGTTAAATCTCATCTTAACTAACAGTATATATATATTTGTGAGATTGGGATTTGTTTGAACAGGTTGTTATCCTCCTTGCACGTTTCAAATAATTCAAATCCCAGGCAAAGATCTCAGCATATCCGGATGAAGCTTCTGGAATTAATTTCAAAAGGCTAAATATTCTCCCAGCCGGATTTGGTGCAACGTTCTCAACAAACCTTGGAGCAAAACATTCAAACGTTCAATTTTCAAATTGAACGTGCTGACCTATTTAAGGAGAAGAAGAAGATTGCAGACGACAAGTACACAACGCTCAAAGGCTCCTGCAATCTCATCTCCTACATCATCGTCTCGCATCTCTCCATTGGTTTAAGTGTTTTATTTCTTTGAGAGTTTGTGAGGTTGACATTGAGCTTTATCGTACAATTCATTTTGAGTTACACTCAGGGTTCTTTACCCAATCATAGAGGGTACTTCGGTATCCTTAGGTGCTTTATTTCACTAGAGCGTTTGGGTTGCTAGATAGGAAGTTAGTCTAGAAGAGGGAAGGTCTTCTAGAGGTTGTATCTAGGGCTCATAAGATAAAGTGAAATAAAGTCGTTGAATCCTACGGGTTGGAGACCCTAGGCGGGGACGTAGGCGGTTGTGCCGAACCTCGTTAACAATTCGCGTGTGCCTCTCTCTTCTCCCTTTCTTGATTTCTTTCTTTCGTGAATTATTTTATCTGTTGAATTAATTTCTGTTTTGCAGATAAGGTCTTACTCGCTTACAGTAAGGTCTTACTATTTTGCTTGTCTCTATTATCTTGTCTCTGCATTACAGATAAGATCTTACCTTTAGCTGGCAAGATCTTACCTCTTCCTGCATTTGCGAAAATTTGCCATACTCCATTCAACCCCCCTTCTGGAGTATATTCGTGCCTTATATCTGCCTATTCCGCACTTCAGCATCCTTGTTTGGGCAGCTGCAATATCCATCTTGTTTTGTTCTGCATCTATGGTGTTATTCGCTGTTTTTTTTAGTGTTCATTGAAGCTATTGTTCGTTCTTTTACTCAGCTGCTGGCTTATTTCCTTGTTGATGGTGATGGTAAATTATATGCTGTCCATTTGTGTTAATTGATGGTGTTCAGTTGCTTGTGGAGATGGATTACGGGGCTGTAACAGCTGGCTCTTTGGTGCTTTCGATTACAATCCTTTTCTTGCTGTCCTGGTGGGAAATTTGATTTGATAAGATGGTTTTTGTTGATAGAGTTTGTGAGATTGCTATGTGCGTAAACTGTATCAGGAGATCAATACAAAGATACAATCTTAGGGGACATTAAAAGCAGAGATTGCATCTATTGATTTGTGCTTGGAATGTGTTTGGACTCTCAATAATTTAGGTATCCTTTTCAATCAAATAGCCGGATATTATAAAGTTATCCCTCTTAATTCTTTTTTCACATCTTTTCTTTTTCTTCTAATAGAAAAACGTGCATTGGTCTTTCTTATATTCTGTTTATAGTTATTGATATGATGTCTAACATGGATAAGTTTTTGTTCATTTTTTCCTATTTTGCATTTCTCTATTGAGTCATTCGTGTGTACCATGACTTTAACAAAACCTGTTAAGAAAGGAGCTAAAATGTACGTTGTTGGTTTACTGTGTAGCTGGTCACCTTTGCAAGTGCACAATGGGATAAGACTAATGAAGTGATTCCCTATGAGAAGCCAAAAACTTGCAGACTTGACCTTGTGGATCGGGATTCCATTCGGGTACTCATGTATATTATCTAGCTTAGAGCTTTGCAAAGACAGACGGATAGAGGTATCTTTACCAATTTTTTTTGACATTTACCTTGAGAATTCTTCCATGATTTATGAAAATCATGTATAGTTAAATTAGTTTTGTTTAAGAAATGAGAATATTCGTAAGAAAACTTCTATTGCGTTGCATTCATTATAACTTATAAATGTTCTTCACATGAGTAAGATGATATGAATATCAGCTGGTATATCATGTACTTATGCCGTGCAGGTTCTAAGAGACGGGCAATGGAAAGAGGGAGACGTGTGCGTACTTGTTCCCGGAGACATTATAAGCATCAAGTTTGGTGATATCATTCCTGCATATTCTCACTTGTTGGAAGGAGATTCGCTTAAAATTGAGCAGGCAAGTGCTGTGTTGGCAGTCTTAACTTGCTCAGAGTTATTGACAAGTTAATGTCTGATCTTCATTTGCAATCTGCTCTTACAGGAGAATCTCTACCGGCAAGTGTTGTTTTGGTCTCTTTTAAATTGTGATTATTATAGATTGTTATTTGTAATTTTACCACTTTCATATCTTATATACAGAGTCACATGTAACAAAATATTCACTGACCATACCTTGTATATCAAAATGTACCAAATCAAAACAATTAACAACACTGGATGTCTGAAACGGTAACAACACTTGATGTGCTAACAGGAAAAGGTAAGCTACGCATTTTAGCAAGAATACATGTTTCACAGGGAGGTATGTCAAATCAGAAACAAATCCTGCACTTTACTTTCTTTTTGGCGCTTTACTTGTGGCATTATCTTTCTCTTCTTCTCCTGCATCCTCATCTGCATCCTCATCCTTTAGTAGATAATGTGGAGTATCATCTCTACTCCTCCAACTGCATCAATTCAATGAGACATTAATTAATACAATATAAATTGTTTAGCACAAATAAAAAGATGAATATCATACCTTGCAGGAACAAATTTGGTGCTTGCACCACTTGCTTTAAAACCCCTCTCTTCCTTATTCTCGAAATCCATTTGGATCTTTCGTTCAAAGTTTCTCACGTCGTAAGCATTTTCTTTTTTCTTCAGTTTATCATCGGAAGCCAGGTGCTTTCCGGTCCATTTAGCTCCGGTCTTCCTTGGACGTTCGAAACATGATTTGGAATCATGTGTCATTGTGAGAAACGGAGAAACCCCGGTCGAGTCGTATGAAAACGGGAGTCGTGTCGGGTTTAATTTTTTTTTTGTTTATAAGGTCGGGATCCATCCTTCTAACACAAAAGCTTGGGATGGTAAAGCTTAAGCCATTGTATAGTGAGATGGTAATCTTTTTATCCCAACACGCCCCCTCAAGTGCAACCCACCCTGGACCGGGTTGACACTGGAACAATGGGTTGACACTGGAACAATTTTTTTTCCGACGGGTTTTAGGAAAACCGACCCGACTCGGACCTGCTCTGATACCATGTGAGAAACGAAGAAACCCCGGTCGAGTCGTATGAAAACGGGAGTCGTGTCGGGTTTAATTTTTTTTTTATAAGGTCGAGATCCACATTTCTAACACAAAAGCTTTAAGCCATTGTGTAGGGGCTTCCCCTCCCCTTATATTTTGGTTTGCTATACCACCCCACAATCAATGTGGGATGGTAATCTTTTTATCCCAACAGTCATTGCACCACAGCTTTTGGTCAACCATGGAAGAAAAAAACATAATTTAAAATTAGGAATGAACTAAATATTATAACATAAAGATAATATGTCTTACTTTGCACAAGCTCCTAATCGGAACCTCTTCGCGTGGACAAGAGTATCGATTCGTTCATCCGCATGAAAGCTCTCAGAAGACTTGATTCCTTCGATCGTAATGTCAAATGTCCGACCAGTTGATGTGAATTCGGCACGAATCACGTCTCCATTTCCTATGCCATAGACTGCTAAGGGCATTATATCATCCAAACGATGTTTTTTGTAATGTAAAATGGGCCTCTCATTGGGTGGTGCTCCATTCCCACTCAATTGGTTAACAATGGTAGATCTGAGGGTGGTCACCTTGCCATTAAGAGGTGCCTTTACTATAAATGGTACCTAATTAACCAACATATAAAATTATTATAACATTTCAGTTGCACATAAAGAATATAATAAGGTGAAATCAAATTTAGTGATAGATTACATCTACAGAAATTAGTGCAAACAAAGAGTATTAAGAGCAATTACATCTATAGAAATAAGTGCAAACAAAGAGTTATTAGGAGCAATTTTGCCCATTCCAAGTACGGAGTATATAACAATCATTGAAAAGACAGTACAGTATCTCATGGGATTACAAGACAAAAAGTAAGTACAATATATTCAAAAGACATGATTCGAATACCAAGCAAAAAACATACGGAGTATTGTACTGTATTACATTTGAACAATGTGCAACCACATACTCACCTCTACAGAAGAAATCAACTCCAAAGGCTTCGATGTAGATTGTTGATTCATATCAGTAGCTGTAGGAACCTGATTTTGGAAGATACTAACAGGGCCTGCACCAGAGGCAACCTTTGACGCTGCTGCCATGCGATCTTTGACGCCGCCGCATCCTTCGCCGTCGCCAGAGGCAATCTTTGACGCCACTGCCCGTGCGATCTTGGCCGGGGATGTTGCCTCTTCAGTACAAGATTCCTCTGCCTCTCTCCCGTCTCTGCAGCATCTGCCATCGCCGTCGCCAGAGGCAATCTTTGACGCTGCTGCCTGTTGGGATAAAAAAGATTACCATCCCACATTGATTGTGGGGTGGTATAGCAAATCAAAATATAAGGCGAGGGGAAGCCCCTACACAATGGCTTAAGCTTTTGTGTTAGAAGGGTGGATCCCGACCTTATAATCAAAAACAAAATTAAATCCGATACGACTCCCGTTTTCATACGACTCGACTGGGGTTTTCCTGGCAAAAAAAAAATTGTTCAAGTGTAAGATTACCATCCCACATTGATTGTAGGGTGGTATAGCAAACCAAAATATAAGGGGAGGGGAAGCCCCTACACAATGGCTTAAGCTTTTGTGTTAGAAGGGTGGATCCCGACCTTATAATCAAAAACAAAATTAAATCCGATACGACTCCCGTTTTCATACGACTCGACCGGGGTTTCTCCGTTTCTCACACTGCCGGTGCGATCTTGGCGGCCTCTTCAGTCAAACAGTCATTTGGGTCCGCCGCCGAAGATTGCCGGTGCCTGTGCGATCTTGGCCGACGATGCGGCCTCTTCAGTCCTACCCTCGTTTGGGTCCGCCTCCCCTCTCGCGTCTCCGCCGCCGAAGATTGCCGGTGCCTGTGCGATCTTGACCGACGATGCGGCCTCTTCAGTCCTACCCTCGTTTGGGTCCGCCTCCCCTCTCGCGTTTCCGTCGCCGACCACGGCGGCGGGAGGAGTGTACAGAGCATCTTCTTCGTCCGCCATGGAAGCACTCTCTCTCAATTCTTGGAGATTTGGAGGAAATTGTTCGATCCTTAGAGATTTGGAGGAAATTGATACTTGAAGCTCTCGGTTCTTGGAGCGCGACAATGGAGGAGTGTACAGAGCATCTTCTTTGTCCGCCATGGAAGCACTCTCTCTCGATTCTTTTAGATTTGGAGGAAATTGTTCGATTCTTAGAGATTTGGAGGAAATTGATACTTGAAGCTCTCAGTTCTTGGAGCGTGACGATGGAATGGAAGATTTAGAGGAAATTGGCGCGGTTTATCCCTCTTTTTGAAGGTTGCTTGCTAAACTGTCCTTGAAACGGCTTTGACTAAATGACTTTTTATCAATTTCTTTTTCCTTTTTTTTTGGTGGCAACTTTTTATCAAAATTGGATTTGATCTTTTTGACGTGTTTTTTTAAGCTATAAGATATTTATTGTACTTATATAGCTTAAGTTAGTGTTTACCAATTCTTAACAATACTACATTTTTTTAAACAATAAAAAAAATCAATACTACCTTCGTTAAAAAATTCAAGCCCTCTCATTTTTAGAATTTTTTAAGTCAAAATTATATAAAATATTAGTTTTTTAATATTAATTTCATACTTATTCCTCATAACAACGATGTTATTAAAAAAATAACAAAAATTTGATATTTATATAGTTTTAGCATCTTAAAAAAATGCTAAAATTTAAATGTCTTTTTTTTAATGGAGGGAGTACAAAATTTCATTTAATTATACTATATGCCTGATAATATTAACACCCGTTATCAAGTAATCAGATACTTAAGTTGTTTTAAATATTTTAGGGGAAATGCTAAGATTTTTGTTGGTTTCGTATATAATCGGATTTGAGTTATTTCGGGTGTCGGCTACAATTGGGTTTCAGATATGTTCGGGTCGGGCAATTTCAGGTTTCGGGTTGATTTCGGATCGGTCCATTCGAATATAACCGAGTTCGAGTTATTATTGGGTTCGGATTGCTTTCAGGTTCGGGCTTAAGTGCTTAACTCGGATCGGGTCGGTCAGTCTCGGATCCAAACTTTTTTTTTCTAATTATTCGAGTGTCGATCGAGTTTGGGTTAGATCAGTCGGATCGGTTTTCTCGGGTCGGGTATTGCCAGCATACCGTGAGACTCTGTTGGACCACAAGGATGAGATCCCTAAGGACGGGATCGTTGATGTTTGTCGTGTGAAGCAGGAAAGCTCTCCGATCAACTACCTAATTGACTTCTCAAAAGACATGAGTGATATGAACCTAATAGGAGCATCTCTAAAGACAAAGACAGTCAAAGATGGGGATTTCAATCTCCCGTGGAGGGTGCCAAAGTTCGAGAATGTTGTTGATGATCGTAATTCGTAAGACATTCACCTTTGAAAGTGACATGAGTCAAACCAAGATGATATTAGTGTCTTTGCAAACACTGTGGTAAAGGGACAAAGCTTCGGCAACCACCACCGAAGTTGAACCATACCTCGAACCACCAATTGCTAAAAGCCTGCAGAAGAGTCATCTGGTTCTAGCTTGGAGGCATCGAAATTTATTTTGCTGAATCCAACAAGAGGTTTACACCACCTAATATTTCTCATTTTTAATTATTTGGCGAGTTTTGGGATTTGCTTGGGTTCCAATCGTCATCATCATGTTTAGTTTTTGTTAATTTCTAATTTTTGTAGTTGGTGACTGGTATGTTGCTCCATTTTTGCTATGTCTGGTGTAGTTGGGTTCCAATCGCACAACGCACATTTTAGAGGGACATCAATACCTTTACACGTAAATCGTCTTTATTGGTAGTCCGTCGAGTATGAGTTTCTGAATGAAATTCTTTATTTTTGAATATGTGTCCATTTTCCATATCTAGGTGAAGTCATTTTGATGTTAGCAATTTGCTTGTATCCAAAAGATCAAGTGCTATGACCGGAGCCAAGCCGATTGCCTCTCCTACAGAACCTGGATCTCGTCTTGTTCAAACTGGTGATTCTATGTCTGACCCTCAGTTATATCGTAGCATTGTTGGTGCACTCCAGTACGTTACTATTACCCGCCCTGAGATCTCGTATGTTGTTAATCGAGTTTGTCAGTTCATGTATAATCCCACGGAGATTCATTGCGCTGCTGTGAAACGGATTCTCCGCTATCTAAAAGGTAGCCTGTCTGTCGGGGCCTTCACATTCAGCCCCTCTCTGATCGTCGGTTAGTTGCATTCTCTGACGCCGGATGGGCTTCTGACCCTGATGGTTGCCGATCTCAGCATGGTTTTGCTATATATTTTGGTGGAAATCTTAAGAAACAAAAGTTTGTTGCACGGTCTAGTACGGAGGCAGAATATAGAGCCATTGCTTTTACATCTGCTGAGTTAATTTGGTTGCAACAACTTCTCCATGAAATGGCGGTGACAGTTTCTCAGCCTCCGATTTTGCTCTGTGATAAATCTGAGCGCTACCTTTCAATCCGCTAATCCTGTCTTTCATCAGCGATCCAACGCGAACAAGTCTTTGATGGTGACCTAGTTGTTCGCCATTTTCGGTCTCTTGATCAGATTGAAGACATTTTTACTAAGGCGGTTGGTACCCATCGGTTTAAGACCTTAAGTGCCAAGCTGCAAGTTCGTCCCCAACCTTGAGCTTGCGGGGGCATGTTGAAATATATTATTTATTGTTAATATTTGTAATTATCCTTTACCTTTGTTTGTTTAGATTATATCTTATTGTTATTCATAGATAAATCAGATCCTGATTTGTAGGACTGATTTTTTTACTGTAAGGTTATTTAAACCATGACAATGAATATACAGAATCATCTTCTTCCCACAAATCCTTGAGTTTACATTTTTCAGATAAAAGTAGAAAAAAATTCATATATGGATCTAGGACAATTGATAACGGCAAATTGGGCAAACGTAATTCTTTCTGAGCCACTGGCAAAGACAAACCTGGTGGAACTTATGGGAGCAGGGCATGGCAAGAGTGCTCCTCAGCGTCTCCATCTCGACCAGGCAGCCAAATTTGCTCAAATTCGCATTTGCATATTCGTAAAAAGCATGGGGAAAAATCTAGAAATTGAAGAAGGGGGATACAAATAGCCTTTAGAGGTGGATGACTCCACCTCTTGATGTTCTAAAATTGCTTGACTAGCGTCGGATTTGAAAGATTTTGAACGGTACTAAAAAAAGACTAACTTGGATTTTGAAAGACCAAATGCGATCGAGAATTTCAGCGATTTTGAGGAAAACTGTTTTATTTATTTATTATTTATTTATTTTATTTATTGCAAAACCCTTTTGAAACTTACCTGTTTCGGGTAAATCTATAATACTTCACGAAGTGGATACAAGCATTTTATGGGGGCGCTTGTAGGGTGCTTGCTAAGACCTAGTGATGATATTGTAGTACTTTTAGAGTTGTGGCACTTCCGAAAAGTCAAAGCGAGGATGTGATAGGGGCGCTTATTGCATACTTGTCAAGATCAATTGGAGATGTCACGACCGTGACTAGGATGTTGTGAGAATCCCGGAAGACGCATCCGAGATGATTGCAAGATCCTTGGACATGGTCCTTGGACTCGCGTTTTAAAACTTCCTCCTCTTACTTTGAAGTAATATTAGTCTCGGAGACGAGACTTTTTTTTAGAGGTGGATAATGTAAAGACCCAAAAAATTTTAAATTATTATTTTATTTAAATATTTATTTATGTCGGATTTGATCCGTTAATTCGGAAAATTTTAAAATTTCCGTTCTTGAGCCCACGACTTATTTAAATTTTTTCAAACAATTCCGGCATAAACTTCTTACTCAATTTGAAAACGAAATAATTCCGCTTTATTTTTCCAAGACTTGAAAATATTCTCGGATTGCATTATTTAATTCAGATTTGAATGTCTATTTTAAATTTATTTTAAATCGGGTTAAGGTCGGAAAGCGGATTTCGAGATTTATTTTCGGGTATAATAGTTGACTTTCACTCTTCGCCACCCTAAGACCCTACTAACTAGCTAGCTAGGTCCCCCTAACCCCTTTTCCTGCTAACCCATTCCCCTTTTCCTATCCTATTAAGCTATTACATCCTCCTACTTTTCTTCAATTTTAAACCACCTTACCACACACTTACCTCTTCTTGTTTCAGCACCAACGTAACCTCCACCATCACCTTCTGTGTTCCATTACAACCACCTCCACCTCCTTTGCTCCCTCCTCTATAATCACCACCACCTTGACCTTTGTCGAGCCACCAATTGAGCACCACAGCAGAGCGCTACCAAAAGCACCACTGCCGACACCAACTCCCCTTCAATCCCCTGTGTTCACCTCGAAAAGGGTCGGTAAGGTTTTCTCTTCGTTTCCGACTCATAGCCCTTCAATTCACTCCTTTATGACCCTTCACACTCAACTCAGGTCCCCTGAAGCACCCCCCCTTCTTCGACGAGGCAGCAGCAGTCCTCGAGCACCCAGAGTCGGAAATCCGCAGCCTCGGTAACCTCTCTTTTCCCCTTCCTCCTTCCTCGTGTTCAGATCTATTCTGTGTGGGCTGGGGTCGGGGAGACCTGTCGATCAACTGGGTTCGAGTCGGGATGGGAAACGGAGCTCCGACAGGGCCTCCTCTCTCCTCTGTTTCCCTGGCGCTGAGTTCTGTTTTGAACGGGGGAGGGAGACGGGTTCAAGCCCTCCTGGTTCACCCTTTCTTTTATTTCTTTTCTTTGAACCGGTCCGGTTTGCCTCCTTTTTTTTCGGTTCACTTAAAAAACTGAAACGGGTTTGGGCCTGGGGCTGGGCTCGGGTCCGGGTTTGGTAACGGGTTGGAGATTGGGCTGGCCTCTTGGGTTTATTTTAAGATTTTGTTGTATTGTTTACTTGTTATAATATATAGCTAGTATATATAATATTTATTTGATTATTATTATTATTTGAATTGTTATAAAATTATTTATTTAGTTGTTATGAAAATTATTCCAAATTACTTATTGAATTAATTAATTCTTTAATTTTTTTATTATAGATTTAAAAAAAATGGATTTATATGAATGCTTATTCAATTGGTGATACACATTGTTTTAAAAGTTGTTAGTGTCTTTGACTTGTTAATTCTTTAATTATTATTAAATTATTCAATTATAATTTATGAATTAATTATTCCTTTATCTAATTTGCTTTGTTGAGATTTAATTACGTGAACAAATTATTTGTTTAGTCTTGGTATTTACATGGGTAGTTTGGATTATTTAAGTTGTTAGAAATATTTATCAAGTGTCGAAATTTATCTAAAAATATTAGAACAAAAGTTTTGCAAATAAACTAACTTATGTCGGAGTATTTTAATAGTATGATATCGTGAGGTCGGTTTAAAGGTTTAAATGCTTTAATATTGGACTTTGGCTAAGTATGATTTTAAAAGAATTGTTTGACTATCGAATTGACTTCCTTTGGACTTAAATGACCTTGATTAACTTTGGAACCAATTTATTTGAGTTATGACATGAATATGAATGTATGTGAATTGAAGCATGATTGGACATGGTAGAATCTTGAATTGAATTATGAAATATGATGATATAAAATGATGGAGATGATGATGATAACGAGAATGAGATAATATATGATGGAATATGAGATGAGACGAGACTATGCAATGATATGGCTTGATGAAGATAAATGAGTTTCTTTTGGCTTACTTAGCTCTGTGTAGCGGTAAATGGGTCCCTTTGTGCTTAGACTTATAATTGTTGCTTATTAAATTGTTAGGTGATCCGTGACGTGATTGGCTTGCTTACTGTTGGTTTACTGCTTTTGCTGTTCTGCTATTCCAGGTAAGTCCTCCGGGGCTTACTCAAGTTAGAACCTCATGCCTGATGTGTCATATAGTATGTAGGCATTATAATAACATGTCATGTAGTAGCATGCCTAGGTTCCGCATTAACATACGAGCATATGTATTCTGAATGCGATTGGTAGAAACGGCCGTAAGTTGTGAGTCTAGAGTCGTTGCTAGGGTCATAGGACATCCCAACTTCATCAGGTTTGTCTTGATAGAGTCATCTGCGAGCATGATTTACTGAGTTATATATATGACTGCGGCGGTGACCGAGTGTCCCACCCTGGCTGAGGTGTGGACTGAGGCATGAGGTATACTACGGCACCGACCGAGTCGTCTGGCCCCGACTGAAGGAGACATCCGACCCCGGCTGAGGTACGGATATGAGAGAGATACCCGCCCCGACCGAGGCATGGGTTTGAGAGATTGGGACATGCCACTTGGCATTCTGTGTGGGCCCATTTACTGCATTTCTGTCATTATATATGAATTGTCAACATGCTTGCGTGTTTAATATTTTAGTAATGCATTAGATCATTTTCATCTAGGCTTAGAGCGTATTATATGTCCTCAGCGAGTTCTTCAGGGCCCGCATGAGTGGCTCGACCTTGACTTCGTGATTAGTTTCAGGTACCCGTACCCTTGCTTGATCATGTGCTGTTGTGGCGGGGGATATCTTATGGCGCAGTGAGAGTGAGAGTAAGACCGACTTGAACTCCACACTTTTGCTACTTATTTACTCGTATTTGGTTTTGACCCGGCCATGCCGTGGCAACTTGTATTAAGATATGTCCTTCTTTATGCTTTCGAACTTAAAACGTTTTGGGCGACTTAGGCAAGTAAGAAAGGTTCGGGGTACCCAACAGCCCTACCGCGAATTTAGGGTGTGAAATCCCTTCTTTGAGCATTAAAAACTTTGTTTTAAAACTCAACCCGTACTCGAATTGCAAGATCCGAACGAAGGTATCCAAGCCTTCGAAACGTAACCCGAATACTTATATTTGGGCCATTACACGGATGCTCAATTAATTGTGCAACCTAAGCATGATACTACATGATTATGCGGGATGCAACACCTACACACTATATGACACATCAGGCATGAGGTTCTAACTTGAGTAAGCCCCGGAGGACTTACCTGGAGTAGCAGATCAGCAAAAGCAATAAACCAGCAGTAAGCAAGTCAATCACGTCACAGATCACCTAACAATTTTAATAGATACAGAATATAAGTCTAAAATAAACTTTTGAATCAATTTAAAATAAACTTTTGAATCCAAATTAGCTAATGAAGCCCGAAAATATTTCTAAGTCTTAAAATAATAGAGCGAAATGAATTTATCTTTGAATTAAATAACAAATTTATGCCGGAATTTGGTCGAAAGAATTCAAACAAATCGTTTGCTCGAGGACATAATTATTCAAAATTTTCCGAATCCTTAGAATTCAAATCCCAATTAAATCAGTATTAAATCAAAATAAATTCTTAGTTTATAAAATAATATCTTAAAATTCCGAGTCTTTACAAAAATGTTATCGTATTTTAGTTGGTTATATCCGTTGATAATATTTTATACTTATACTAGTTTTGTTACCCGCGCTTTTGCGCATTTTTGTTAATAAATTATATTTTTATTTTATTTATATATTAAAATTAATTTTTTATAAAATTTTGTGAAAATTAAAATAATTTATTTAAAACTTTTTATGGAAAAAGTAGAAATCTTAATGGATCAATTTTATAGCATATTTGTAAGATTCTTTACTTTATAAAATTAATTAGATTTGTTCAAATACGACTATTATTTATTTTATCAAAACTAAATAGATTTATATTTTATCAAAACTAACGGTATATGTTTTTATCAAAACTAATTAGATTTATTTAAATAAATCACAAAATATTATCAAAATATAACTAAGTAAGATATGATATTAACTTAATTGATGTAATATTGGATAGATTATTAATTTAAAAAAAGATAAGTTTTCTAACTAATTAAGATATAAGGTTGAATATTTATAAAAAATAAGTGGGACCATTAATTGAGATGGAAAAATTATACTCGTATTAACTTATTAGTTGATGTGGCTAAAAAAGATAGAAATAATTTGCCAAACAGGGCATTTTTTGGGCCTAAATTAGATAAATGTCCAACCATGAATTTAAATTGGGAAAAGTCCACCTTTTTTTAACCCTAGCAGTGCTCCACCTGTGCCCCCTTCCTCCTCCAATACCCCATTCCCTCTTCTCCCCGCTCAAGCGAGACAGATCTGAGATCCAAATCTAGTGCAGTAGAAGGAGCCGAATTCGAGGGGACGCTTCAACCATGGCCATCTCCTTTATCTTCGATTCGCATCCGACTTTGTAATCGACCGAAGCAGAATCGAATTCAAGGGACGACCGTATCGGAGGCGGGGAATTGAAGGCGTGAGGGAGCGGCGGAGCGTCCATCTGAGCTTCAATGGAGGTTCTTTCCTCCATTAACGCCAGTGCTCCTGTCTTCAAGTTCGTCGATCGTCTCCGTAATCAACCTGGCGCTCCCGGTCGATCTCTCTGGCAACGTCGATTCCGAGGTCCTTCCTCTTTTCTCCCCTTCAAGGCTTCAACGCATAAAACTTGTTTTTCCCTTATGTGGAAGGTTTAGTGAGTATATGTGTAATGATTTGGAAATTTTGGATTTTCAGTTTCTTTTGATTAACAAGCCATGAATCTATGACTGTCTTAATATCTAATTACATTTTTTGAATGATCGAAAGCATATCATCTTGTTTCTTCTTCACCCTCCTTTTTCATATCAAATTAATTTGAGATCTTTAGATCATAAAATTTGACAGAGCCTCTCGGCAAAGGGCTTATAGGCCCCATAATTGATCACACACTTATAGACCCCATAGGCCATAATTGATCACACACACTTGTCGACCATGAAAATTTAGATATTGTCACTAGTTTATCTATGGGATTCCTTTAAGGATTATGTGACATGTGACTTATGTAACACATCCAATAGGCCCAATGTGCAAATTTCTCAGGTTTAATCGTTGATTGGGTTAATGACTCAAATGTCATTTTCATCATTTTATATTCTTTGACAATTTGGTATAATTGTTTTATCATATGGTATGATTGAGGTGTGAAAAGACATACGGTATGATTTCAGCATTTCAACATTTTTTGCGGACGCGAAAAAAATCATTTTAGCATTTCAACAACACGGTTTCAGCAACTCCGGTGTCGAAGTGATGGCGCGAAAAAAAAAACAAAAAAAACAACTCCAATTTCAGCAACACGTTTTCAGCAACTCCGGTTTCAGCAACTCCAGTGTCGAAGTGTCGACGCGGAAAACAAAAAAGAAAAGCAACTCCGATTTCAGCAAACCCGGTATCGAAGTGGTGACGTGAAAAAAAAAGAAAAAAAAGAAAAAAAAACAACTCCGGTTTCAGCAACACGGTTTCAGCAACTCCGATGTCGAAACACTGATGCAAAAAAATAAAAAACTAATTTCAGCAATTACAACAACAATTTAAGCAACTTCGGTTTCAGCAACTTAGGTTTCAACAAAGCGCGGAAGAAAAAAAAACTAATTTCAACAATTTCAGCAACTTCGATTTCAGCAACTTCGGTTTCAGCAACGCGCGAAAAAAAAAACGCTGAAATAGGAGTTGCTGAAACCAAATGGGCTGAAATTGGAGAGGCACAGGGGCACGCGAGGCAAAGGGGGCAAGGGAAGGAAGGTGGACATTTTGCCAATTTGGAAGGAATGGTGGACATTTTCCTAATAAAGGCCCTAATTATGACCTATAGCACAATTCCCAAAAAGATAACATCGTATTAATTCAGCATATGACACTGTGCGAATTGCTCCAGAACATGCGGCTACTAAACTACTCCCTCCGTTTCTTTTCTTTTTAATTGACTTTTTACTATTTATGCACCTTTTTTAAGGTGTGAAAAACTATATGAAATAATAATTTTTTAAAATATTTTTTTCGATAATCTCATACTTATTGGTGATAATATAATATTATTAAAAAAATATTATTAAAATATTAATATTTAATATAGTTTTTATTATTCTAAAACTACGTCAGTTAAAAGGAAACGAAGGGAGTAGTAAATAAATAAACAAGCTGCCGCTGATTTACATCCAGACACCCGCATGTCACCGGCGGCCGATAGATAGATTACTTTCAAAATCTCTCCCTCTCCGGCGAATGATCTGTTCGGAGCACACCCTTCCAATGAACTGCTCATTCGCAACTGTCAATTTCACCGCCTCATCCCCAACCCTAACCCTAAAATTTCCACCCATCCGAATCCCAATTTCTCATGCAAATTCAAATCTCAGACCCCTCCTTCGTCCTCCTCAGTTCAAAACCCTCTCGAATTCGAACAGGAGATTACTGGTGGTCCAGTTTGCAGCTGCAAATGACCAAGGGCCCGCTGGCAATTGGAAGAAATGGTTGCCGGAGACTGGTTTCGGTCCCGATAGGATACTCCGTTCGATTTCCGGCGCCACTTCCGGTCCAATTTGCCAGTTCGTGTCTTCCCCTACTACATTCTTGCATTCTGTGGACCCTCGGATTAAGCTAGTATGCTCTCTTCTTGCAATTGCGGAGTTGTTCCTTTCCGATGCAGTTTCCTTTTGTATGAAATGGAACTAATTGAGCGATTTGGTGATGATGTGATGTTTGAATGATCAATCAAATGGTTACTTTAGGTGCATTGAACACAGTCTATTGTGAAGTTTTTTATATTTTGCTAATTACCGTTTGGAATGTTTTGAATGCCAAACCTCTTGCTTTCTTCACATACTTGTACCTTTGTGGATTAGCATGATCTATATCTCTAGAATCTCAACACCAGCCGCATTTGATTTAGCAAATAATATGGTCACCATTGGTGTTGAAGAATAGCATTTCAGCATGGCTATCCATTTCCTTAATCTCCACTTGCAGGCAAAAATACAAAGTAGCCTATGATTGAAAAGTATTTAGTCAATAACTGATATCAGATGGAGGAAGCTAGCTATGTTCATGACTTTATGTTGGAAGACAACTATAAGTTTATAATCTATGTACATTTCCCAATTTAGTACCTTTTGCTGGTTTTCAGGTTTCAAGCTATCTTTCTTACTCCGTATTATGAAATGTTGTGCTATAGACTTGTTATTTGGCTTTCTTTTCTGATATATGTATATTAGAGTTTGTATTTCTTTTTATTCTTAATTTACTTGTCTTCGATGTGCAGGTGTGGGTTCTGGCATTGATTTTTCTTCCAGCTCGGTCCCATATCTATATGCGCTTTGGGATTGTGTTTTGTTTAGCTCTTTTGTCAATATGTATACTCCCAACCGATTTATGGAAGGTACGCAGATTACAACTTTGCCCTGTTCCCTTTCAGTTGTTTTCTTAAATGGTGCTCTGCATGTATTCATCTGACAAAAAGTGCTGAATAGCCACAACTTATGCATTTTAAGCCAAGCTAATAATCTGATTTTTTTAAACTCATTTTCCCTAATAACTCTTTCTATAAAGCATAAGTAAATTGGATGTCTAGTGCCTAGTTTTCTGTTTATGCAAGACTTTAAATTGGTAGAGTTGAAGTTCTACTTTTCATGATATCATATCAGGTTCTGCGATTTATATTTTGATGAACTTGATTCTGTGTATGGTTTGGTGACCTAAAGAATGTATTAAAGGTTTATGATAATCTTTTATGAAGATTTAGAGCTGCACTGTTAGTATTTATAAAATGTCTTCCTTAGAACCAAGATGTTAGAATTTTCGTATAATCTTGCTAATTGCTTTCTAATATAGTATTGTGAGTAACTTTTGGGCTAGATTATTACTTAGTTATTTGATATTTTGCATGGTTACTTAATTGAAACTCAACTGAAGCTTTTGTATAATCACAGGATCAACTTGGTAGAGTGTCATTGCTCTCTGGAATATTATTTGTCATGTTGGCACTTAGTACAGATGGTGCTCCTCCATTATTATCACCCAGAACTCCACCCCCAGCATTGTTGGGATTGCCCAGTATTCCCCAATCTCTTGCAGGATATTCATATGTGATGCTAAAATTAGGGCCTTTACAACTTACAAGAAAAGGGTTATCAGTGGCAAGCACATCTGCATGTCTGACTTTTACAGTAAGCTCCAGTTTCCTTGACGATTTTCATTGTGGCATCTCATCTTGCCAAGATTTATCAGTTCTACCTAGTTAATACAACTACACTGCTCAGCTTTTTAACATAGATTTTTGTAAGCATTCATTTTCGAACACATGGAAAATGTTAGGATCGATTATATGACAACATTTTTGGGCTTCATCTTCCTGAAGCATGTATTTCTTATGACACTATACACAATTCTTAGAAGTGTTACTCTCTGTTTGCAAGAGATCTTCCAAAGTGCCAGCCTTTGCTTAGCAACAACAACCCCTGAGCAACTTGCGTCAGCTTTGAGGTGGTTTATGCTTCCCTTAACACACCTGGGAGTTCCAGTTGCTGAAGTGATTCTGACCTTGCTGCTGTCATTAAGGTTTATCAATCTAGTTTTTGACGAGGTAAGACTGATTTTTGTTATGGTTTTCTCACAAAATACTAATTTTGTATTATCACTTATATCACTTGCAGTCTTGCCTATTCTTCTCCTTCCTTTTCCCAATTAGAAGAGTGAATTTTTCTTCATGGCCAACGTTTTTTTTATGAAGCCTTCTTTATTGAACTTATCTGCAGGTTCGGAATGTTGCTTTGGGGATTATCTCACGTAGAATCAATTGGCAGCAATTAACAATATTGGAAACAATTGATGGTACTCAATTTTCTGTGACTTCTGTTTATAGGTTCCTGCTGACCAACTTATTTGTTGAAAAATAAAATATAGTGTTAGTTACTCCATCTGTTTGGCAAAACATGTCGTTCACTATTCACGCACGTTTTTGTAGGATGATAAAAACGGTATAAAGGGTGGGATATTACCTTGCTAGCCTGATTTTGTTAGCTAGGCTGCTTGTCTAGCTTTTGTATATTGATCTTTTGATCACATAGCTATAAAGTTACCGCTTCCAAAAAAAACTATATAAATATCCAATTTTTAAAATAAAATTTTCAACAATTTCGTACTTATTACTAATTAACAAGTACAAAAGTGTTTAAAAAATTTATAAAAAGATTTGGATATTTTATATAGTTTTTATCATCCTACAAAAAGGTGCGTGAATAGTAAACGGCAAAACATGTTTTGCCGAATGGAGGGAGTATCATTTCGCTCAGTTTGCACTCTGACCTGCAAGATGTCACCCAATCTATTGTTTGATAATCATGGGTGCAGCCTACTATTGGTGCTTGGCTGTATTACCCTTTAGAATGGTGATAAGAGTGAGACTGGACTTGTTGCGAGAGAGTATAAATGACAATTAAAGCACTTTGCTTTGGACATCCTGACTTATTTCGACTTCTTTATCTTTCAAATAATTGGAAAGACGTTTCTTTGTTCCATCAGAATGTTCTGCCAGTAACTTCTAGATCTGGTGTAGGGTGAGATTTCACGGATGAGATTGTTTATGAGTCTTCTTTTAACAAATTTGGGGGTTTAAAATCTCATAAATATTGGATCATTGGTATATGGGAAGGGAGTAGAATGTTTTTATCCATCTAATCGCTTGGCATATTCAATAGAAGCCTAAAATAGGGTAGTGAGTCTAGTTCTACACATGTGCTTGTGATTTTGAATGACCCCATGCTTATGTGTCTGTTTGTTGTCTCTGCAGTTTTTGTTATGTACGTCAGGAGGATCTTTAAAAACATCTTTATCCATGCAGATCAAATTTCACAGGTCATACACATACCCCAGAATCTTTTTTATTTGATAAAAAATATCCTTAAATCGGGTGCTCATCATTTCCCTTTATGCCTTTCATGAATCTTGCTGTTGCTCATCTAGCTTATGATGAATAAACATTTGTATTGAATTCTCTCAGAGAAAACTATTCCATATAATGATAGTTGTGCGCTCAGATCAAGGTGCTAAAAAGCCTTAAAGGTGTAGAAGGACATAAGAGTCAACTAAGTTGAATGAAAAGTTAAAGTTACACTTGCATTGAGAAGACCCTTGTAAAGTTTTATGGATTAATTGGATGGTTGCTATTTCCCACTCATTTGAATCTACTTGATATGGTTTTGGTCAAGAATACATGGATATGATTTTGTATCCTTGCATTGATGGGATCTTAATGTGTGATTGCTGAAGGATATTTCATACCATAGGCATATGACTTAAAAAACATATTTCATATTTACTCTAGCAGGGAAGCATGTCTGCACTGATTGTAACTTTACAGCCCTTGCATTCTGAAACTGGAAACATATATCTGCTAATGAAGAACATATCAGAAAATGCTACATACGATACGTCTTAAAATTCTGCTACTGCTGCTTCCTTATCCTGTTTTACTTGGGTTTGCAGGCCATGATTGTAAGAGGGTTCCGAGGTGACCCTAAGGCTCACAAGATACACTTCCTTTCGGATTCAAGATTTGGAGTGCAAGACTTTGTTTCTCTACTTACCTTGTTCGGTCTTACATGTGCTTCATTGCTTTCTGAACGCTACCTAGGCTGAGAGAATAAAAGTTGTTCACATGCTAGGTAACATGTACATCTTTTTTGCAGATTTTAATTAATCTTTCTCATGTTATTAGTACTTAGAATTATCTTAAACATGCCTTCAGCCGACTAAAGAACATAAACACAGGCAGCATTGGTAGCATTTATAGATACAGCATGAGATCGATTGCACACAATATGACACCGAAAGTGTCAAGAATATGGTTTTCTATTTTATTAGTATTTGCACAGATTATTTACTGTAATTTGGGTCTTGCACACATCCGACACAAGGGAGCCCCATAAAATTGAACTGGACAGGGCCTTCCATTATTATTTTCTTATTAAAAAAAATCTGACTTGTGATAATCTAGAACATCTAATGATTCTAGTTATATTGTCAAAATTTGTTCAATGTATAATCTAACTTGCAAGAGGCTTGGAGTTTAGCTTGTAGTTGAGTCCAAAACCTACTTACAAATGTGAAATGTCAGATTCAACTAGTTCTTTTTTTTTGGACTTGTTGCAATAACCAGTAGAGAACATAACCTCAACTACAACCATAGGAAACATAGATTGTACATCAAATCCAAAGTTTTGAACTTCAGAAATTGTCTGAACAACCAACAAATGTAATGTGACAAAAATTTGAGGAAGTGCTGAAGTACTGAACTGTATTGCTAACGAGTAGTAATTTCTTACATAACTGGACCTAAAGGCCAATGAAATCGAGTTCGATACGTAATCATATCATCTTGAAAATTAACCTTGCAGTTGTCCCCATTGCTCATCAACAAAGATAGATCTACCAGTCGCTTAATGTCCCCAACTGCAGCTGGTCGTAACCAAAGTCTTGTTCCCTAAATCAAAACAATAACTTTGCCAATGGTAACAACTAGATTTGGAAGTTTACATCCTCTGAAGATTAAAATTTTTGTGTGGAAGGCACAATATAATTTTTTTTTTTGCAGAGTTCTGTCTCAATGTGTTCTTTGTGAAGATAAAGATGAGGGCAATGATCGTCTGTTCTTTAACTGTGGCTACACCAAATCTATGATCAGTGGCATTAGTAGTTAACTTAAGCTTTGCATAGCTTTGGCAGAAGGGATTAGACACGCAATGGAGCTCGGGATTAAAAAAAACATGATTATTGAACGATTTTCAAGGCACTCAACAGGAAATGGAGCGTTCAATGAGATTTAGGTGATCATCAAAACATGATTAATGAAACTGAGTCTAGTGATCATCAACATACTCAACAAGGAATGGTTCGATGGGAGATTGAAATGATCATCAATGAAATAATAAAATAAAGCTTCTTTTATGTCATTTTGACTATGTTAACATTTATCATTGCTATGGAGAGGGAAATCAAGCTATTGACTATATAGTTACTAATGATTCTGATCTTTGTACTATGATGTGTGAACCCTAGACCCTAGTCACATGGATTTCCGAATCATCATGATAAAGAACGCGTAGAGATGCAGCTTAAACACTGACAACACCGGTAACGTGTATAGATACAATGGCAGCACAAATATTGCTTCAAATTATTGCAAAACATAGATTTTATATCAAATCCAAAGTAGTGAACTACAAATTTCCCGAATCATAAACTTTTGATTGAGATTCAAACAGTTACTTAACAAATGCAATGTAATCAAAATTTGAGCACGATCTGAACGATTGGTACTGAGTAGCAATATGATTCAAGTTCCCTACATACATACCCATCTTGAAAGTTAGGCAGCCTCGTCTTATCCTAATCCTTGCAGCTTAGTAGGCTTAACTTCTGATGTCCCTTAACAACAAGCTTTGCTTGAAAAGAAAGGTAGACAGACCAATCCGAGTAGGCTTAATTTCCGATGTCCCTTAACAACAAGCTTTCCTTGAAAACAAAGATAGACAGACCAATCCGGCGAAGGTAAATATGCAACTTTTGGTCTGTAGATTTGTCCTTGGGCATGAAATATCCCGCGAGTTCACCACTAAACCCATCTCTGATGATCTGATATTTACTCCCAAGTAGTTGCTTTGTCATATTCCTTCATATTCCACAACTCAAAGTAGCCACAATCAGCTCCTCTGTTAATGAATCTCAACAGTTGAAGTAAACCATCATTTATGAACACTGGGTACCAAACTCCTCACACCTGAACTTCTAGGAGGTCCATCGTTCTGAAATCCTCACTTAAAGTGATAGGTAGCTAAAAATAAGCCATCACTTTTTTTTTTTATCAAGTAAAAATTCAAAATACCAAATAAAAAATGTTTGGTAAATCGAGAGGGCGAACAAACGTTGGACGGACAAACCATCATAATACACTATGTTTTAATGTACAAGCTCGTGAGAAGGTGATCGATCGAGACTAAATTGGGTCGATAAGTAATGCAAGGAGGATGTGGTTTATCCAATGTTGGCTCAATCAACTTTGTCTGAGACAGGTCATGGAGGAGTTTAGGCTAGTGGACGCTTAGACGACACATGATGAAAGGGTTCAGAGACTGATTGAAGAGCTATAGGCGCTTAGATCACAAGTACTAGAAGAGCATATCCAGCTCACGAAGGCTCGAGATGAGCTAGTTGAGCATCGTCGTAGGTTGATAGAGAGGGAGCTTCTAGCTATCCATTGATGTGTTGCATTGTTGGATTGGAGTCTACTTTCTTGAGCAGAGGCAGTTGAAGTTAGATGGGCGGGAGAGGGAGGTCGTGCTTGTAGATGCTTGGATGACACAGGATGAGAGACTTCAAAGGTCAATTGAGAGGTTACTTGTGCTCAGATCACGCGTACTAGCGGAGCATATGCGGCTGACAGATACTCGAGCTACACTAGCTGAGCAGCTTCGTAGCTTGAGAGGGAGGGATCTTCTAGCTACACAATGTGTTTCCTTGTTGGACTAAGTGCAGAGCGTTGAGCAGGGACACTTGGAGTTAGATGATTTGGAGAAGAAGACTTAGTTGGTAGAGCCTTTGGCCGCACTAGATAAGTGGCTTCCCTCCGTGAGGGTTAGGGTTTCACTAGTTGTGGGCCATGACCATAGGGAAGGGAGTATATATGTGTTGTAGGGGATCTCAATTGATGTGTTGTAGGGGATCTCAATTGTGAGAGAATGCATACCAACAAAGAGCAGATCATTTTGGTTTTTTTTATAATAAAATTATTCTTGTACTCCATAAGCAGAAGCATGAGAACATCATGTTTAGAACATCAAGTTTGCTTTCCAAATATTTTTTTTAAAGGAAAATAAAATTTTAGATTAAAAATAATGTGAGAATGCATATAGAGCCCGAATTTATTTGGGGGTCTCATGTAATGAGCTAGATATTCAGAGTGATCAACCAATATCCAACAATCAGCCTAACACTCCATTCCCAAATGCGCATTAATTTCAATTCCTCATGAATACACAAGATGACATGTAGCTAAAGACAAGTCATCATAATAATAGTGAGTTTTTCCTCATGAAAACATAGTCAAGACTAAAGAGCTTTCACTTTATAATCTAACCCAATAAATAATGGGCAATGTGCTGAAATAATACACATTTGGGGAAACCTTGCATGGCTAGCACATGGTGGTAAAAAATGAGGTGGTTCGGATAGTACTGGAATCGGGTGAAGAGGTTGCCGGTTAACACAAATAAAGTGGAGGAGAAATAAAAAAAAGAAAGGAAAACAGATGAGGAATAAAAAAAGAAAGGAAAACCAGGGAGAGAGAGGGGGGGGGGGGAGATGTGTACCTCGCACATCAAAGTACAGATGAGAGAGAGAGAGACAGATAGAGTGATAGACGGAGAGAGAGAGATACAGTCAGAGAGAGAAGAGGGGGAAACCTTGCATGGACATTTTGGCGCCATATTTTTGGCGCCCAAAAGGGAAAGAGAGGGCCGGCTGTGAGAGGGATATTCTGAGAGGAGGAGGGTATTTAAGCATTGCAATGCTTGCTTAACCAATGATTATCCACCATTAATGGTTTGCAGGAGGGTAACAAAGGGAGGAAGTAGAAGAGCCGCCTAAACTAGAAGAAGGCCTGTTCTCGGCCAATCAAGGGAAAGGAGAGAGGGGAGAATAGATGGGGTATATAAGGAGCTCTCTGGGTCTCATCCTAATCATTCAAGTGGAATTTAATAGGGAGGGGATCATTAAATGTTCAAGTTCAGAGAATCACCATAGAAGTAGGAGAAGATTCAAGGGGAAGGTTTTTGTCACGTGTATTTTACATGACAGATCTGGGGTTCTACTAGCCACATTAAGTAAAAATACTAGGGGTGGGCACAAATCCCGCAAATCCCGTCCCGTTCCGCATCCCGTCCCAATCCCGGTGGGATTTAGGAGAAAAAATTTCAATCCCGTCCCGATCCCGTCCCGCAAAAATTACGCGGGACGGGACGCGGGACGGAGATTTCGTATCCCGCAAATCCCGTCCCGTCCCGCATATATATAAAATTATATATATTATATATATATAATTAAAAATAATAAAAATATATAAGAATATATTTATAGTATACCTTAACATTTATTTAAATCCAAAATTTAAAATTTAAATTAATAATAAACATTAAAAACATATGTAATACTACTGTTTTGCATATCTAAGACTTTAATTTGCACCATGGATGGGGGAAATTTAAAGTTTGAAAGCATACTTGCGCCAAGGATGAAAAATTGCTACTGTATTTGTACTTACTTTGAAATGAGATTATGTAATAAATTAATTTGCTACCTACTGTATTTTATAATGAGATTATTTGTACTTACTTTCTACTTGTTAATTTTTAAAGTTAATTGTATTGTTTTTTACGAGGGATAAATCTCGTCCCGTCCCGATCCCGATCCCGTCCCGTCCCGTGAGGGATAAGACCCGGCGGGATTTAAAAAAAATAAAATCAATCCCGTCCCGCAAAAATACGCGAGACGGAACGCGGGATTACCCCAATCCCGTCCCGTCCCGTCCCATGCCCACCCCTAAAAAATACTAACCGGCTGTTGGAATTTACTTGGCATCTGGGTCGTCAGGAAAAAAAGATTCAGCAGACTTATAACAACGAAGATGGGTAAGTGGACCTTCGATTTAGATTTATAAATTGGAGAGACCTCCAATTTATGTACTTCTTCCCTTAGAAATAATGAGCTTCCCTTGTTTGTATTGCAACAGGGGACATATCTTCCGTGTGTATGACCGTCTTGTTTGGTGGTTGGTGGGCCTGTCAAGGGAGAGGTTGGGTCTTCAAGGGTACGAAGAGCCGGAAAGCCGTGGTTGTCGACGAAAAGATCGACTATTTGTCAATGAAGAAACTGCTGATGGACAAGTTTGGTGTGGACGGGACAAGGTACGATGTACATCTCATATATATTAACTCGAAGAAGGAGGGGTGCAATCCCTTCGCGATTGGGGACGATGATGACCTGCACGCCTTCAAGTTTGTCAACTCTCTAGATGGAGAACGGGACTGGCCTATTGAGCTTCATGTCTCCCTGCAAAACAAGGTTAGTGAGGGCGCACCCATGAGCGAAGGATCAACCACGGGAGCGTCGATTGGGATGGGTATGTCGCGTTCGGGGGGTGATGATGTCGTCCTACCGTTAAGTGGGCCCATCATCACCCCAGAAGATCACCCTGGGATGGATCCCCCCTGCAGAGTTGATAAAGAACACGAACTGGAGAGACCCTTACATGGCGAGGAAAAACAAACACATGTCCAACCGATTAAATCAGGTGACAAGGGAAAAAACAGTAATGACAAGTTAGGGACAGAACAGGAGTTGGAGTTGGAGGTAGACGACAGGGCAAAGAAAGTTGCTGCCATAAAACCTGGAAAGCAGGTCATCCAACTTAGCAGCGACCTGGAAGACGTAGTGAGCGTCCCTTGTGTTGAAGGACGAGTCACCATTGACCTTGGTAGCTCGTCGAACGATGACAAAGTCATTCCAGCTGCGGTAAAAGTCTAGTATGGGGGATCTATGACGACGAAATCACACTCATGAGATTATGAGGCAGAGCAAGCGGTGAGGGAAGTCGAAGAAGCTTATGAACGTTGAAAAGCGCTGTCGGGAGTGACGGAGAAGCTTGTGGAAGGGGAGTCGCAACCAACGACGGAGAAGGTTGTCCAAGGGGCCCTGCACCAGCAGGGTGTAGAGCTCCGGGAGGGACAAGTGTTTCAAAGCAAGGAGGAGGTGCAACATACGATAAGGATGGCGACACTTGCTAGGTGCTTCGATACAAAGGTGAAGAGGTCGACGAAGACATTGTATGTCGTGGAGTGTGTAGGGCCCAACTGCAAGTGGGCATGTCGGGCATCCACTTACAAGAAGTCGCGTTTGTGGATGATCCGAAAGCTTGTCGATGAACACAGTTGCGATCTCAATGTCAGGCTCACACACAAGCGTCGGGCAACATATAGGCAGCTGGGACAGAGGCTAGTCCAAAGGTACGTAGTATCCCATAACCGGAAAGCTAGTCCAAAGGTACGTAGTATCCCATAACCGGTTCATTCCGGAACGCTTGTGGCAATTACATATACAATGTACACCACACACCATATGTCAATACCAACTGTCCACCCAATAGGGTATAACCGCACAAGCAAAAGCTCTCTACTGGACATCCTACAGTTGTCTACTTGTCATGTTGTAGTGGTTTCCTGTTTTTCGTGTAGTTGTTACTTTACCCCTGTTATTGTTAGGTAACGCTTTTGTTAATTAAAATGTGAAGTTTCGTTGGATCAAAGAAGCCACTCCTTCCGGAACAATTAAGCACAATGATGAAGTCACAACTGGGGGTGACCTGTAGCTACTAGAAGGCTCGCAGAGCACGGATGACAGCGAGGGACACTATGTACGGGACTGACGAGGAAAGCTACCACTTCATATACTCGTACATGCACATGCTCGAGCAAGCTAACCCAGGGACATACTTGAGGATTGAGTGCAACCCGAACGGGCACTTCAAGTACGCCTTTGTTAGTATAGGTGTGTGGAGGAGGGCCATCCCCCACCTACGTAAGGTTCGTTGTTCCTGTCCCCTAATAACGCTATACTCTACATGTCATCTGCTACCTGCCAGCTAACACACTCGTACTTGTCATATAGGAGCGTATACATGACGCATCTTCTATTTGACATGACGCATCTTATATCTGACATGACACCTCTTCTATGTTACATGACGCCTCTTTTCTGTGACAACATCTTATATCTGAGCAGGTCATATCTATCGATGGGGGGTTCTTAAAGGGGAAGTTTTGTGGTTTCCTGTTGTTCGCAACTGCACAAGACGCTAATCACTCCATATACCCAATCGCGTTTGCCATGGTCGACGGGGAAAACGACGGTTCGCGGGGGTTCTTTTTCAGGCAAATGTTGCGGGTCGTTGAATACACGCCTGACCTTGTCTGGGTGTCCGACCGCCACATAAGCATTCTCAAGGGGATATGGGATACATATGTCTTCGCCAAGCACGACATTTTCACATGGCACCTATGACGAGTTCCATGCACTTTTCACGGACTTCTCGGCACAAGCTCCCGCTGCGGGACAATACCTGAAGGAGGCAGGGTTCAACAATGGGCTAGAGCCTTCTTCCCAGCGAATAGGTTCCACATCACCACCCCTTATATTTACATGCCACTTTTTATATACTACATTACACCTGCTTTAGTAAACATGACACCTTGATTAGGTTTAAGATTAACACGTGTACTTAATTACATGCTAGCTTATATAATTGACATGACACTTGGTTGAATTAACATGACACCTGCTTTAGTTAACATGACACCTTCATTAGGTTAAACATTAACACGTGTACATAAATACATGCCAACATATATAAATGACATGACACTTGGCTTAAGTATGATTAATCCTGTTTTAATTAACATGATATCGTCATTAGGTTAAACATCACCACCACCGTACTTGTACTTATTTACATGCCTGCTTATAAAAATAACATGACACATACTGTAATTAACATGACAGATGCTTTAATTAACATGACACCTCCTTTATTTAACATGACACCTTGATTAGGTACAACATCACAACCACTAACAATTCCGAGTGCGTCAACTCGGTTTTCAAGCACCCTAGGGACTTGCCTTTGACTGCCCTCATCGATGCAATCATCGAAACTGTTGGTAAGTGGTTCGTAACTCGTAGAGAGGCCAGCTCATCTCTTGACAAGGTCGTAAGCGACTGGGTCGCTTACGCCATGAAGGCGAACTACGCACAGTCCCTCACCATGGCTGTAAGGCCGTTGAGCGCCCATGAGTTCGAGGTCTACAAGAGTTCTTCAATTTGGCTCGTCAACCTTACCGGGCGGTTGTGCAGTTGTAGACGCTTCAACGTTGACCAGTATCTGTGTGCCCACATATGTAACTCACCAGTTTCCATTCGTAATTGACAGCAACAAATGTAACAATGTGCACATGAACTTTCCACCCTATACATTTCACATTTCAAACCTCAGCTGATAGAGGTCAATTTGCTCGTCTCAGTGTGGAGATAGATTTATCTAAACCTCTCATATCGAATTTCAGGCTAGATGGAAAGGTTTGGCCAATCCAGTATGAAGGCTTGCGAATGATGTGCTTCAAGTGTGGCAGAGTGGGACATAATGCTGATGGGCGTGGAAGCCATGCGGAGGAAGGTGTAACTAAGGATCAATCTAAAATTAGTGTCTCAGAGGAGAGCTATGGTGGTTGGATGCAAGCCAAAAAACCACAAAACCATCGTCAGGGTACGAAGACCGGTAATGCTTTGGCCGCACATGAATCCAAGGGGACCAAAGCAGGAGGATCGGCTGGTAGCGCTTCGCCGGCTGGCAGGGCCGGGAAGGGTACGACAGAATCGACGGAGCCATCTAAACAGAATCCAGAGATTTGAGGATCTGTTCAGATTGCGAAATCTTCGAGATTCGGTGTGTTAGGGGATATGGATAGCAACCAGGATCTTATGGAGGAAGTTAGGGAAGTAAATCCTTTGAAGGAAATAATAAATATTACCTAAAAGGATAATACTGGGGAAAATAATTTCTTATCCAAATTTAACTCATCCATATCTTTGGGTAATGAGAACATAATCCAAAGAAATCTAAATTGTTCACCAGCCAACCGTCAACCCACCAGGAAACTTCATCTAGCTGCCAAGAAACCTTCCATCACAAAGAGAAAGGGAAAGAGTGTTAAGATAACGGTGCCTTTTGCTGTGCTAGAGGAGGATCTCAGCAAGCTATCAAATTCTGTCATTGTCTCTCACCCAACGACCTCCCAATCCAATCACTATTACTCCCGAAACTCCATTCGAAGCGCCACCAACTCCACTCACAACGCCACCCAAAGCCACGCCCAAGTCCACACCTTGACGACCCAAAAAGACACTACTTTGCCTCCAAATTCACAAACATCAGCCACCCCCAACGCCCCCCCTAACCAACCCACAAAACACAACGCATCAACCAATTCAAAATGAACCAAGTAGGGAGGGTGGAGAGAATCCGGTTCCGAAAACGGAAGAGCTTTCTGATGTCGAACGTCAGAAAGGGCCCTTACCTGGCGTCCTTCCCACCAATAGCTACCAGGGTGCGAATGGATCTCCTACCGATGGAGACAGCAACTCAGCCAATTCTATGTCGGGCATATTTTCCCCAAGCCCTCATCCAAGCGGTGGAGCACCTAGATGACGCGGCTAATGCCTTTGCTGATGCTATGCAGATGTCCAATAATTCGGTATTTGATGCACTTCACCACACCTTGTTGCTCATGAATAATCTAAAAATTCTTGCATGGAACACAAGCGGAGCGGGAAGCAATGCTTTCTTAAGGGCTCTAACGGAGATCATAAGGGTCCACGACCCCCAGGTCCTAGTGTTGGTGGAACCACGAATCAGTGGGGACACCGCAGACAGAATTTGTAGGCAAATTGGATTCGATGGTAATGAACGGATGGAAGCTGTGGGCTTCACGGAAGGCATCTGGGTATTATGGCGTACTGAGGAGGTGACTGTGGTTTCTTTGATCCGCAACACGCAACACATCACGGTTGAAGTGTCTCGTAGGGGGGAGGAGCCTTGGGTGCTTTCAGCTATTTATGCTGCACCTAACCACACCAGGAGACTTGATCTTTGGAGGAGTTTAATAGAGTTTGCAAGTAATAATACTCGGCATTGGGCCTTGATGGGCGATTTCAACGCCCCCCTGCATCCACATGAGCGCTCTCCAAGGTCCTCGGTGGGGTCGAACAGAGGAACTCGAGCTTTCAGTGAGTGGGTGGAGTCCATGCAGCTAATCGATTTGGGGTTCTATGGCAGTCCGTTTACTTGGTGGCGTGGGAGAAATGAGGAGAATAGAAACATGGCCCGGCTCGATCGTGCTCTCTGCTGCCCCGAATGGCGAGTCCGGTTTCCAGAGGCGTCGATGAAGCACCTAGTGGCGGCGTACTCTGATCATGCACCGATATTAGTTGAGCTCGAGCCCTCGTTGTCAAACGGGGTACGAAACAAACCTTTTAGGTTCCTATCAGCTTGGCTTCTTCATGACAACTTTGAGAATTTTCTAAACTCCAAGTGGCAACAGAACACGGAGACTTGTGAGGCGTTGAAGGCCTTTGCTGGTGAGCTGGAGGTTTGGAACAAAGATATATTTGGAAATGTATTTAGGAGAAAGCGTATTCTCACAAGGAGGATTGAGGGAGTTAGGATTAAATTGGCGGAAAGGATCACCAGATATTATGTGCGATTGGAGGAAAGGTTGCGCAACGAATTGGAAGAAATCCTCCATTAAGAACAAAACCTCTAGTTTCAGAAGGCACGGGCTAACTTCTTGCTGGAAGGGGATAGGAATACATGCTTCTACCATCTGTTGACAATCATTAGAAGGCGAGCAAATAAAATCACAGCCTTACAAAATGATGTCGGCGAGTGGACAGAGGATACACCGACGATCCGGAGACTAGTCGTTAGTTTTTTCAGCTCACTGTACTCTGCAGAGGGCGCAGAGCAGGATCTCTCTCAAATGCATAGCTCCCACACATTTCCCAGGCTGGATGAGGCTACGGTTAGAAGACTTGCAGCCCCGTTCACCAGCTCGGAGGTATGGCCAGTTTTGAAGAAGATGGGACCATATAAGGCACATGGCCCGGACGGATTCCCAGCGATCTTCTACCAAAAGAACTGGGGGGTGGTTGGACCACAAGTCACGGAGTCTGTGTTGAAGTTCCTCAATGGAGGCCAGGTCGAGAGTGCAATGGGGGACGCCCTGATGGTCTTGATCCCAAAGGTTACGAGGCCGGCAACGCCGAAGCAGTTCATACCGATATCTCTCTTGAATGTTGTCTTCAAACTTGCCACTAAATTAATTTTCCATAGACTGAAGCCGGTCTTACCGAAGCTGATCTCTCCTGCACAGTCGAGTTTTGTGCCGGGTCGCCAAATCATTGATAATATAGTGGCTGTCCAAGAAGTTCTACACTCCATGAAGGAGCGAAGACGGAGGAGATGGATGATAATTAAAGTCGACTTGGAAAAGGCATATGACCGGGTTAATTGGCGATTCCTTGAGGAAATGTTGATGAAGGCGCAGCTGCCCACGAATCTGAGAAGTATGATTATGCAAAGCCAAACCATGGGAAGAATGGAGGTTCTTTTTAATGGGGAAAAGGCGGACAATTTCACTCCAAGTCGGGGGATCCGTCAAGGTGATCCGCTTTCACCCTATCTATTCGTCTTATGTATGGAATTCCTCTCACATATCATTCAAGATGCAGTTGCAAATGGTTCATGGAAACCTATAATGGTGGGAGGTGTACAACTCTCCCATTTTTTCTTTGCCGATGACTTTGTTTTATTTGGGGAAGCCTCGAGTGAGCAAGGAAGAGTGATTAAGGAATGCCTTAATCGGTTTTGTACGGCATCATGAGAGAAAGTTAGCTTTGAAAAGAGTTCGCTGTTATTTTCTAGAAATGTACATGCATCAGTAAAAAGAGATGTAAGTATGGAGCTAGTCATGCCGATTTTGACAGATTTTGGTAATTACCTTGGCGTCCCTTCTGCGTGTGGCCAATTGAGCAATGAAAGGTATAGTTTTCTGCTTGATAAGGTAACAGCTAGGCTAAAGGGGTGGAAGATGAGATCCCTCTCTATGGCAGGACGGGTTACCTTGGCCAAGTCGGTTCTAACTAGCCTGCCTCTTTACACTATGCAAACGTCCCTTCTACCAAGAAAGGTGTGTGATGACATTGATAAGGCAGTCCGGGGCTTTGTTTGGGGCTCGACTCTAGACCAAAAACGAGTCCACCTGCTGAACATGAAGACCTTATATGCACCGATGGATGAAGGAGGCATGGGCATACGCTCGATGAGGGAATCCAACAAAGCAACACTAGCGAAACTTGGATGGAGGATGATCCAAAATCCTTATTCGTTGTGGAGCCGGCTGATTCGGGGAAAGTATTGTAATAATCGCGTTGACGTTGACATGTTTGAAAGTAGAACCAATTCATCGAGACTGTGGAAAGGTATTGTGCACGGGTCCAAATGCCTGATCTCGGGCCTCAGAGTTGATGTTGGTAATTGTCAACGCGCTCTGTTTTGGATCCATCCATGGCTGCAGGAGAAACCACTAGTGGATGTGGCTGTTCAGAACGTCCCTGTGGAGCTATTGGGTGCTACGGCAGCTGAAATGTGGGAAGGCGATGACTGGAATTGGGATGTGGTTTTGGCATGGCTCCCGGAGGAAGCTAAGTGCAAGATGCAATCGATCAAGGTATCTAGACTATTGGATGCAACGGATCAACTGTATTGGGGCTACACCAAGTCAGGTAACTTCATCTTAGCCTCGGCAATGCGTGTGATGAGAGGAGATATGGAATTGTCCCCGGAGCCGATTTGGAAGCATATTTGAGGGATGCCGACGCAGCAAAGAGGTCGTATGTTCACTTACTTAGCTGTTCACGATGTGATCCTATGTAATGCCAATAGGGTGAGACGTCATTTATCAAACCATTCGGCATGCTCGCGCTGTAGATTGGAAGAAACGGAGCTGCACTTACTCCGTGATTGCAGGCAAATTCGGCGAGTATGGGAACAAATATGGAGCGACAGTACCCCTACCAACTTCTTTCACTGTTCAAATATACAAGAGTGGATTTTCTCCAACACTTGCAAGAGGGACAAATGGAGCTCAGTTTTCGCTTCGATGCTATGGATGTCCTGGAAAGCAAGGAATGAGCTGGTCTTCCATGGTACCGATGGGCTGCAGGGCTTGGCTCATAGGGTGTGGAGGCAAGTTTCCAATTACTTCCATGTTAGTGAGAAGATGCAGAGGACGAGGGCCCCTACGACTATACACCACAACTCCTCAACCACTTGGACTCCACCGGACCAGGGATGGTTGAAACTCAATGTGGATGGAGCTTCGAAGGGCAATCCGGAGAGAAGCAAATGGGGCCGCAGATGCCCTTGCAAACATGGCCTAGCAAACATGGCCTTTAGTCTAGATAGTCAGTTAACTTATTTTCATGAAGCTCCACTTTGTATCAGTGGGTTATTAGCCTCCTCCCCATCTCTTGGGGTGTCAAACTACTCTTATTAATAAAATTACTGGGCGCTAGCCCTCCTTCTTGACCAAAAAAAAATTGTATTTATTAATTTTTGACCAAATTTGAAATTATTTTAGATTACTCAATATTTTCAAGCATATAGAATACTTACCAGAAAAACCCATTCCTTTGTGAATTACGGGCTTTAAATATGGGATTGATGGTTGCGGTCCAAACAATGCGAAGGGAAATATGTGCTATTGTATTGCTCTTTACTCCACTGGGTTGTGTTTGGTGAGCTCACCTTGTCATTTAACTAATTTATATTTTTTAAAATATCACAAAATTTTACTTCGAGTTTTCTCCACTTCATGAAATAACATATTTAAGCGCCTGTTTGGTGATAGGTGGAGGTTATGGGGTTGGAGGTTATGGAGTTGGAGATTATGGAGTTGGAGGTTTGAAAGGTGGTGTTTATTTTTAAAAAAAAACTTGGGTGGGTGTTTGGTGATTGTAAGGTTTGTAAATGGGTTTTAAGATGGAAATGTCTAAAATACCCATCCCCCTCCCTTGCTTTTACATATCCGGTTGAATTCAAAGGGCAAAAAAATAAACTCACAAAAAATAACCTCCAAAACCTTGGGTGCCCAAGCTTTTTTTTTGGCCAAATTTAAACTCCCCAAAGCTGCACTTTAACCTCCACCTTCCATGACAAATCTCTTGCCAAACACCACGAGTTGCAGGTTTTATTTTTTTTAACCTCCAACTCCTCCCAAAAAACCTCTTACCAAACACACTCTAAATATGAGAGAATTGAGGTAACTAACCCACAAAGTTGGAAAGTTTGCAAAACTAACCCTAACCCTTGAAATTTTGCAAAACTAACCCGGATTGGCAAAAAATTGCAAAAATAACCGGTTGCTTCCACCGGTTTTAGGAGGTAAATGGGGTAAAAAAAAAGAAAAAGCAAGTTATTTGTTTAAAAAAAAGAAAAGAAAAAACAAGTATAAAAAGAAAGCTTATGAGAGATCCCATCAAAAACCCTAGAAACCAAATTTGCCTCCTCTCTCCTCCAAGCTCCCTCCATCTCTCTCCAGATCTGCCTCCTCTCTCCTCCAAGAAGATCGCCCACGTTGAGCAACTTCGTTATTTCCGCTCCCAGCGAGCCGAGCAAGAAGATCGACATGTATTCCCCGGAGTTCTACGTTGGCGCCTACTTGGTTTTCAATTGTTTCGGTGGAAATACAGACACGTTAAATCCTTGAAGTGACACGGCTATACAAACAGGTGACATGGTTCATTTCGAAAATAAATTGCATGTGAAACTCTAAACTATGACACTGTAATTCCTTCCGGTGACACGACCATTCAAACAGGTGACAGGGGTGATTTCCTTAACAAATTGGCAGACACTCAGAAATGTGAAACTTCAAAATCAAACAAGTGACACGGTAAATCCTTCAAGGGATAAGACCATACAAACAGGTGACATGCATAATTCATATTGTTGACATATACGATTTACAAAATAAGTGATTATATTGTTATATTATTAATTGAATGTGAAACTTTGAACTTTGACATGGTAATTCCTTCAGGTGACACGACCATACAAACAGGTGACAGGGGTGATTTCCTTAACAAATTGGCAGACACTCAGAAATGTGAAACTTCAAAATCAAACAAGTGACACGGTAAATCCTTCAAGTGACACGCCATACAAACAAGTGACAAGGGTGATTTCTTTAACAAATTGGCAGACACTCAGAAATGTGAAACTTCAAAATCAAACAAGTGACACGGTAAGTCCTTCAAGGGACACGACCATACAAACAGGTGACATGCATAATTTATATTGTTGACATATACGATTTACAAATTAAGTGATTATATTATTATATTATAAACTATTTAAAGTCTATTAGCTCAAGGTAGAGCAATGTGTTAAATACACATAGATGTAGGTTCGAATCCTACATAGACTATTAACATCGTAACATATGTAACAAGAAAAAAAACTAGTATTTGAACAAGTGTCAAGAGAATCTAAACATGTGACAAGAAAAAAGTAGCAGGTGACACGCAAAATCCTTCAAGTGACACGGAATGTTTAAAAATTTAAAACCCTATACAAGTCTTTAGGACTATTATTTATTCTTGATTTTTTTGGCGGGAAAATTTTTAATTTTGGCGGGAAAATTTTTAGCATGTGACCAGCAACCGGTATTGTAGGTCACCAAATTTATTTGCAAAACTAGCCTACTAAGTCACTTTTGCAAATTTTACCAAAATATGACATTTTTGCAAACTTTTAAAAAAAATGGTCTAGTTATGCAAAATCGCCTTTAAATATTTGTTGGGTCACATTATAAAGTGAAAGCTCTTTAGTCTTGACTATGTTTGTATAAGGAAAAACTTATTATGATTATGATGACTTGTGTTTGGCTATCTATCATGTTAAGTATTCATGAGGAATTGAATTATTGGGTATTTGAGAATGGAGTGTTGGGCTGATGGTTGGTTATTGGTTGATCACTCCGATTATCTAGCTAATTACATAAGGCCCTCAAATAAATCTGGGCTATATATGCACTCTCACATTATTTTTAGGGTAAATTACACATAATCATCCGTAAATTATGATTCTTTTTACATAACCACCCATAAATTTATCAGTTACATAAAACCACCCGTAAATTAGATTTTTTTTCAAAAAATCGCTCATTTGTTAAATGTTCATTTGTTTCATTTGTTTCATTTTCCCTCAACCTTGCCATCTAACTTTCTGATATGAGAATAATTTCTTTGTTGTAATTTTAAGATTCCACAAATATACAGTCTCCTTCATCCTATATATAATTCTATTTATATGATTGGATATCATTTTAAACTATATGCAATACAGATAGTCTCATTTTCCCTTAAATTCTGCAATTTACTATATTTTATTGCTATGAAAAACTAGATTTTAAAATTTTAACATCACAAGTTATTTCTTCTATTTGTATTCTAACATAGGAGAACCATCTTGTTTTATTCCCACTACCCTATCTAAGGATCCAATTAGGCGGGCAGAAATGTTCAATTCCAAGTTTTGTATAGTTTATACATTTTTTTCCTCTATTCTTTTCCCTTATTTATTTATCATATTACATTTAAAAAAATGTTCATTTCCCTTGTAAATCAGATATTTAAAAAAACGTTCATTCAATGTTAAATGGTAACAACAAAGATGTTTATCAACCTCGATTGCTCTTTACTCCGTTGTGTTGTGCTTGGTGAGCTCACCTTGACCCTAAGCATTGGCAAGAACTTCCCATTAGCAGGAAGTTGAATCTACTCTCAAGGAGTTCATTAAAGATGAGAAAGTCAATACGAGAATGTTTATTGAAAAGCATTGGCCAAGGTATTATATTTATTTATTTTGATAGTTTGTATGACTTCTTTAAAATTAGTTTTAAAGTTAAATTATATGTAACTTTTACGGAGATTGTCCAAAATTGGATTCAACCTCGATTGCATCAGCCATGTTGTTTCATTTTAGCTCATTTTTCTGAAGAATGTAGTGGAAAATGATGCTTTAGCCCTGCAGGGTTGATATCAGCTTTAGCTAATGATGCTCCTAGGTCTGGAGAATGTAATGGAAAATCGGTGATACTCCCAAAGTCGGTAATCCAAAATCTCCCATCTATGAAGAAAAAAGTTTGCGGTAAAAGTGGTAAATGGGGACAATTACATATATGTATGTATATAATAAAATAATATTTTAATTTTGAAATTCAATTTTCCCAAAAAGAAAATGAAAAAGCTAGGATGAACCTGCCAAATCTCATAAGAAGACTGGAAATGAAGGTAAAAAAATTGCACGTACTCAAGTAAGAAGTGAGCCTAGCGAAACTCGAAAAATCATATAAAGAAGCTAAAGAAATTGGAAAGTTTCTCATCAAAGATGAAGAGGATGCAACCAGGAGAGAAAAGGGCAAGGCAGACCAAACAAAACAAAGAAAGAGCAGGTTAAACAGAAGAAGCTAATATAAGAATGCGTATATACATGCATCTTTTTTTTTCTCAGTCAAGTCTGATTATTATTTAATTATGATGACTTGTCTTTGGCCACCTGTCACCTTGTGTATTCATGAGAAATTGAAATTATTGTGTATTTGTGAGTGGAGTGTTTGGTTGTGTGTTGTATGTTGGTTGATCACTTTGATTATCTATCTCATTATCTACCTCAACTGAAGCATCCATGCACTCTCGCTCCATTAATCTATGCCCACAGTTCACAACTAGTGAAACGCTAACCCTCACAGAGCGATGTCACTTATCTAATGCAACCAAAAGCTACACCAATTAAGTCTCCCTCTCCAAAATCATCTAAACCCAAGTGTATTTGCTCAACGCTCCACACTTGATTCAACAAAGAAAGACATCACTATGTAGGTAAAAGATCCCTCCCTCTCAAGTTATGAAGCTACTCAATCAGTGTAGCTCCAGCATCCATAAGCCACATATGCTTTGCCAGTACACGTGATATAAGCACACATAACCTCTCGATCGACTTCTAAAGCTGCTCATTATGTGTCATCCAATTATTGACAGACACGACCTCCCCCTCTCGCTCATCTAACTCCATAATTATCACAACCTCCCTCTCTTGCCCATCTAACTCCATATGTCTCTGCTCAAGAAAGTGGACTTCGATCCAACACTATAGTACGTCGATACATAGATATAAGCTCATTCTCTACTGATGTACATATTTGTACCTTTGTTTATTGCATCTTTTGACTTCTTATTTCATTCGACTTCCAAAGAAAAGGTTCAAAAGTATATAAACTTGTGTAAGAATGGGCTAAAATACAAGAAATAGAGTCTGCACAAGTTTTAAGCTAACCATGCAGGAATTCGAGCGAAAACGGAGTCAAAACGAAGAAGCCAAGTGAAGCTGAGCAGAGGTAGATATCGACCCTAGACTCAGATATCGACCTCTGGTGTAGATATCGACCTTCAACATAGATATCGACCTCAACATAGACATCAAGTGAAGCTGAGAAGAGGTAGATATCGACCTGAGACCCAGATATCGACCCCCAGTGTCGATATCGACCCCCATATCGACCTCAACATAGAAATCGACCAGAGCTGAACAAGTCGAGCAGGAACAGAGACCTCGATATCGACCTCTGGTGTCGATATCGACCCCTTATCTCGACAGAAGATAGACTCGATTTCGAATGCGGATTGGAACTATATCTTCAAAGAGGCACGGAATTATCTCATACTTTCAAGATAGAAGACAGCTGAAGTTTTATTTATCTTTTACCATTAAGTTTTATCAAAATAAAAAGACCTATCCTAATTGTTCGGATAGAGTTCATAGTTTAGATAGGAGTTACAATCCTCGGATAGCAAGGATTAGTAGCCTATAAATAAAGCCCTAGGGGCTGATTTGTTAGATCATCTTTCAATCATCTTTTCATCCAATCATAGAATCATCCAAGACAAAGACAATAGACAATAGAGTTAGAGTTAGAGAGAAGTTTTAGGGTTTGACGTTTGCGAAAGTTGACGTTGAGTTGTAAAGCTTCGAAGTTTAGTTTAATGCAAGTTTCTTCCTTTCAATTGACAATGATGAGTTCCATGATGAGAAGCGAGTAGTTCCCCAAAGCTCTTAGGGTCAGGGTGAGCCCGACGTTAGCCATGCGCGCTTGAGGTAAGTATTTGATGTTGATATCGTTGTGTCTATCTCTCCTCCTACGATTCTATGTTTAGTCCTAATCGAAAGAAAAGGGATTCATGCTAACAACTTGAGTTATAAACATAAAATTGGTACAGACAATTAGGTTTATTTGAAAGAGTAATCCTAAGAGTTGGTGTACGGCGAAAGCTCGTCCCTCGGGTGAAATAGCGCAATTGTCCGTCTTATTTATCTTATCGCATGCATTGGTTAACGTTGTGGTAAACCCAAATCCTAGGAGTTGTTTTTACATAAGTTAATTCATCAAAACCCACTGTTTTATTTTTGTTCATTGCTTCTCTCTCCACTCTTAAATCTTCGGCCTTTCTTTGCCGACGAGAAACTAACACACTGCAGGGAGACATCGATATCGACCCCAGACGTCGATATCGACCACTGAGTTCGTCGACAGTTTTCTGAGTCGACGACGAACATCGCTGCGGAGTTTGCTGGACATCGATATCGACCCTTTGTGTCGAAATCGACCCTTCTGTATCGACTGGTAGTCTTCTGAGCCAGTCGATTACGTGAACTGACATCGATATCGACCACCACCAGTCGATATCGACCACTTGTTTTTGTCTCTGCAGGTCTTCTGTTGTAGAGAACATCGACAGCCGAGGTCGACATCGAGGCCCAAGGTCGAAATCGAGGCTACTGGTCGACGCAGACGTGAAATTTCCAAAGCTACTAGGATCCCGCTGACACGCCTCCTCGTGGATCGATCCTGACTACCCTTCCACTACAACGGGAGGAAGTCTTGTAATTATTTGCATAGGCTAGGAGTCGATTTACATATTTACATCTTATTATTTGTACTCGACTTACCTCCTTAACAAATTGGCGCCGTTGCCGGGGAGGCAATCAATCGCGCCCTAGTAGTCTATCTCACGTCTTTATCTAGATTGGCTTTGCAGGTGTATGCGACGCGCTGATCGCCCACCTGAATTTGAAGGAGTAGACGACCCTGAGCGTTATTTCCATCTAAGGGCCCAAGCTCAAAGAATCATGGCGGAAAACGCGAACCAAGCAGAACTTATTGAACAACTAAGGAGGCAGGTTGAGGACCTAACGACTAGAGAGGCGGCACTTAAGGAGCGTGCGGATAGGGAGGAGGAAGGCCGAAGGCAAATAGAAGCCCAAATCAATGCCCTCCATAGGAATGCCAAGCAATATATGCACCCTGCTCTCACAGTGCCTGAATCGGCAATTCTTATCCCTGCCTCTAATTTTGAAATAAAACCTAACTTCTTAACTGAGATTAGAAGGCACCAATATGAAGGAAAACCTAATGAGTGCCCTATGGCACATATTTCTACCTTCTTAGACCTTTGTGATACTATTGCTGATGGACGAAGTCTTGAATATGTCCAACTAAAAGCCTTTCGATGGTCTCTTACAGGGAAAGCATTGCAGTGGTTGGAAAGCTTAGCCCCGAGATCGCTCCGCACCTGGAATGAAGTCAAGGACGCGTTCCTCAACAAGTTCTTCCCTCCTTCTAAGACAGCGTTGATCCGACAGAAAATCACGGCTTTCAAACAAAAGCCTGGTGAGGCTCTGGCGACTGTTTGGGAAAGGTTTAAGGACCTCCTACGATCATGCCCGACGCATGGCCAACCACCATATGTAATTCAGGAGATCATTTACAATGCTCTTGACGCTGCAACGAAGGAGAGGATCAACACCTACACCTCCTATGGCTACCTTGAACTCGCTCCACAAGAGGATTGGGAGACCATAGAGAGGTTGGTGGAGTTCGACAACACATATGGGACTCCTGAGGCTTCCGACGTACCATCATCGTCGAGGCCTGCCCCATCTATGCCCTTATATGAACCCTCCAATGTAATCGATCCGGATGTGAAGGAGCAATTCCACAGAGATCAACTTAGAAAGCTCCAAAAGCAAGTGAGGTTCCTTTCAGCGAACCAAGATTGCATCGAATGCGGATCGCAGCGGCACACCACCATCGAGTGCCCCCATGCCGAACAAGTACACCTAGTGGAGACTCACCAAGAGGCGCGCTACATGAAGGGTCCCAATAACCAATATTGGGGAGACCAAAGGTTCCATCAACCACAAAGGAACCCGGTTAACCCTAGGGACCCTCCACCTTATAGAGCTCCTGGGCACCCGGAGAGAGACCAAAAGAAGGATGATCTTCAACTTGTGTTGGATGAGATAAGGCGGAACCAAGCTAAGAACGATCAATCCAACAATGCTATCCACTCTCAACTCAATCACCTTACCACAAGGATTGGGGAGATGGATATTTGGAAGAAGAACGTGGAGACCCAACTGGATCAATTGGCGGCACAAATCCCTAGGCCATCCGGAACACTCCCTGGGCAACCCACTACAAATCCTAAAGGACAATCCGGGACAGGCCATATCGCAGCCATACAATTAAGGAGTGGCACCAAAGTACACAAGCCACGGACGGAAACGGAGGAGAAAGCAGCAGACCCAGTCGACGTCGACAGACCAGTCGATGTCGACCTAGAGGTCGAAATCGACCCCCATGTCGACCCCCTGATCGACGTCGATGACACTGCAGAGCCATCAGAGCCACAACAGAGGTCGAAATCGACCCTACCAGCCGATATCGACCCAACTCCAGTCGACATCGATGTCCAGCAGGCCCCTCCGACCACCGTTTTGGCCCCCCCACCAAAGAAGACGTTGCCATTCCCTTCCAAAGCATTGGAGGATCCCACCAAAGGTAAGTTTAGGCGCTTCATAAAGATACTTCAAGGACTCAACATCACTATCCCTCTAACAGAAGCCCTAAGTGAGATGCCTGCCTATGTGCGATTCCTCAAAGACATCCTGAGCAAGAAGAGATCCATGGCAGAGATCGCAGAGGAGTGCTCGAAGATGGACTTCCCTGAGAAGAAGAGTGATCCAGGGAAGTTTGCAATCACCGTGGGACTTGGCCAACATCGCTATAAAGCCCTATGTGACCTAGGGGCAAGTGTAAGTCTCATGCCTCTTTCTATTTGGCGAAAGGTAAACATTGGTGCGCTTGAACCTGTGGACATGAAACTCTATATGGCTGACAAATCATTCGTCAAACCCACAGGTATAGTTGATGACGTTCCGATAAAGGTAGGTAAGTTCTTTGTGCCTACTGATTTCATTGTATTGGAGATGCCTGAAGATCCTGTAGTGCCTATTATACTTGGTAGGCCTTTCTTAGCTACTGCTGATGCCAATATCAATGTACGTCAAGGGTTACTAACCTTTACTATAGGGAACGAAGTGATAGAATTCTCTTTCAACCCAACCATGAGCGAAACAAAGCACCTGGAACAAGTAGTCCTCTCGCCGGCTAAGGAGAAGCTTAGAAAATTTTTGTTGGCGAGGACGGAAACGGCAAGCAGGGTCGACATCGACTGGAACCAGTCGATATCGACTAAAAACATCGAAATCGACCCCCCTTGGTCGAAATCGAGTATGCCAGATCACTGCCAGGAGCGTAAGTATGGGGTCACAGAGGTCGATATCGACCCCCACATGTCGATATCGACCACAGCACTCGAAATCGACCCACCCGAAGATTTCTGTTTTGGGCCCAAACAGGTAAGCCCAAGTATGACTCCTAACCCTCCTCTGTCCCTTATTGATGAATCAAATAAGCTGGTTATTGATAATTCTACTAAAGAGAGGGTCAAAGCTCCATGGTTTGCCTATATTGCTAAAGTTAGGTCAAGAAAGAGAAGAAAAGCGTCCAAAGAAGAACCTAACATCAAAGAAGCCTTGGTCGCCGAACTTCGCTACTACCAAAAGGAACTTGATGATCCAGGAGAAGGCTCAAGCTCAAAGGGTCCTTACATAAAAGGGTCATAAAGCATTGACGGAGAAGTCGGCCTAGCGACTCAAAAATCTAGAGCATGTACATAAAACATTTAAATTTCGCATAGATGGTTTTTAGGATTTAATTTTTTTTGGCTGTTTGAAACTTTTAAAACTGAGATAATTCGTGCTTTATCTATATTCCTAACAAAGATTTCAGGTATCAAGCAAAAGGGACAACGAAGAAGAAAAGAAGCTTCTGCAGAGGCAGTCGAAATCGACCAGGCCAGTCGAAATCGACCCCCCAGGGTCAAGCCACCTCCTGGAGTCGACATCGAGGACTCAGGAGCGAAAAAGAGAGGTCGATATCGACCCTAATACTCGATATCAACCTCAATCAGGCAGCCCTCGTCTTCATTTTCTTCCTCGACTTTGACAGATGCAGTCGACATCGACCACTGACCTAGATATCGACTTCTGGCATCGACCTCACCTGAAATCGACCTGAATCCGCAGGTTGTGCTGTGAGTTTTTCTCTACCCTTGTTCTTCTTTTTAATACAGTGAGGACACTGTATATTTTAAGTATGGGGTGGGGGAAAGACATGTCTTATGGTCATAACTTGGTTTCTTCTTCGCATTGCATTTATGTTTAAATTTTTGTTTTTAGTTTTACTTTTATAAAATGTCAATGATTCCATAAAATGTCAGAAAATCCAAAAAAAAATATAGAAAAATGTCAAAAATACGAAAAAATGCATGTTTATTTTTAAGTTTATTTTTTAACCCTACTTAGATGTCCTATGATGAAAACTCAATAGCTGACTTGATCATGTAAATCCTATGGCATATTTGGATGGTTTAGCCTAAGTCTTTAAAATTTTTATGTAGATTGTGAACTTGTGATGAAATCGAGCACATATGATCCTAGGCTAAAAAGCAAACCCAACAAAAATTATCCTTGTGAGAATTTTGGCCTATAGGGAGAACATAAAAAATCCCTCCGCTTTCTTGAGTGAATTTACTCTTCCTATGCATCTCTAAATGTTGTGATAGTTATTCAAAACCAATGCATATATATGTTTATGTTTACGAGAATTAAATGATGGAGGCATCTTTTAAGCCATTTTTATCCTCTCTTTACCTACCCTGCATTATCCCTGCTTGAAGCCAGAACATTAGCCTGAGCCTGAAATTGCAAACTCCACAAAATTATCCCTAGCCGAATTGAACCTGACCCCCATTTGGGAATTGAGACTTAGATTGGTTGGAACTAATGCCTTGTGGAAAGAAAAGAGCATAATGTCTAGTTTTGAGCAAGGAAATTATAGGATGGTACATATTTACATTTTGTCATATTTTGTAAAAGGATTTATGGCTCACCATATAAATGCACATATTTGCTTATTATTTTCAAAAAAAAAAAAAAAAAAAAATAAAGATATCTATATATAGTGCATTAGCCATAATCCTTAAGTCTTTTATTCATACAAATGTTATATTTTTTAGAGGTATATTAGAACTTGGAAGAAGGGTTGATGGAATGCATCTTTAAGAGCATTATTATGAAGAGTTATGGTTTGGGTATTGCAAGTGTTGAGATTTAGGAGTCTTGATTCCCGAATTATAAAAGCACCACATAGCCAAATAATTCCATACCCTTTATTTCATACCAAGCCCCATTACAACCCCGCCGAATGGAGTCTTCTTTGAAGTCTTCCACTGAGCGAAAGTCCTCCTGATGGTTCTTATTGCATTTTCATAATTGGTTGTGAAGTGGATTTTTATAAATTGCAATGTTTATGAGATTGTATATGGAATTGAGTTGAGAGTTGATCTTCATAGCCTAAACACATGAGAGTTGAGTGCAAACACATTATCCCTGTGAGGTTGGATCAAAATTGCATATGCCTATGGATCGCCAAAATATGTGCTATGACGTTAAATTCACTTGCTTTGCTTTGCTACCGCTTATGATGTTGCTTTTGACAAAGGCGAAGACTTGAAGGATGCGTTGTAGGTGTTGGTTATTGTTTGGTTATTGCTTGAGGACAAGCAAGTCTAAGTATGGGGTGTTTTGATGTACATATTTGTACCTTTGTTTATTGCATCTTTTGACTTCTTATTTCATTCGACTTCCAAAGAAAAGGTTCAAAAGTATATAAACTTGTGTAAGAATGGGCTAAAATACAAGAAATAGAGTCTGCACAAGTTTTAAGCTAACCATGCAGGAATTCGAGCGAAAACGGAGTCAAAACGAAGAAGCCAAGTGAAGCTGAGCAGAGGTAGATATCGACCCTAGACTCAGATATCGACCTCTGGTGTAGATATCGACCTTCAACATAGATATCGACCTCAACATAGACATCAAGTGAAGCTGAGAAGAGGTAGATATCGACCTGAGACCCAGATATCGACCCCCAGTGTCGATATCGACCCCCATATCGACCTCAACATAGAAATCGACCAGAGCTGAACAAGTCGAGCAGGAACAGAGACCTCGATATCGACCTCTGGTGTCGATATCGACCCCTTATCTCGACAGAAGATAGACTCGATTTCGAATGCGGATTGGAACTATATCTTCAAAGAGGCACGGAATTATCTCATACTTTCAAGATAGAAGACAGCTGAAGTTTTATTTATCTTTTACCATTAAGTTTTATCAAAATAAAAAGACCTATCCTAATTGTTCGGATAGAGTTCATAGTTTAGATAGGAGTTACAATCCTCGGATAGCAAGGATTAGTAGCCTATAAATAAAGCCCTAGGGGCTGATTTGTTAGATCATCTTTCAATCATCTTTTCATCCAATCATAGAATCATCCAAGACAAAGACAATAAACAATAGAGTTAGAGTTAGAGAGAAGTTTTAGGGTTTGACGTTTGCGAAAGTTGACGTTGAGTTGTAAAGCTTCGAAGTTTAGTTTAATGCAAGTTTCTTCCTTTCAATTGACAATGATGAGTTCCATGATGAGAAGCGAGTAGTTCCCCAAAGCTCTTAGGGTCAGGGTGAGCCCGACATTAGCCATGCGCGCTTGAGGTAAGTATTTGATGTTGATATCGTTGTGTCTATCTCTCCTCCTACGATTCTATGTTTAGTCCTAATCGAAAGAAAAGGGATTCATGCTAACAACTTGAGTTATAAACATAAAATTGGTACAGACAATTAGGTTTATTTGAAAGAGTAATCCTAAGAGTTGGTGTACGGCGAAAGCTCGTCCCTCGGGTGAAATAGCGCAATTGTCCGTCTTATTTATCTTATCGCATGCATTGGTTAACGTTGTGGTAAACCCAAATCCTAGGAGTTGTTTTTACATAAGTTAATTCATCAAAACCCACTGTTTTATTTCTGTTCATTGCTTCTCTCTCCACTCTTAAATCTTCGGCCTTTCTTTGCCGACGAGAAACTAACACACTGCAGGGAGACATCGATATCGACCCCAGACGTCGATATCGACCACTGAGTTCGTCGACAGTTTTCTGAGTTGACGACGAACATCGCTGCGGAGTTTGCTGGACATCGATATCGACCCTTTGTGTCGAAATCGACCCTTCTGTATCGACTGGTAGTCTTCTGAGCCAGTCGATTACGTGAACTGACATCGATATCGACCACCACCAGTCGATATCGACCACTTGTTTTTGTCTCTGCAGGTCTTCTGTTGTAGAGAACATCGACAGCCGAGGTCGACATCGAGGCCCAAGGTCGAAATCGAGGCTACTGGTCGACGCAGACGTGAAATTTCCAAAGCTACTAGGATCCCGCTGACACGCCTCCTCGTGGATCGATCCTGACTACCCTTCCACTACAACGGGAGGAAGTCTTGTAATTATTTGCATAGGCTAGGAGTCGATTTACATATTTACATCTTATTATTTGTACTCGACTTACCTCCTTAACATCTACCTACCATCGACGCTGCTCAACTAGCTCATCTCGAGCCTTTGTTAGCCAGATATGCTCTAGGATTAGTGATATCAGAACCTATATCCCCTCAAACAGCCTTTGAACCCGCTCATCATGTGTCGTCTAAGCGTCCGCTAACCTAAACTCCTCCATGACCTGTCTTAGACAAAGTTGATTAAACCAATATTGGGTAAACCACCTAATTCTTTATATTAGAATTAGGTTGAGAAAAGTAATTATTTATAGTGCTTACAATTCGAACTACTTAGAGCTCGTTTGGTTGACATTCCAAAAACCCAGAAAGTAGAAATTCCTAGGAGTTGGAGATAATACCAGCGTTTGGTTGATTTTTTTGTTACAGAAAAACACAGGAAGTTGAATTCCTGGGAATTTAAATTCCCCCATTTTGGAGGAAGTGCACTTACCTAGTCCCTCCTAGGTAAGTTCCAATTCCACCTTTTTTAATAGAAAAATTCTATTTTCTTATTTCAATTCCTATAAAATCCAAAATCCAAAACCAAACACAATTTCTCAACTCACATGATTTTTAATTTACGGGAATTGAATTCCTAGGAAGTTAACTTCCCGGGAATTATACTTCCCACGTTTAACCAAACGAGCCCTAAATCAATTTTGGAACATTGGTGTATATCCTTTTAACTCACAACAACATGATAATTTCCATGAATATATAATATAACTATATAAGAGATTCCAAAGCAAGGGAGGATTGAAACATGTGATTAAATGCAATATATATTGTTTATAAAAGTGGTTGTCTTCACAATGATTTAAGTTCGGGGTGACTTTGTGCACTTTGCCCTTGTATATCTAGACATTTAGTTATAAGCTAAAGGCTTGCAAACACAACTATATAATGAAAATGTATCGTTTAAGATCTCACAATGCTGAATTGCTTTCACGTTCATTCGTAAAGAGAATAACTAGGGAGGGGGAGCTATACAAAATCCCCAAATCCAAGATGCAAAATCGAACCCCTAATCCCTAAATCCCAACTCAGAAATTTTAATATAGTCCAAATTCGAAAACCCAATACCCGATTTAAAACACAAATAATCGAACACGTATCTTGAGATACCAACACCAGGCGCCAGCACCACCATCGAGTTCGTCTTCGGTTGAGTGGGTGGGGAATAGGGGGGGGGGGGGGGGGGGGGGGGGTGGGGGGGGGGGGGGGTGGGGGGGTGGTTTAGCAGTTTTATAGTTTTTTTAAATCTAAATCTATATCTATTTTATATAAACTCTGAAAATAGTTTCGAGGGGATTAAACGTGACCTACTAGTCACTACTTTGTTATGTTGGTGAATGGTGATTGAAGACGTAGGATCCCATTTGCAAAATACTTATTATTGTTTCTAAAGTTAAAGATTTACTTTAACAATCATATGATATTTATGTTAAAAATGCTCATCCATCTCAACCATCTCCCTTTCCCTCAAGCTTGTCGCAAACTAGCATTAATACATGAACCAAGGCTCTTACTAAAGATATTTTGGTTTAAAGAGATGGAGAAGCTCTTTTATCGAACTCCCACTCGGAGCTCGATGAATACTTCTAATTTTGAGTTTGTTAGCTAGTGATGATATCGAAGACTTTAACATTCTGGAATATTGGAGCTGTTCAGAAAGGTTACGGCTTCCTAGTCTGCATGTCATTGCCCCTCAAATACTAGGAGTCTCTTACTCAACCGTCGGAGTGGAGCAAGTCTTTTAGCCAAGGTGAACAAATGCTCTCAAATAATAGATCATCTTTGCTCCCAAAAAACCTCAAAAGCCAAGTTTTACTTAATGATCGAACAACCTCTCCACAGAGTCAAACCCAAATGATGGATTCGACGAGGAGGCTACCTCAATCTCGAAGCAAATGAGATGAGAATCCATAACTAAACAAAGTAATCCTTCTCCCCTTGACTAGTTTTTTGGGTGTATTATCATCTCTTACCACTTCAATCTGTCGAACTCCAAACCAATAACGCCGATGGTGGGTGTTGATGCTCGTTGTCCCTCACCCTCCGATGACATGTTTTTGGTTCTATTATACATTTTGGCTTAAAAAATAGTACGGTAAAGGAATTGCAAAAATTACAACTCAAAGTAAAAAAATATTTGATATGAGATTTTGAAAGTTTTCCCTATAAGACCATCTAACAACTTTCCAAATTTGCTTTTAGTTTTTAAAAAATACTGCAGATTTGAAGAATCATTCTATTTTTTTAGATGCTTTTCTATTTTGGATAATAAAATGAAAAATCTATTAAACTAGTTCAGTGACTCGCACCTTTTGCAGGCATTTCTCTACTTTAATATTGTGTTCGACGTCTATATATATATACAATCCTTAAACATTAATTACCACTACATATCACTAAGAATTGCTTAATTAAATGGATCACAAATCTTCATTATCATATTATCGATGTTGAAATTTGATTTTGAATTAGATAATTTAAGTTGATATATATGAAAATAATCAAAATTGAAATTTACATTATAGAAAAAATATAAATCACAATATCATTAACAAAATCATATAAATAAACAAAGTTATATATACTAAAATTTAAGGGCGTTTTATTAAAAAATTAAATTAGATTAGTTAGATATTATATTTATTTTAAAATTCCAAAAAATAAGAAATTATATATACTAAAATTTAACTTTTATAGTTGAAAATATAATAACAAAATATTGATTTTCCCTAAAAAATAGAATATTGGTTACGTAACAACTAACAACCAAACAAATCTTAATAGATAAAATCAAACACACCAAATCACAAATTAGTAATTTATGATTGGTTAAAATCCCTACATTAAAGGAGAAGTCGCCACATGGCGTAAACGACTTCTCCTTTAGTATTATATACTTTTGATTAAAAAACACTTAAAATTATCTAAAAAAACCTAAAAATTCCTATTTTCGGAAGTTGGTAGGGTGCTCAAAGCTTTTGGAAGAGATTTTGTGAAAAAATCATTTTACAATTGATAAATGGAAAATTCTAAACATAAAAATTAGTACTATTATAAAAAAAAATTATAATTGTGGTTTGTCTTTATTCGATATGAATAAGACATTCTTTGAATTGTTCGAACCAATGTTGATCTCATTCGACTTAATTAAGACATTCTTTGAACGGTTCTAACTGATCTTGATCTCATTCGACTTAAGCTGTAACTGAAGGAATTGTGTCCTTTAATTCAATGTGCAATGACTAAACTTGGAATAGGATAATTGATAGAGATATACAATCCGATTATTTTAGGAGTCGTAGTGCTTTGCTAGAAGCCAGCTACGATTAATGGGGTTGAACGGTTCAAGTCCATAACTATTATAAACGGGTCCTATGAGGTCACACACTTTGAGTTGACGGAATAGATCAACGGGATTGATGGTTGATTAATAATATATAATGTTATATATTATTAATAAGATATATTATTTATTTAAGAAATAAATAATAAACATTATTTATTTGAGAAATAAATAATTAGAGTTACACATTCTTTGGTCTCCCCTAATTAAATCATTTGACAGTTTTGTGAATCAATTGAATTTGGTATTACATAAATTAGCATTTAAGTTGTTGCATGCTATTCCATTCAATTTGTAATTAGTTGCCATTCCATTCATACGGCAAAGGCAATTAGTTGCCATTCCATTCATACGGCAAAGGCACCCAAAGCAAAGTAGTTGCTTATTTCCATCATACGGTGAGAAAGTGTAACCACCATTATCCCAAGCAATTCGATTGCTAGTCTTTTAACCTTCGTTCTAGCAGTCGAAGGCTAAGGAGATCTAAACACCGGGCTCGTGTGGACCAAGTAGAGAAGTCACATTTGGGGCTTTCATTCTCTTCTGAATCCTCCCAGTTTAGACCCGGTTCACGCATCAAGAGGTATCCTCTAAATAATGATTGATCTATCAATATGCATGAAGATCCTTGAATTAGATGTTTAGATATAATCTGAAATTCCGCTAAACGCATCTAATTATCCTTCAATTGGTATCAGAGCCATCTTGCATAAATTGATACGATCAATAGATTAATTGTTAATTTTTTATGCGGATCTTGATTTAAATTGATGGTAAATTTTATATGGATAAAATATAAAATTGAAATGGAGATTTTGCTGAATTGAGAGATGAAATTGTATGAATTAACATGGAAATAGAATACCACCGATCCGAGTCGGATTCGATCCGATTCGGTGATGGAACCGGAACGGTGGATGATTTTCGTGTGCATATTTGGCTAGATCTCAAAATATATTTGATATAACATATTTGCCGTAAAATATTTGGTAGTAAAATATTTGCCGGTGAATTGAGATTTTTCCCATAAAATTAAGATGAATAATATTATGATATTGTTTATTTTAATTATTTCCTAAAAGTTAGGAAATCCCACTTAAGATTAATATTTGATATTATATCTTTTTCATACAATTTAATCCAATTATTACATTTTATGGTTAATATTGATTAATGCCATATAAGGATTTAAATTTAAATTGAGATTAATTATTATGCTTGTTTTATATTATGATATATTGCTTGCATATATAAGGTGACTAGTATGGCCCATAAATACGATCTGCGCATCGTTATGTTTTTTTTTGTACACGATCTGCGTATCGTTATGTATTTTTGTACTTTATTTTCGGTAATTAGATTATTAGGAAATATTGTAATACAAGATGAAGAAGACATAAGAAGTTCAAGGATGGAGATCCATGAAGGGTGCGAGGGTGGAGACCCATGAAGATTAGATCTTTAAAATTTTGCATCGTAGGGGCCATACTAGGATCACAATTTTCGTTGCATTTGGAATGCCTGCTTTTGCATTTTATTTAAGTTTTGCATTTGTTTTATTTATTTTTTTCACTTATAAATAAATGACAATTGCATGCTTAAGTTCCAAAGGTAAATTGGGGCAATGCCTTTCCATATCATAACCCATTAAGTTCTGGATTTTTGGTTGGATGGGCTTCACAAAAGTGAGGGTGTCTTTCCATAATCTTGGACTAATGAGGGTGAATCTATACGGGGGTTCATAAACCTTGATATGGTTGTACCCAACAAGAGACCGCATGTGGTGCTCACATTATTTCAAATGTGCAGGGACTAAGAAATAGGAGACAAGTGAAGAAAGGGGAGATAGACCTACGCGTTGGAAATGGAGCAAGTGTTGCTGCACTTGTCGTAGGAGATTTTAGTTTATCTTTCTTCCTTCTGGTTTAATCTTAGAACTAAATAATTGTTATTTTGTTCCTAGCATTACAAAGAACCTTGTTTCGGCTGCAGTAATTTATTCTGAAGGTTTTAATTTTGGCACTACAGATGAAGGTATAGTTATTCATAAGAATGATATCTTCTATGCTCGTGCTCAAAATATTAATGGAATATTTGTATTTGACCTTAAAACAGAATCTTATAACATAAACACAAAAAGGCAAAAATCAAATAAGTTGAGTGAAGCCTACCTATGGCATTGTCGTTTGGGTCACATCAGCTTAGATCGCATGAAGAGGCTCCATAAAGATGGACTTCTAAAATATGTGGATTGTGAATCCATTGATACATGTGAGTCATGTTTGATGGGTAAGATGACAAGGTCACCTTTCAAAGGAACAAATGAAAGGGCTACTGAACTATTGGGCATTATACATACTGATGTCTGTGGGCCAATGAGTACAGAAGCTAGAGGTGGTTATAGATACTTCATCACATTTACTGATGACATGAGTAGATATGGATATATTTACCTTATGTCACATAAATCGGAATCCTTTGAAAAGTTCAAGGAATTTCAAAATGAGGTAGAGACTCAAACTGGCAAGAAAATAAAAGCACTTCGATCAGATCGTGGTGGTGAGTACTTAAGCCATGAATTTGATCATCATTTGAAAAACTGTGGGATTGTAACACAGTTGTCTACTCCAGGAACACCACAGCTTAACGGTGTGTCTGAAAGGAGAAATCGGACCTTGTTAGACATGGTTCGGTCAATGATGAGTTTTGCTGACCTTCCGGTATCCTTCTGGGGATATGCCCTCACAACTGCCGTACTTACACTAAACAAGACTCCGTCTAGAGCTGTAGACAAAACTCCATATGAGATATGGACTGGAAAGGTTCCAAAATTGTCTTTTCTGAAGATATGGGGATGTGAAGCTTATGTAAAACGTTTACAAACTGATAAACTTGCCCCTAAATCAGATAAATGTTATTTTATAGGTTATCCAAAAGGTAGTTTTGGATACTACTTCTACAATCCCACTGAGCAAAAGGTGTTTGTTGCAAGGGATAGTGTCTTTTTGGAAAGAGAGTTTATTTCCAACAAGTCAAGTGGGAGAAATATTCATCTTGAACTGGTTCATGATGAAGAGTAACAAACTCAACAACGAGATGACATAGATGATGTCGAGGACGAGTTGATGGTTTTGGAAGGCCAAGGGCCCCAAATCATCCAAGAACCGGAATAAGAGGATCCACAAACAGTTGTGGAAACTGTTCCAGCTCCAGTTGTTGAACCAGTTGAACCCACTCGTAGATCAGATAGGCCAAGGGTACAACCAAGACGTTATGATGATTACATCTTGAATGTAAACCTTGATGTTCTTCTGTTAGAACATGATAAGCCTAATACCTATAAGCAAGCAACGACGGGTCCAAACTCCAAGAAATGGCTTGAGGCCATGAGATCCGAAATGGATTCAATGTTTGAAAATCAAGTATGGGACTTGATAGATTTGCCAGATGGGGTAAAACCCATAGGGAGCAAATGGGTTTTCAAACTTAAGACAGATAAGGATGGAAAGGTATATGTATACAAGGCAAGATTAGTTGCCAAAGGTTTTAAACAGATTCATGGTATAGACTATGATGAGACCTTTTCACCAGTTGTCATGATAAGATCCATTAGGGTAATCCTTGCTATTGCCGCATATTATGATTATGAAATTTGGCAAATGGACGTTAAAACCGCCTTCCTGAATGGATTCTTGGAAGAGGATGTGTACATGACACAACCAGAGGGTTTTAAAGATCCAAATAATGCAGGGAAGGTATGCAAGCTTAAGAGGTCTATATATGGACTTAAGCAAGCATCCAGGAGTTGGAACTTTCGATTTGATGAAAAGATCAAAGAGTTTGATTTCATCAGATGCGAAGAGGACCCTTGTGTATACAAGAAGTTTAGTGGGAGTAAAGTGGTCTTCTTAGTCTTGTATGTGGATGACATACTACTTATTGGGAATGACATTCCGATGCTAGAGTCCGTTAAGGAATGGATAAAGAAATGTTTCTCAATGAAAGACTTGGGAGAGGCAGAATATATACTTGGAATAAAGATCTATAGAGATAGATCTAAGAGATTACTTGGATTGAGTCAGGGAACTTATATAGATAAGATTCTCAACAGATTCAAAATGCAAGATTCCAAGAAAGGGTTTTTACCTATGCAACATGGTATATATCTCAGCAAGAAGCAGTTTCCTAAGACACCTGCTGAGATAGAAAAAATGAGTAAGATTCCTTATGCTTCTGCTATAGGATCTATCATGTATGTCATGGTGTGTACACGACCAGATGTTGCATATGCCCAAGCCAAGGAACCGAGTTCAAGCTCCAAATCCAGACACGTTATGAGGAAGTATCACCTTATTCGACGCATAGTCACTGAGGGTGACATTAAGATGTGTAAGGTGCATACTGTAACGGCCCGGGATTCCTGGGTTATGTTTCGAGGGATGAAAACCCTTGTTGGGATCGTGCGCCCCGATTATAGGTTGAAGGTTTGAAAGCCTAATCTAATGTTTCCAAAGTGGGATTTCATACCCAAATTCGAAACGTATCGTTGGAATCCCCGGGGAAGTCCCCTATACCCGTCGTAAGTCTATGCGTGGAAAACCAGTAGTCACGCAAATAGCGAAATCAAATGTAATACAATAGGGTGCCACGGCAGAGCCGGGTCAAAACGGAGTCTAAAAGTGTAAATCCAAAACCATGGTCAGAGTTTGGTGAAGTCGATAACTCCAGCGCTCACTCTCCACCGAACAAAATGACCAGCGCAATAAGCAATCAGCACCAATGGAATGAACATAATTAATACCTAAAAATGTTAATGGTGAGCGGGATCAGAATGATGCCCACCTGATGCATCCCGGCTCTAAGCACACATATACGCTATACCTTATAAAGATGCTTCTAGATGCAAGGCAGAATATTAACACACTAGCATGCCCCTAAGATCGAGTGCATAATAATAGATAGGGCCCCAGCAAAGAATACCAAATGGTATGTCCCTCTCCTACCTCCACCCTCTTCCAATAGGGCGGAGACTGGCCAGTTCGTGAATGCATTCCTTTATCATCGGGCGGTCCGCAGACCCAACCCGTATCCACAATAAATAAAGCTCGCAGGCAGCTCACAATATAAGTAAAGGAAGTTCCATGACTTGATCGACTCAGGACAGAACCCGATGGGACTGGGCCATCCTATGACCCTAGCAAAGACTCTAATTACTTCACAGATAACGGCCGTTCTGTTTACATACGCATAAAGAAATAGAATGCTCAACGGTCAATGCAACCTAGCATGATACTACATGGCATGCTGATCATGAATGCAAGCACCTAGTATATCATGCACATAAAGCAGGGAATATCTCTCTATCAATCTGAGTAAGCTCCGAAGAGACTTACCTAGTAAGCAGAACATCAAAATATAATCCCAGCTAGTAACACGAGCAGTCAGACGATATCGCCTAAATTCATATCAGAACATTCATATAAGTCTACATCTAACCACTCAATCATACAAGCATATATCATTTAATAGAATCAACCGCATCATAATCATCATTCCATCTACTCAATCAGTCATCATTTCACCACATTCCATAAGACTATATCCTTCTCATCATTTCATTCAACCACTTCCATATATCCGCAATAATACTCATATATTCGCATGATCGTATATCTTAAAAGTTCATCATGATAATTATCTCTTATCATATATATATATATATATATATATATATATATATATATATATATATATATATATATATATATATATATATATATATATATATCATCATCATCATCAAAGTCTGATATTTAATCTCGTCTAATAATCACCACAATATCATGCTATTAGTCAATTCAATCATACCGTTAATCAAACGATCAAATTATCATGCTAGTTATTAACCGAACAAGTAGAATTTTCCGGTTAGTTCCCAACCCGTTTCAAAATCCAAGTTTATTCTTATCGGATCATAAGCCAAGTTATGGGTATACTTCATTTCTGTATTTTACATGCTCTAAGGTTCGGTTATGCCATCATATATTTAACCATATTTGTAGCATTCCCTTAACCAAGTTTTTAATCGAGTCATTATAAACATTGTTTACTAAAATTATCATAACTCTTGATCCAACCGTTGGATCGTCCTCATTTTTGGAGGGCAATTAGATAACATCTCCATGAAAAATCCAAGCAGGGGACCGAGAGTTATAGGTAAAAAAATATTCGATAATTTAAATGCTGAGATTAAGGTATTCGGTTTTGTGTCTTTTACACGTTTTGCTAGCTAAAACCGATTTAAACACATTATAGGATCCACTATCCTAAGACTTTTCACATCAACTCAAGCTATACTAGAGAGAGGAAGGTGGAAGAGAGATTACCTAGGCAAATGGAACACAAATGGCTCGAAAATTCTCACTTCGGGGACCTTGGGGACACCTCCAAACACCTTGCAATATATTTTCCAAAACCCCAAGCAAAAGGGTCAGGACTTTGTTTAGAAATGAAGCAAAGAAGTCATATAAAAGGTTTAAACTCAGTTTTGGAAGGAAATAATGGAGCTTACCAAGAAACCAACGCAAAACCTCAAGATCCTTCAAAAGACAGTTTCTGCAGCCTCAATGATGGACGATTTTGGATGGGAAAACGAGCTTGGATTTTTGATTATAATGTATGGTTGGAAAGGTGGTTTCAATACGGTTCTAAAGCCACCGAGTTTTCTCAATTCGGAGTAGTATTGAGGGAGATATGGCTTTTCTTGTGCAAGGTCACCAAAATGGACCTAAAATGGTGAAGGCTTCTTCTCTCTTTGGTTTTCTCTCAAAGTGACGGTGGGGCTCTTTGTGAATGAGTTCTAAACTGAGCTTGGGTCAGTTATAAAGGAGAGAAAGGAGTGGTTCATGTGTTAAAGATGGGGAGTGATTAAATGGAAGGGATGGGAGTGGTTGGACACCTATCATCACAAGCAAGCCACAAGTCAAGTCAAGTCAAGGAGTGGGTGGTGATCAATGTTGGTCAAGTTAAGTATGGACGACTGGCCTTGTAAATCAAAGACGTAAATGCCGAGCCCGAGATGCTTTAAAATCCGTTAAGTTCATAAAATCCGAGAAAAGGTGGCTCGGGAATGTGTTTCTATCATTAAATCAATGTAAAGTCGTGCATAAAAATTTTAAATTTTCCGAGTTTTCATAATCATAGGGGAGGATAATATTCGGATTATCCTAAGGATATTTTATAAATATTGATTAAATTTCGGTCTTTACATCATCCACCTCTAAAAACAAGTCTCGTCCCCGAGACTAAAATCAATTTGAAAACGGGGATGAAGTTTGAAATTTTCGAATCCAAGGATCATGCCCTTTATCCTGTCAGTACCTCACAAGTACCCCAATGAGGCCCTCACAGTATCATTGTCATGACCATAATATTCCCAATTGATCGTAGTAAGAATGTGATATGTGCACCTACCACATCCTTACCCCGACTTCTCAGTCTTATCATAACTTGAAAACATCACAACCTCCACTAGGTCTTAGCAAGCAATCTACGAGTGCCCCCGTAAAATACTTGTATCCATTTTGTGGGGTGTTCTAATGAAAGACTCGGGTTGTAAAAACTTACCTCAAAATCTAAGTTCCTTTTTAAATCACCATTCAAAATTCTTTAAATTTCGACGTTAACAAGACATTTCTAACTTCCCAATCATCCTACCATCCACCTCTAAGAACTAAACTCATATTCTCTTCCTAGGTTTCAAGTCAGAATCAGATTCTATCAATTCAGTTTCTATCATTATAACAATTCCAATTCAAGGCATCGTATAACATAGCAATCATGAAGCGCGTTCAATAGCATGGCAAAGTCACATCGAAGATATTCGTACACCAGAACACATCTACTACAACGTCACACATATTAGGAGTCATCACTTCATACTTGTGCTAACTATCAAGAATCATCATGTCAGAGTCATACAAGCCCCGCCGCACACCAACATTCCATCAAGCTCAAGAAATATCTATGTTAGTACTAAAACCTCACTATTATCTATGACAATACATCAGAGAGTCAACATCATCTCTAGCATATAATTAGCACAACATTCGACCCCAAGTAACGCATAACCATAAGCCACATCCTCAAGAAAACCTGTCTATAACTACCAACCATAACAAGACATGACACTACTCATCATCTTTCGTATCAAGATTAACCTCACCTAGGTCTACCAACTCAAATACGATACTAGTTCTAACTACCCTTGTATTCTGCTTAGCATACAATATCTCTAGCCTCATAACCATCCGCAATTCAAGGCCTACATCCCAAACCAATTCCTAGCTATCCCAACTCTTATGTCGTCAAGCCATCTAAGGATCGGTCTAATTCAATATCCAAATCTCAAGTCCTACCCTCCCACTCAACCATCTAAAACCCACATCCTGTAGTTCCCAATCGCCCAATTTCCCTATTCCACCAAGCTCAACATCTCGACCATCTACAAAGACTCCCTATCAAACACATCCTCGTCCTAGGGGTTTCCTACCAGTCCCATCACTACCCTTAAAGAGAAATCCCAAGTCACCTCAATACGCGAATCTTACTTCACTAGCTCAACTTAAGTCCTCAACTAAACCTCTATATCCTCGACATCTCCAACAAAGGCTTACCTCCTAAGCCACTCTTGTACCTCAAGCACCTTACCTCGCTAGAATCTACTCAACCGCCTGCTCTCGACAAACACTATCGCAGAAAACCACCTAGTGCTAACTCCCAACCATGAATCACCAAGTTCCTCATCACCCGTGTCTATCCCAGGTAACCCACAACACATTCACCCTATCTAGCTCCTCAAGACCCAATCGATCCGAACCATAGCAATTCATTTCCCAAAAATATCATGATAATTCACTTGCCACCAGCCTGAATTCCCCATTCCAGAACTCATGAAACCTTAACCCATCGCGACTCCTCAAGCCGTCCTACTCTAGTTCCTCATCTCCTCAAATTCCTAATTTTCTCCAAGATATCATTTCTTACCAACATTGCAACTTTACCAAGCCTTCCATAATTCTCTAACCTATAGAATTTCCAACAACCGCTACCTGGACTAGCTCCCACATTTCTGTATCTTCCCAAATTGCCCCAGATCACGCCTCCTCGAACCTCGACATCTTACCGCCTCAAGCCCTCTTTTACCGATTATCATTTCCACAAAATCTCTATATCATCCTCACTCGAATTTCCCAAGTACCGTAATTTCCCCAACCTTCTAAAACTCAACTTCCCCTAGTGTTCCCAATACCTTCCGCTTTGCCTAGTTCTCAAATCTATATTCAGAATTACCCTATATCGAACCTCAAGCAAACAGTCCTACTAGCAACCTCCACGACGTTCTCGCCTAGCTACTAGCCTTTCCTCAAATGTTCATCTTACATCCTCAATTACATCAATAGACAAGGTAATCTCCACACATCAATCTCGATTCCTTCCCTATGTTAAAATCCTCCAGCAACGCATCTAAAAATCCTCCACATATGATCTCGCCAAGCATTCCCAATCTTACCTAAACGACCACCAATTACACATCTCACCTACAGTCCAGATATCGCACGAACAACCTAATCCCCAAGATCTATGATTTCCTAAGCAACCCTATACTACTCATCCTTAGCAATTCCTCAATCTTATCCTTTACCAAAATCGCTCCCAATCAACCTAGTCCCAAACTCTACGATTTCTCAAACATTCCTTAGTCGATCACCCTCAATGCAACCCACAACCCGCTCCAAGACTACCTAGACACTACCCTTAGCGCACTAACCCGTCTAACAATACTCCCCCTTACAAGGACTCCTCGATCAACTCCTAGCCTATTTATCCACCTTTAGAACTATCCTAACTACCTATACCCACACCCACTCTTAAGATCATCCTAATGAACTAGCCTAGCCAACAACTAACTACCCTCCTATGTTGCCCGCCTATACTACCTCCACACTTAAGGCCTGTCCGGAAGCTCAACTATACCCACTGAAAACTATCTCTGACAAGTCCCAACTCACTCGACTCTTCCCAAGCTAACGCATCCTTCCTGCAATCCATCTCACACAACCAATGACCAAATCTGAGGACTTCAATCTACCTACCGCTTTTCGACCTAACTTATCAAGGAATCTCACGACTCACGCACTAGAAGAAAACACCACCACACCTATACCCCATAGCCTACTTACCAACAAGTCAATATTTCAAAGCATCAAGGTACATTATCACAGGCACAAGTTAGCCAGGCAATCATTCACTATCAGCTCAGCATATTAGGCATTAACACATCGAATTAAGTCAGGTCTAGGCTCATCGTACTACGCCAATTCCAATTGGTATAGAAGAATCCACGATCCGAATGAAGAACACCCTTCCTTGAGCCATCTAGGAGGATCCTATTCATGACTACCATCTTTGAAGCATGTTCGCCCTTTTTGCCATCGGTGATGTCATTCTTGGAGTCTAAGGGTCTTAAGACCCATCACACTTCCGTTGCGCCGCTCCAGTGCCAATTGACCGTTTGTTCTTTCTTCCATGTCGACGCTCATCAAGGGATCGCAATGGTTAGAAGTTATGGAGATAGGGGAGAGACGGGAGCAGACAACACGACTTACATACGGATTCAGACACGGACCAAGACTAAAGACGACGAGACCAAAGATAGGATCCCAACCCGAGAGTTACAACGATGCTCTTAGGGTATTCCATGAAGTTATAATTGCGGCACGTAAACGCATAATAATCACGAATATCATCACATTATTCCACACTAACATGCACCTATCTCGAGGAGTACCGATCTATGCATTCCTAACATGCTTACATCATTAACTTTACACGTACGCAGAACAAGCTAGCAATCTTTGATTTCATTCACCAATCATGCTTGACAGACTAAGAACATGTGTGCACAAACTGACATGGGACATGTGGCAGAAGTTGTCCTAGTCCTAGCAACATCAAAGGACATCATGTTCATGACTTATGACTCAGTTCGATACACATAAGCAGGTCGAAATATCATGGGGTCAAGGCAAGCACGCTAAGAGGTACCTATCGCATCGTATACATCCATATTCATATAGTAAGACAGAGACGACACATATTCATACGAGGGCCTATAAATGGGGAGACATATTTTCTACATGATACTAGAATTGCTTATTAAACAGGTACATAGTCAACAAGATCGAATTAATTCAGCACGCTAGGACAATCATCTCATACATTAAACACACCACGAGGGTTGACCACACTACCACGGACCTAATTCATAAGAAGACAATAATCATGGAAGTTCCCTACATGTGGCACATACATCTCCTTATAGGAGTAACCATGCAAGTTATCAGGCAAGTCATGTTGAAATACGTCGATGTACTATGTGATGAAATCATAAGAATGGCTACTATTATAACCGACAGAATTCTCTAAGGGCATTCACCGACTCATCACCCCGTTTCCCCGTGGGACGCTAGCATGACTCGCTTGGGAGGACACAAGGGTATTCACACCGTTTTTGAGAGGTGAGGGTAGAACTCAGGCTTAGACTCTTGCGGAAGGAAGACATGGATGACCATTACGAAGATCAAAAGGGATGACTCCATGAGACAACTCACTCCTAACTCGAAACTAATTCAATCATCGCTCCCCACTAACATACTCAGGTAACCCTCACATCCGACATGATTTCTGAAAGTAATTAGTTGACTACCCTAAATTTCCCGTGGAAGACGTTTGACATTAGGTAATAGACTCCATAGGGCATAAATGGTTGGGATATGAATCAGGACACGAAACGAGGAGAGCAGGCCCCTCTCAACCTTTACTAACATGCTTAGATGTTTCGTGGAAAGGATGACAGAATTAGGATCACTAAGGAGGGTCGAACCGTGGAAGGACGACTTGACAATATGGGGAATTCGAGTACATAGGCACATGTTTTGCTCACACTATCCCGTTTGCACAGACATTCATTTCATGTTTCAAATTAGGGTATATCGATTAGTTCTCTAGCCTAGGCATAATATCACTCAGCACGGGAGCAATCAACGAGATAATATGATCCTCTTCGAGGAGGATGGCCCTCAGGCCCAATTAAATATATAAGCAAGGAGACGATCTATGCTGTCCTTCGAGGGACAGCCGACCGGAGGGGCAAATACCTCACGACCTCCTAACCCAGCTTCTCCAACCTCTGTGGTGCAAACTCCTTAGTCTTCCAAGCCCACCTGTAAATAGAAAGCTAGTATTTTGCCTACCGTTCCCCGAGTTCTACAACCTTAAGGGATGGTCTATCGCTTGGGTCTCTACCCCACGTGATTGATTCCCTTTAATTTATTTATAGTTAGGTCTAATTAAATTCATTTTGCCCTTTTGAAAACATTTTTCCAAAACCATTTGAAATCCTTGGGCCATTTTTAAAACCACTTCAACCCACCGTATTCGGTTTGCAAAACCTGGCTCTGATACCACCTTTGTAACGGCCCGGGATCATAATTCCTGGGTTACGTTTCGAGGGATGAAAACCCTCGTTGGGATCGTGCGCCCCGAGTATAGGTTGAAGGTTTGAAAGCCTAATCTAATGTTTCCAAAGTGGGATTTCATACCCAAATTCGAAACGTATCGTTGGAATCCCCGGGGAAGTCCCCTGTACCCGTCGTAAGTCTATGCGTGGAAAACCACAAGTCATGCAAATAGCAAAATCAAGTGTAATACAATAGGGTGCCACGGCAGAGCCGGGTCAGAACGGAGTCTAAAAGTGTAAATCCAAAACCATGGTCAGAGTTTGGTGAAGTCGATAACTCCAGCGCTCACTCTCCACCGAACAAAATGACCCGTGCAATAAGCAATCAGCACCAATGGAATGAACATAATTAATACCTAAAAATGTTAATGGTGAGCGGGATCAGAATGATGCCCACTTGCTGCATCCCGGCTCTAAGCACACATATACGCTATACCTTATGAAGATGCTTCTAGATGCAAGGCGGAATATTAACACACTAGCATGCCCCTAAGATCAAGTGCATAATAATAGATAGGGCCCCAGCAAAGAATACCAAATGGTATGTCCCTCTCCTACCTCCACCCTCTTCCAATAGGGCGGAGACTGGCCAGTTCGTGAATGCATTCCTTTATCATCGGGCGGTCCGCAGACCCAACCCGTATCCACAATAAATAAAGCTCGCAGGCAGCTCATAATATAAGTAAAGGAAGTTCCATGACTCGATCGACTCAGGACAGAACCCGATGGGACTGGGCCATCCTATGACCCTAGCAAAGACTCTAATTACTTCACAGATAACGGCCGTTCTGTTTACATACGCATAAAGAAATAGAATGCTCAACGATCAATGCAACCTAGCATGATACTACATGGCATGCTGATCATGAATGCAAGCACCTAGTATATCATGCACATAAAGCAGGGAATATCTCTCTATCAATCTGAGTAAGCTCCGAAGAGACTTACCTAGTAAGCAGAACAGCAAAATATAATCCCAGCTAGTAACACGAGCAGTCAGACGATATCGCCTAAATTCATATCAGAACATTCATATAAGTCTACATCTAACCACTCAATCATACAATCATATATCATTTAATAGAATCAACCGCATCATAATCATCATTCCATCTACTCAATCAGTCATCATTTCACCACATTCCATAAGACTATATCCTTCTCATCATTTCATTCAACCACTTCCATATATCCGCAATAATACTCATATATTCGCATAATCGTATATCTTAAAAGTTCATCATGATAATTATCTCTTATCATATATATATATATATCATCAAAGTCTGATATTTAATCTCGTCTAATAATTACCACAATATCATGCTATTAGTCAATTCAATCATACCGTTAATCAAACGATCAAATTATCATGCTAGTTATTCACCGAACAAGTAGAATTTTCCGGTTAGTTCCCAACCCGTTTCAAAATCCAAGTTTATTCTTATCGGATCATAAGCCAAGTTATGGGTATACTTCATTTCTGTATTTTACATGCTCTAAGGTTCGGTTATGCCATCATATATTTAACCATATTTGTAGCATTCCATTAACCAAGTTTTTAATCGAGTCATTATAAACATTGTTTACTAAAATTATCATAACTCTTGATCCAACCGTTGGATCGTCCTCATTTTTGGAGGGCAATTAGATAACATCTCCATGAAAAATCCAAGCAGGGGACCGAGAGTTATAGGTAAAACAATATTCGATAATTTAAATGCTGAGATTAAGGTATTCGGTTTTGTGTCTTTTACACGTTTTGCTAGCTAAAACCGATTTAAACACATTATAGGATCCACTATCCTAAGACTTTTCACATCAACTCAAGCTATACTAGAGAGAGGAAGGTGGAAGAGAGATTACCTAGGCAAATGGAACACAAATGGCTCGAAAATTCTCACTTCGGGGACCTTGGGGACACCTCCAAACACCTTGCAATATATTTTCCAAAACCCCAAGCAAAAGGGTCAGGACTTTGTTTAGAAATGAAGCAAAGAAGTCATATAAAAGGTTTAAACTCAGTTTTGGAAGGAAATAATGGAGCTTACCAAGAAACCAACGCAAAACCTCAAGATCCTTCAAAAGACAGTTTCTGCAGCCTCAATGATGGACGATTTTGGATGGGAAAACGAGCTTGGATTTTGGATTATAATGTATGGTTGGAAAGGTGGTTTCAATACGGTTCTAAAGCCACCGAGTTTTCTCAATTCGGAGTAGTATTGAGGGAGATATGGCTTTTCTTGTGCAAGGTCACCAAAATGGACCTAAAATGGTGAAGGCTTCTTCTCTCTTTGGTTTTCTCTCAAAGTGACGGTGGGGCTCTTTGTGAATGAGTTCTAAACTGAGCTTGGGTCAGTTATAAAGGAGAGAAAGGAGTGGTTCATGTGTTAAAGATGGGGAGTGATTAAATGGAAGGGATGGGAGTGGTTGGACACCTATCATCACAAGCAAGCCACAAGTCAAGTCAAGTCAAGGAGTGGGTGGTGATCAATGTTGGTCAAGTTAAGTATGGACGACTGGCCTTGTAAATCAAAGACGTAAATCCCGAGCCCGAGATGCGTTAAAATCCGTTAAGTTCATAAAAGCCGAGAAAAGGTGGCTCGGGAATGTGTTTCTATCATTAAATCAATGTAAAGCCGTGCATAAAAATTTTAAATTTTCCGAGTTTTCATAATCATAGGGGAGGATAATATTCGGATTATCCTAAGGATATTTTATAAATATTGATTAAATTCCGGTCTTTACACATACAGATGACAACATTGCAGATCCATTAACAAAGCCTATGCCTCGGCCCAAGCATGATAGTCACACTAGGGCTAAGGGTCTCAGACACATTGGAGAATGGCTTTGAGATTGCTTTCTATTACATTTTATGTTTAGAGTGTTAGACACTAAGTTTATGTTCGACTGGATGATTTTATGATATATGATATTTCATCTTTATTTATATATTGTGTTGAACGATAATAAATAAAATGTCCAAATAATTCGTAGTTCACAAATGGGCTTATCTTAAGTGTTCTGGTAAATGAAACCCCATTAAGTGAAATGCAATTATGAATTATCCCAAGTCCGTAGTCTGAAATCATCAACTTGGACATAGGTGATTTTATTATTGACTATATTGTAAGTTGACTGATAGCGCCAAGTTTCATGGGCTATAGGGACATGGAGATGTCTAGTCAATTACATATATATGTATGGATGGATGATACATATAGGACAGACCCACCTTAAGACTCTACAAAAGGGATTGCAGAGTTTTAAGTTAAACCATGATTAGTAGATTCCTCAGACATGAGTATGTTATAGTCTCTCTTGATGATTGATATTTCTTTGACACGGCTCAACGCTTTCCGTAACAGGGAGTTATAAAGGTCGTAGTTGGGATTGCCAAAAGTTAAGTGGGAGTCATAGTCATACAAGACTGGAGAAGTCCTCCTTCTTCGTGCATACTGTGATGCATCGAAAAGGAATCGTGTCTAGGCCACTTGAAGAGCGAGAACTGAAAATGCATGGCCATGCTCGGATGGATTATTAGTAATCATCCGTTTAATTGACAGTTCAAACTCGGAGTTCAAGAAACATATTTGATAATAGATATGAATGTCACCATATCATCAAATAAGACATTAAGAGACAAAGGTATCTTATATTGCACACTTGTTTAAGGACAAGTGGGAGATTGAAGGAATTGTGTCCTTTAATTCAATGTGCAATGACTAAACTTGGAATAGGACAATTGATAGAGATATACAGTCCGATTATTTTAGGAGTCGTAGTGCTTTGCTAGAAGCCAACTACGATTAATGGGGTTGAACGGTTCAAGTCCATGACTATTATAAACGGGTCTTATGAGGTCACACACTTTGAGTTGACGGAATAGATCAACGGGATTGATCGTTGATTAATAATATATAATGTTATATATTATTAATAAGATATATTATTTATTTAAGAAATAAATAATAAACATTATTTATTTGAGAAATAAATAATTAGAGTTACACATTCTTTGGTCTCCCCTAATTAAATCATTTGACAGTTTTGTGAATCAATTGAATTTGGTATTACATAAATTAGCATTTAAGTTGTTGCATGCTATTCCATTCAATTTGTAATTAGTTGTCATTCCATTCATACGGCAAAGGCAATTAGTTGCCATTCCATTCATACGGCAAAGGCACCCAAAGCAAAGTAGTTGCTTATTTCCATCCTACGGTGAGAAAGTGTAACCACCATTATCCCAAGCAATTCGATTGCTAGTCTTTTGACCTTCGTCCTAGCAGTCGAAGGCTAAGGAGATCTAAACACCGAGCTCGTGTGGACCAAGTAGAGAAGTCACATTTGGGGCTTTCATTCTCTTCTGAATCCTCCCAGTTCAGACCCGGTTCACGCATCAAGAGGTATCCTCTAAACAATGATTGATCTATCAATATGCATGAAGATCCTTGAATTAGATGTTTAGATATTATCTGAAATTCCGCTAAACGCATCTAATTATCCTTCAGTAACGGCCCGGATATAAATATCCGGGATACGTTTTGAAGGTCGGATACCTTCGTTCGGATGTTGCAATTCAGGTACGGGTCGAGGTTTCAAACCTCTAATCAGTCGAAGTTGCACAAATTCAGTTTAACGAAAGTAAAGCGGAATATGATCTAGATACAAAAGCCACGGCAGAGCCGGGTCAAAACCAAACCAAAGTGGGTGATTTGCCATTTGTCAAGTTAGAATATATTAGCCGGATTCTTCGATTCGCCAAAAGATTTCCCCATCACAGAAGCATGGAGCAACAAGAGCAGTACCTAACACTATCCACGAAGTCAGGTCTGGTGATCGCCTGCGGGTCCTCTGACCGCGCTGAGGCCACATAACATGCCTATGCCTAAATAAAAGATGACTAATGCGGTACATGATTTAAATCACACTATCATGCCCCTAGTATATGTAATATGCGGAAAAGAACTGTAAAAGGGCCCAAGACAATGCCAAGTGGCATATCCCTCTCCTACCTCTGCACCCCTTCCCGTTAGTGCAGAGACTGGCCAGTTCGTTGCTATAGCATAGCATTTCCTCGTGGTGGTGCACTCACCCATGGTATCATCATCATAACATAAATTAAATATAAATTAAACCTGCCCGATGGTGTTGGGCTATCATCATGCTCATATCGACTCGATAGACTCAGGGCACCCGATGGGGCTGGGCTACCCTATGACCCTAGCAAAGACTCTAGGACTATCACAGATAACGGCCGTTCTGTTTCAAACACACAAAGTAAACACATGCTCAATTCAATGCAATCCTAGCATGATACTACATGGCATGCTTTAATATGCAACAAAACTACACATTACATGACACATCAGGCAGGAGGTCCAGGTTACTGAGTAAGTCCCGTAGGATACTTACCTGTTGATGCAGAACAGCAAGATAACACAAGCAAGGGCCCAAATGCAAGTCCAAAGCAATCCAAAAGCAATACACACCTATCATCAAGTAATTTCCATAAGCTACCAGACCAACATTCATACACATGAACCCAAGTTCTCAACATTCTCAAAACCGACCGATAGTAAAACCGTTTTCCAAAATTTTTCCGATACGATCAAATCGACCAAAATCATTCTTCAATTAAACCCATTGATAAAATCATACCAACCATATTTTCAAACTCATAAATCCAAAATTACGTCAACTCATATTCAAAATAATTCTCAAATCATACTTGGCCAAATTCCGACATTAAACATTTAACTTAAAACCAACTCTCTCCAAATCACATTATAGAAATCATTCCGGCATTTTATTTCAAACATTATATAAATAAATTCCAATACTAAATCATCAAAATAATCCCATGTTCACAAATCATGTTTATAAGTTAAAATCAACAATTCACTTTTAAAATTCCAACTCGCATATTCAAATTCTCATAAAATGCATCATATATAAATAATCCAATTAATACTATTTTAAAACAATATAAACAATATATAAAGATTAATTTCCAGAATATTATAATTACAACCAAATTCCAAAACTATAATAATATTCAAATAATTTAACACTCACTATTCATATAATCTCAAAACAATACCCATAATTATATTTATAACTCCCTATCAATTAATCTCACTTTTAAAACCTTTTAAATACAAATATTAATAATTTCAGGACTTATAAATATATATATATATATATATATATATATTTTACTAAACTCAGAAATAATAATAATTATCACATATATATATATATATATATATATACAAATAACATATGATTTATGCCAATGCAAATTAAAACAAAACAACACCTATATATAACCCTTATAAAAGCCCATCCAAATCCAGCAACCCAGCTCAAGGAAAGAAGGAGGAAACCCGGATCCCAAGCCCAACCCGTTTGCCCAGACCCGGGTTCATACGGAAGAAAGAAAGAAAAAAAGAGAGAGGTGAGGAGCCAAACCCGAAAGTCAAGACCCAGACCCGGCCCAAAAGGAAGCAAGCCCAAGCCACCTAACTGTAATCAGAATTAGTAGCAAGAGGGGGGCCCATGCTGATGTGGAAAAGGAGGTGGCAAGGGGTGGGGCCCATCTTCTATTTGTTTCTTCTTCCTCAGAATGGTGAAACATAGACGACGACAGAGGGAAAGAGGGAGGAGAACCAACGGCCTCCGGTGGCCGTTTCCGATCCCAAACCATTCCCATCTGTCCAGCATGACATTCCGACCAGACCCGGCCCAGAAAAACTGAATTGAGGGGAGAGAGAAAGGAGGAAAAGAAAGCTCACCGAGATCGAAGTTCGCCGGAGAAGAGATTCGTCGGGGTTGAATCGAGCCTCGTCGGAGTCGGAATCGAACAAGCTCGATCTGGGACGGAAGGAAACAGAATAAAGGTGGGTTTTTATAGTGTTTTGAAGCGAAATACAAGGAATCGTAGCTTTACCAGAGTTTGGAAGGAAACAGGGGAAATGGAGGAGAAACGGGGCTCGTCGGAGGCTCAGGTAGTTCCTGGGCGGCGCTCGGGGACCTGGGAGGTGGTGCCTGACATCAATGAAGAGCAGGAGAGGGTGAGGAGCTGCTGGTGGCCTGGCTTCTCCTTCGGTGGCGAAACAGGAGAAATGGAGCTGCGGTTGGAGGAGAGGTAAGGAGGAGGTCACGGTGGTGGCTGCTGTTGGTGGAGCTCACGGCGACAGAGATGGTGGCGGTGGTGGTAGCAGCCATGGTGGATTGCGGCTCGACAGAGAGGGGAAGGGGGCAGATTTGAAATAGATAAGAGGAGGAGAGATGGAGAATGGGTTGTTTCTTGAGGGCTGAAGAGGAGATGAAGAGGGAGAGGAAGATGTGGGTTTGCGGGGTGTTTGGGGTTGCTGAGGTGCAATTAAAAGAGCAGGGCAGGCTTGGCGACAGAGAGGCTCCAGAGGAGGAGAGCAATGGTGAGGGATAGGTGGTCCTGCGGGTGATGCGAAGAGGGCAGTTTTGTGTGGAAGCCACCAAATGCAGCTGGGGACCAGAGAGAGAGAGAGAGAGAGAGAGAGAAAGAAATAAAAGAAAAGGTAAATAAAATAGGAATAAAAAGGGGTCCCCACAAAGAATTCAAATTAGCGAAAAAGCTCGAAACCCGCTCGTCCGATCGAATCCCGACTAAATCAAATTTAAATAAAATTTTCTGGATCCGCAATAAAATAATGGACCTTAATTAAATTTAAAATCTCGAAGTAAGAAGGCGGAAATAGAATCTGTCAGAATCAAATTTTAAAACGCTGTCGGAATCATTCATAATGATTTTAACTCGGAAATTGCTCGAGGACAAGTTCTTCTCCAATTTAATATCTCATATATAAAATAATATACTTTTAATTAATTTAATATTAAAATAATATTTCGGCCTTTACATTCATCCACCTCTGAAAACAAGTCTCGTCCCCGAGACTAAAACCATTTCAAAGCAAGGGAAAGAAAATTTTAAATGGGTGAGTCCGAGGACCATGTCCAAGGATCTTGTAATCATCTCGGTTGCGTCTTTCGGGATTCTCACAACATCCTAGTCACGGTCGTGACATCTCCAATTGGTCTTGTCAAGTGTGTAATAAGCGCCCCTATCACATCCTCGCTTCGACCTTTCGGAAGTATCACAACTCTAAAAGCATTATAGCGTCCGACTAGGTCTTAGCATGCAATCTATAAGCGCCCCTATACAATGGTTGTATCCACTTCGTGAGACGTCATAATGTAAATCCCGTTCGTAAACCTCAAAGTGTTTTGTAAATGAAAGGTTGTCATCCAAATCATTGAAACTCTCAACTCCTTTAAAACCCCAAATTGGCCATTTTATTTTTTTTTAAAACCGCTCAAAATCTTCAAATCCGAGGTTTAATCAAGCAACTTTACACCAAAACAAGTCAATTCCTTTCAAATCAAGATTCCGTCAAAATCTCCCAAACACCAAAACAGCTTCTCGCATACCATTCAATCAAATTCAGAAGGTAGGAGGTGGAATCATCCACCTCTAAGGGCTAATCCCATATTCTCTTCCTAGTTTCCAGAATCATTTTATCATCATTCTCAACTCAATATGCATATAAATAATCAACTCATCGACTCATAACATCATCAACCACCTCTCATATGGCAATCTCAACATCAATCATGATAAACTCAACCAATCGACATCTCAACCGCATAACATGATTACCCATAAAATAAATCATACCATCCTTTCAGAACACGCCAAAAGCAATAACAAAGTCTTAATGTCGTACCATGAGCCATAAAGTATATCTACCTCATACCGAAGGCATCACAAGTGCATCATCGAATTCTCATAAATCACGCAAGCACACATGTCAAGAGATCAAAGAGGTTAGGTGTCATGGAGTCAGTGCACTACTTCTAGTCAAATCTCACGATCGCATCTCAACATCGCACACTAGGGGAACCAGTCATAACAAGGGATCTCATGTAAAGCATAAATTCACATAGTCATCCTATCCAATCTCTATCCAGCATTATCATATCACATCAATCCAACAAAATCATGCTATTAAGATTCAACCAAAAAGGAAAGATCAACAATATATCAACATCAAAATGTCATCATGCTTTCCAGACATCATCTTAGCTCATCACAATGTCATATAACGATTAACAGCAGTCATGCACCATCATCTTATATATACACATAAGTCATACCTATGATCCAAGTCATATTCATCATTTAACATCTCCTGATCATAATGTAACATCATGCTTTCACATAGCAACATGTCATTATTTCATGATTCATACAACACATCACAACATGTTTCTAGAAGAACATAGTAGGATAGCAATGTATCATTACTTTATGATAATACTTGTCACTGCCAACTAGATTTCAATAGTGTATATCAACATGTAATATCAGGTCATATCAGGTTTATCATGGTCGCTATCTAATCATCATGCAAATACATATTAACAAATCACGAAATCAAGAACATCCTCACATTATAACCAGTCAAAATGAAACGCAATCCCCGCTCGCTCGTCTCCCACTCTCAAGCCAAGACCGACTTCCATATAGACCTACCAACATCCTCTAGCTACTACCCTACCGAAGAAACCCCAATCCATTTTGATCTTTCATTTTCACACCTCTAAGACTCCAATCCCTATCTCTGTTTTCACACCCGAGCACCCCTGCATACTATGTTCTCGATACCCCCAAAGGTCATTTCTTACATTTCTCACTCTTCCCAAGATATCACAACGTAGAACCCTTCTAACCACGCATCTTCAATAAAGTTCCCTCGGTCACTACCTAACCAGCCTATCCCTAATCATACCCTTATCCGAGATTCACCTAAGACTTCATCGAAACCACCAAGCATTGCCTCTTATAATTCCCGAACTCACTCGGTCCAACCTAAGTCGACACCCCTCTTCAGCAACTTTCCATCACCATTGTCAATCATTCTAATCGCTCCAAACCTTTCTCCACTCTCTGACCGCTCAGCCAAAAGGACCTCACTCACATGCTCAAAGAAGAAGCAATCATGGATATTATTGCACATAAGGACTACATCATATCAACTAGCATCATTAAGCATTGCAACAAGTATCAAAAGTCTCAATTTACCGTCATGCTGGAAATTATCACATAACACCATATATGAATAAAGTCAATTCAAACTAGCAAGTTTCATCATAATCTTAGCTAATAACCAGTTCAGATTCTCGGCATTTGCAGTTCATACTATATAGGAAAGGAATTTAGATCATGTCTAGCAGCTCAAAATAGCATCACATCAAGTCATCATGGCACATTAGGACAATAAGGCACCGAATCATATCATCACATCAACAAGCAGCTTTCAACATCAAGTCAGTGCAATATCATCATCAACAAGCTCAGAAAGGGTTAGCAATTCAAATAGAGGCCGCTCCCACCTACAAGTCATATCGTGCTCAACAATCGTAATCCTCAAAGCGAGCTTGTTCCGTCAACATTATCGATCCTGAGGCTCGTGGGTTATGGGCCCACGCTTCCGCTGCGCTGCTCTATTGCTATTCGTCTTCCCGATCCCTTTTTCCATGCGGTCGCTCATCCAAGGTAACGCGTAGGAGTTTAAGTTAGCGGAGATAGGGGAGTGACAAGAGTGGACAACCCAACGTTTCTTTCGGAGACAAAATGGTCCAAAGCTAAAGATGACACGACTAGAGACAAGACTCCGACTCGGGAATAGTAACGATGCCCTTATAAAAGTCTATTAGGTTACAACGGTGACAAACAAAATGAATTCATCATGGAGCACATCAATCACATCAATCCACACTACCATGTACCTACCTCGGGGGCAACATTCGTATTTATATCAAAGACACAATCAAGTCCTACGCTGATGTATGTGAAACAAACTAACATTCTAGTATTTCATGGAACAGATATGCCTAGTAACTTCAAGCAAGATAGGCGGAACCAACAATGATCATATATAATTCGAAGTCATGCGGAATTTAGTGAAGATAACGAGCATCATGCATGTGAACAATGTAAAAGCATGGTATACACATCAACAAATGAGTCCAAATATATCATGGCGAGGTAGGTCGTAATAAACAGGGGAAGCGTCATACGAGATCATATAAGGGCAACATAGTAACTATCTCATCTACGCAATGATCATGTAATAGGTCAAGCATGGCACGTAATCATATGACGAGATACATTTAAAGAGCATGGGTCCTACATGATACTAGCGATACATAATGTGATGCAAGCATAGTCAAGAGTCATTTAGAGGAATTCAACATAATATTCACGAGACATGAGGTATCATCAGAAGTAACAAGATGGACCTCACGGGTGCTGGATTATAATCATGTTAGGAATAAATCAATAGGGGGGCACATAAAAATGATACAATAACTGTCACATTATAGAACAAGCATGACGTGTAATCATTCAGCAGGTCATATTGGAAGTCATAAGCTCCACATGATACTAATAGCACACATCGAACATGAGTACAACTAAAGTAATAGGCATTTTAACCATGTAAGCATGCTGGGTTTAACTATCACGGAAAGCTAGTCAATCATCAAATTCAACATTAAGCTAATCAAAACGAGTGAAACATGTTAAGAAAACAGAAGGAGGAAAGAACCACACTATCAGGGACCTAGCTCAAGAGAGAATCAACAATAAAGTAGGCAAGGCATAAATGTGCGTATGTCATAACCAAGGATCCTACACGTTACTAATGGCTCAATATAACAAGTGGTACATATATGCACTTGATCGATTACTCGGCACTAAGCAAAACTTCAATTCAATCACATTCCAATAATACAGAAACAGAAGAGGAAGTGTAGCGAGGTATAGTGCAAGCCTAAGTAATGGCAACACGACCAGAATATGGGGACATGAGTTCAAGTTAATGTATACTGAAATAAAACATGTATTTGCCAAGACTCACTTACACTAACATATTCTCACCTTAGCATATTTAACACATAACAATACTCATTTGCGAAAGCATCAACAATAGTTAATCTGAGGAATACAAAATAGGTGGGCATGCTATAGATTCTTGCCACAAGATGAATGATAAGCATCGAGGCATCATCGGCGAGCATGCTAAGGAGCACATCTTATGAGGCATTCATATAAAGAAGAGTCGATCACACTATCATGGACCTAATTCAGAAAAAGCAACAATCATACACTCATACCACGTGGTTCATGTTTTCGATCAATCATACGATCAATATGCCAAGTAAACATGCTATAACAACATGCAATCATGATAGAGGGCAAGACACAAAACGAGACTTAAGCAATATGACCAGCATGGATACAGGGTGTCATACCACCACGAATTTACATTAAGGATCATCATCATAACAGTTACTAAGGATTACGTAGCATACAAGGCGTGTCGACATGAAATTATAACATGTATCCATCAAGTAAGGGACTCACTCTATCATGATACTAGAACCGAACTATCACACTATCATGAACCTATTCACAGGAAATGGATCAATTAGACGACATCCTAGCATATGACATATTTATTCGTGCCCTAGTATGACGATGCAACATACTAAGTAAATCATGTCGGGATGATTGGGTATGATAAATGTAGCTCGAACCCATACAATAGTCATTATGAACATTAAGGCACATAAGCACAATTTCAAACTAAGGATCAAACTGTTGATCAAGGAGTAATGCATATAGAATCATATAATCATGGACAGAGCAATCAAGATAACCCGATAGAAGTCCATAAGGGCAACATTGACTCTTCCCAACTGACTCATTACCCCTCTTTCCCATGGGACTCGGATACGAATTTTCCGTGACAAGAGGACACTGATGGATCGTCATAAGAATCTATAAGGACAGCCTCGTAAACCTCTCACTCTCTAACTCGGAATTTCATCAAGGGCCGCCTTTCAACACTCTCACGGACAACCTTTATATTCAATCATGATTCCCGACACCATGTGTTTACCAACCCAATTCCCGTGGAAGACCGATACTCGAAGGGAGGACTCGATTGAATTGTCAAAAGGGTTCATAAGGAAAGGGACGGTTCCACAAAAGCTGAGCTTAACCATATAAGAAGAAGAAGGGTACTCCCGCTATCCCGTTCGCACAGATCGTCCAATATTCATTCAATAATTAGGTCATATCAATCAAATCTTTAACATATCAAGCACTCAACATAGAATCAGTTAATGGCAATTATAACGACCTCCTTGGAGTCTTCCCGACCCATATGTAAAGAACAAGCTAGTATTTCGCCTACCCATTCCCGACTACATCCAATAGGGATGATCTAGCGCCTTTTCTACCCACTCGATCCCTTATTAGTTGGTTCTCCTCTTTTATCATAAGCCAAGTTCATATTTAGTCCAATTGAGTTAGGCATATTAAATTCATTTTGCCCCTTTAAAATACTTTCAAATCTTTTGAAATTTATGGGCAGTTTTCCAAAACATACACTCGACCATAGCGTACCCGAATTGCACAACCTCGCTCTGATACCAACTTTGTAACGGCTCGGATATAAATATCCGGGATACGTTTTGAAGGTCGGATACCTTCGTTCGGATGTTGCAATTCAGGTACGGGTCGAGGTTTCAAACCTCTAATCAGTCGAAGTTGCACAAATTCAGTTTAACGAAAGTAAAGCGGAATATGATCTAGATACAAAAGCCACGGCAGAGCCGGGTCAAAACCAAACCAAAGTGGGTGATTTGCCATTTGTCAAGTTAGAATATATTAGCCGGATTCTTCGATTCGCCAAAAGATTTCCCCGTCACATAAGCATGGAGCAACAAGAGCAGTACCTAACACTATCCACGAAGTCAGGTCTAGTGATCGCCTGCGGGTCCTCTGACCGCGCTGAGGCCACATAACATGCCTATGCCTAAATAAAAGATGACTAATGCGGTACAGGATTTAAATCACACTATCATGCCCCTAGTATATGTAATATGCGGAAAAGAACTGTAAAAAGGCCCAAGACAATGCCAAGTGGCATATCCCTCTCCTACCTCTGCACCCCTTCCCGTTAGTGCAGAGACTGGCCAGTTCGTTGCTATAGCATAGCATTTCCTCGTGGTGGTGCACTCACCCACGGTATCATCATCATAACATAAATTAAATATAAATTAAACCTGCCCGATGGTGCTGGGCTATCATCATGCTCATATCGACTCGATAGACTCAGGGCACCCGATGGGGCTGGGCTACCCTATGACCCTAGCAAAGACTCTAGGACTATCACAGATAACGACCGTTCTGTTTCAAACACACAAAGTAAACACATGCTCAATTCAATGCAATCCTAGCATGATACTACATGGCATGCTTTAATATGCAACAAAACTACACATTACATGACACATCAGGCAGGAGGTCCAGGTTACTGAGTAAGTCCCGTAGGATACTTACCTGTTGATGCAGAACAGCAAGATAACACAAGCAAGGGCCCAAATGCAAGTCCAAAGCAATCCAAAAGCAATACACACCTATCATCAAGTCATTTCCATAAGCTACCAGACCAACATTCATACACACGAACCCAAGTTCTCAACATTCTCAAAACCGACCGATAGTAAAACCGTTTTCCAAAATTTTCCCGATACGATCAAATCGACCAAAATCATTCTTCAATTAAACCCATTGATAAAATCATACCAACCATATTTTCAAACTCATAAATCCCAAATTACGTCAACTCATATTCAAAATAATTCTCAAATCATACTTGGCCAAATTCCGACATTAAACATTTAACTTAAAACCAACTCTCTCCAAATCACATTATAGAAATCATTCCGGCATTTTATTTCAAACATTATATAAATAAATTCCAATAATAAATCATCAAAATAATCCCATGTTCACAAATCATGTTTATAAGTCAAAATCAACAATTCACTTTTAAAATTCCAACTCGCATATTCAAATTCTCATAAAATGCATCATATATAAATAATCCAATTAATACTATTTTAAAACAATATAAACAATATATAAAGATTAATTTCCAGAATATTATAATTATAACCAAATTCCAAAACTATAATAATATTCACATAATTTAACACTTACTATCCATATAATCTCAAAACAATACCCATAATTATATTTATAACTCCCTATCAATTAATCTCACTTTTAAAACCTTTTAAATACAAATATTAATAATTTCAGGACTTATAAATATATATATATATATATTTTACTAAACTCAGAAATAATAATAATTATCACACACACACACACACATATATATATATACAAATAACATATGATTTATGCCAATGAAAATTAAAACAAAACAACACCTATATATAACCCTTATAAAAGCCCATCCGAATCCAGCAACCCAGCCCAAGGAAAGAAGGAGGAAACCCGGATCCCAAGCCCAATCCGTTTGCCCAGACCCGGGTTCATACGGAAGAAAGAAAGAAAAGAAAAGAGAGGTGAGGAGCCCAACCCCAAAGTCAAGACCCAGACACGACCCAAAAGGAAGCAAGCCCAAGCCACCTAACCGAAATCAGAATTAGTAGCAAGAGGGGGGCCCATGCTGATGTGGCAAAGGAGGTGGCAAGGGGTGGGGCCCATCTTCTATTTGTTTCTTCTTCCTCAGAATGGTGAAACAGAGACGACGACATAGGGAAAGAGGGAGGAGAACCAACGGCCTCTGGTGGCCGTTTCCGATCCCAAACCATTCCCATCTGTCCAGCATGACATTCCGACCAGACCCGACCCAGAAAAACTGAATTGAGGGAAGAGAGAAATGAGGAAGAGAAAGCTCACCGAGATCGAAGTTCGCCGGAGAAGAGATTCGTCGGGGTTGAATCGAGCCTCGTCGGAGTCGGAATCGAACAAGCTCGATCTGGGACGGAAGGAAACAGAATAAAGGTGGGTTTTTATAGTGTTTTGAAGCGAAATACAAGGAATCGTAGCTTTACCAGAGTTTGGAAGGAAACAGGGGAAATGGAGGAGAAACGGGGCTCTTCGGAGCCTCAGGTAGTTCCTGGGCGGCGCTCGGGGACCTGGGAGGTGGTGCCTGACATCAATGAAGAGCAGGAGAGGGTGAGGAGCTGCTGGTGGCCTGGCTTCTCCTTCGGTGGCGAAACAGGGAAAATGGAGTTGCGACTGGAGGAGAGGTAAGGAGGAGGTCACGGTGGTGGCTGCTGTTGGTGGAGCTTACGGCGACAGAGATGGTGGCGGTGGTGGTAGCAGCCATGGTGGATTGCGGCTCGACAGAGAGGGGAAGGGGGCGGATTTGAAATAGATAAGAGGAGGAGAGATGGAGAATGGGTTGTTTCTTGAGGGCTGAAGAGGAGATGAAGAGGGAGAGGAAGATGTGGGTTTGCGGGGTGTTTGGGGCTGCTGAGGTCCAATTAAAAGAGCAGGGCAGGCTTGGCGACAGAGAGGCTCCAGAGGAGGAGAGCAATGGTGAGGGATAGGTGGTCCTGCGGGTGATGCGAAGAGGGCAGTTTTGTGTGGAAGCCACCAAATGCAGCTGGGGACCAGAGAGAGAGAGAGAGAGAGAGAGAGAGAAAGAAATAAAAGAAAAGGTAAATAAAATAGGAATAAAAAGGGGTCCCCACAAAGAATTCAAATTAGCGGAAAAGCTCGAAACCCGCTCGCCCGAACGAATCCCGACTAAATCAAATTTAAATAAAATTTTCCGGATCCACAATAAAATAATGGACCTCAATTAAATTTCAAATCTCGAAGTAAGAAGGCGGAAATAGAATCTGTCGGAATCAAATTTTAAAACGATGTCGGAATCATTCATAATGATTTTAACTCGGAAATTGCTCGAGGACAAGTTCTTCTCCAATTTTATATCTCATATATAAAATAATATACTTTTAATTAATTTAATATTAAAATAATATTTCGGCCTTTACATAAGCCTCCATCCCTATGTCTATATTGATTGTGACATAAATTCAACACTCGATTGTGTCATTCATTGCTCATTCATTTAACCATTGTAATTATATATTTTTAAATTTTCTTTTTTTTTCAAATTTATAAAAACTCTTCTTCTGCCACAATTGTTAAAGAAGTGTTCATTAAGTATAAATTTTTATATTATCAATTAAATAAAATTGAAATTTTAGTTTGAATAAAAGAATTATTAAATAAAATTACGAAACTTATAGAATAATCAATTGAGTAAATTGGAGAAGAAAACTAAAAGAATACAATAAGGTAAAAACTAAAAGAATAAAATAATATTATTTATATTTTCAATAAAATAAGGAGAAAATTAAAAAATAATGTTATTTACAATTTAGTAAAAAAATAATTAGAATAAATATTATATAGCTAAATAGCAAATGGATAAACATAGATTAATTTAATTTATTTGAGAAAATAAGATAACAATGAATAAAAATATAATAATTATATTTATATATGCAACAAAAAAAATTGACATTATAAAATAAATATGTTTTTAAAAATCACTTTCCAATGAGTACTAAATAAACTTCTAAAATAAACCATTAAAAATCACATGGTTTCAAAGTAAACCCGTGCTACGCACGGGTTTACTCATGTTGTTGTTTAAGAATTTCTTCATTCTAACTCATGTTGTTGTTTAATTAATACTCCATCCGTCTCAAAATATAAGTCGTTTGATTTTTTTACACTTTTTCAAGGAGCTAAAAACTATATAAAATATTACGGAGTACTAATTTGTAAATATAAGTTGTATAGTATGAAGTATTATTTTAAAAAATTTAATATTTTATATAGTTTTCGGCTTAAAAACGTGTCAAAGGAGTACTATACCAGATGGGGAATTGCAGGCCATGATTTTCAGAGGTATAGAGGTGACCCATGACTCATAAGATCGATACACTTCCAATCGGACTCAAGCCTTGAGAGTTTGTTTCCCTACTCACCCTCTTCGGTCTTATTTATACTCTTACATTCCTCAACTATTAAAGCACTTTTACCACAGATTTTAATTCCTCTTTCTCATGTTATATGGTAATATATGGTAGTATACATGTATATAGATACAATGGCAATGCACACAATAACCTAAAAATACCATAATATCATCTAGCTACTTCTCTTGATTGGACTTAACCAGTTTTAATATATGTAACCAATTAATTCAAACCCAATCTAGAACGTACTCTAGGAAACATATAGATATATTTCAAGTCAAATCCAATGTTTTTAACTACGGAGCAAGTAACCAAATGTAATGTAATCAAAAATTGAGCAAGAAATTATATATTTGTATGGCTACTGATCCTCGCGACTCAAAAGGCTCTCTCCGATGTCCATCAACAACATGCTTTCCTTGAAAAAGAAGGCCAAATCGCCTATCAAGGCAAGGTCAATCTGCAGCAGCTTGCCATCAGATTTAGATTCATCGCGACTCTAAGTACTCGCGTCACCATACTCCTCCATCTTCCACACCTCATAGTAGCCTTCTGATTTGTATCTATGCAGATGAAGGAAACCATCATATACGAACAACCCGGGCAGAGCTCCTACTGGCTCCCGAGCTGCTTCCGGGAGGTCCATCGTTCTGAACTCCTCACGCTCACACTCAAACAACAACAAAGATCGCGGCTTTCTGCCTTCGAAACTGACCCAGTGAATGGTTCCGTTCAAGAAGCAACTCCTTATACCAAAGGTTCGTTGAGGGTGGACATGATGAGGGAGTGGCTTCCTCCTCCACACACCCTCGCGAACCGAGAAGACGACGTAATACCCCGCTGATCCCTTGGAAACATATACGGGCTCAGTACCAATTTGAAATCATTGTTTGAAGTGTTGAAGCCAAGGCCGTACAGCTTGAAACGCTGAAGCCGGCCGAGAGGCGGCTCAAAGGGCCAAGGTATGTCGAAGTATTTACGGATGGTTGGGTTCCAAAGACCGATGGAGTCCGGATACTGTGAGCCGGGGTACGAAGCAAGGCAGACTACACCATGGACGACGCCGATGATTGTGAAAAGGCGGGTAGATTCGAAAGGGAAGCCGAGATCGGTAATTCGGTTATCTTGATGAAGGAGAGTGTAGAAAGGGGGGCAGTTCAAGCGGTGATTCACTCGGAAATAGGTAATTTCAGCGGTGGCGGTGGCGGAGAAGTGGAAGTGATGGGAGGAAAACGATTGAGATGAGAGGAGAGAGTTCCATGACTTGCAAACGCATCGGAATCGGCATAGGGTTTTCACCGGCAGCCTCTTCAGGATATTGTCCGCCCATATATCTTCGGCTATGTGGGTTCCGATCGTTGATGGAGACGACCGGCGGCTGGAGGCGGAGGAGGGTTGATTGGAGTTGGACGTCATCGTCACAAGAGCGGGATACAAGTTAATTACGACTACTAGGGTTTTTTTTTAATCACCAAGCCGGGCTAAGCAATCTGGCACAATTCAGGGGCGGATGCGGATCCTCGTTTTTAGATGGGGATGTTTTTTTATATATACGCTAGTTTTATTACTACTTCATATAAACTATCTTTGAATTAATATAAACTACTCTTACTATCCGCCCGTTGTGCGGTTTCTTAATAAACAAAATGAAATTTAATTTATATTTTCTTTTTAAAATTTGATGGTTATAATAGTTTGGTTGAAATCTTTGGATCTTTTAATAACAATAAACTAAACTAATAATGTAGTATATTTAGTTCATATCAATATACAACATATATATATATATATATATATATATATATATATATATAACAATCAACATATAAATATATGTATATGTATATAATAGATAAATAAATTATGTTTGATTAAAATCAATATACTTAAAAGTTTCTTAAATAAATAAATCAAAACCTTGGAATTTTTTTAAGATAAAAATAAAAAGTACACAAAATCATAGAATAATATCAACATATCCATCAAATTATTATGTTATTTTTATTAATAATATTTAGGTGACCATCAGTCATGGGTCTTTTTCCAGTTTTCCTTGTAATAATGTTTATTTTAATTCTAAATCTAAATTTATGAGATTAAGTACAATTAGAGTTTAAGGGATATGAGATGAAATTTTATCTTATTGAATATAAAATGATTATTGATTTAATTTATTTAAGTTATTGTCGTCGCAATTAGAGTGAACGCATATATGATGATATATATGTGATTTTGGTAAATAAAATGTTTTACATCTTCATAAAATTTATTAATGAAATTAAGCTATTATTTTATTTATTACAATATTTACGAATAATTTTAGTCAAGGGGAAAATCTTTAAAAACTTTATAACTCAAATTAAGTAGTTTAGGTATGTACAATATTAAATTAATTAATATATAGATCAATTTGCTTGCAATTATAACTTGATAATGGTATTTAAAAAAAAAATAGCTCAAAATCAAAAGATCTTTATAATGATATTTTTTCCTTTGATTAAGATATGAGGTTAATATATATATATATATATATATATATATTCATGATAATATTATATTGTTCAAATATAAAAATTAATTGTAGTTAATTATTAGTTAAGGTGTATATATAAGATGACACGTGGATAAATTAAAATTAAAATGATATTATATATAATTTTTAACTTCTTAAAAATATATTAAAAAGTCAAACGATATATATTTCTAAATATAATTAATGCTATATAAGAATCTAGTGTCTATTTACGGGATCTATTTCTATTTAACTTTGAAAAATGATCAAATTCACCCTAATCAACCACCTTCCTAAAAACAAATCTATCTTTAACTTAATCAACACTACTATTAATATTTTCAAATATTAATCTATCTTATCTTAAACCATATATACACGTTTATTTGTTTATGATGATATAGGTTGAAGTTGATCAAATTCAACTATACAAAATTCTATTCATTATTTATGGTCAAATGAACGTATAAGATCGATGGGATTAAAATATAAATGAATATTGATTAGATATGAATTAGGCGTTTGACATTGAATTATTAAAATTAATTAATTGAGAGCTTACTTCGTGTGGGTACGTTTAAATCATAGAGATGATTATGCTAATTATGTATTTGTTATTCCTTTTGAAAACAAATACCTGCTCAATTTTAATAGGTTAAATATTCACATTTTGTATTCTATAACTCACTTTAAATTTATAAGGATCAAAAGACAATATTAATATAAAGCCCTTAAGGCTGTAACCGTATTAGATAACTTTTTTTGACAAAAAATAAATAAATAAATAAATATATATATAGATATATCATATTCAATTTTGACCAAAATTGGATAGATTATTTGATCTAGAAAGATAAGTTTTTTACCTAACTATATTGACTTTTAATTGATGTGACTTATAAATATAATACAACTTTAATCTAGAAAATGACACGTAAGCAAAAATAATCCCGCTTTAATCCAGAAAATTCTGTGGACGCGAGATCGCACCAGAGGCCGTTTCAGGCCTCTGTTTTAGTATTTTATATAGAAGATTACTACTTTAAATATATAATCTTCGCTTTCAAAAAAAAAATATAATCTTCAATTGTGATATTTTTTTTTAGAATGTAAACACATATTTGAGTCTAGATTAATCAGTTTTGTTCAGTTATTAAAACTTGGCATAAATTTCATATGTAAATTCAATCCATTTTTATTTTTATTTATCAATATTGATAATATTTATAAAAAAATATTATCAATATATATATATATATATCATAAGATAATCTTATCCACAATTGACATATTATATATTTACTTTCTATGTTTATATTAATTCAAATATGGTTTTATAATAAAATTTAATAACAAATCGTGCAACGGGTGAGTAATTTATACTGTATTAATTTAAAAATGGTTTATATATTTACTTTATAAATTTTTTAATCAAATACTAATAATATTATTATCTTAAAATTTTTTTTTTAATTTTTTTTCAATGTGAATTTATACCGTAAATATAATCATTTTTTTCCTATCTTTGAAGGTGGGCGAGTCTTGGAGTTGCAAGTCTCAGTTTCTTTCTAATTTCGACTTGGTCGCCAAAATTTCAATTGCTAATACATCTTTTATTCCTCGAATTAAAAAGATAGATTATCTCATTTAAAAAGATAAGTTTTCTAACTAATTAAGATATAAGTTTGAATATTTAAAAAAAATAAGAGGATCCATTAATTGAGATGACAAAATTATATTGATTTATTAATTGATGTGGCCCAAAAATATAATACCATTTTAATCCAGAAAATGACACGTAAGCAAAAATAATCTCGTTTTAATCTAGAAAATTTCATAGACGTGAAATCACACCAGAGCCCGTTTCAGGCCTCTCCTTTAGTATTTTATATATAGATTTTTAGAGTGGGTTTGGTTGATATCTAAAAACGCAAGAAGTAAAAATTTCCAGAAAGTTGGAGAATTATTTGCGTTTGGTTTATATTTTTAAAAAATGAAAACTCGGGAATTCAGGAAGTTAAACACTTACATATAAGTTTAACTTCTACCCTTTTGTATTTGAAAAATTTCAATTCCCCCTTTAATCCTCTAAAATAAAAAATCAAATAAATACATTTTTATAGTTCCCATCAATTCGACCTCTCGTGAATTCAATTCTCACAAAATAACTTTCTAAAAATTTCAATTCCCACATTGAACCAAATAAGCCCTTAGATGGGGATGTAAAAGTAAAACCATCTCTAACCCCAAATTTTTTTTCCAAAAATCAGCATTCCAAGTGACAAAAGGGATCACAAACAACCAAAAACAACAAATCCAATCCTGCTTGCAAATAGCTAACCAAAGTGCTTTAGAAAAATATCTCAGTTGCCCTATTATAAACGGTAGAGTGAACAAAAGCACGTTTGCAGATGTCCTTGGAAAATCAAAGAACCAATTAACGAAATGGAGAGCAAACGAACTAACCCAACAAGGTTGGGCGATTCTAGTTAAAGCTAATTTAGCTGCTAAACCAAGTTATGTCATGCAGAACTTCATGCTCCCTACAAGTATACATAATGATCTCGACAGACTTAACAAACGTTTCTTTTGGAACAAAGACCTAGGATATAAACCACTTATCGGGTGGGATAAAGTATGTAGACCAAAGAATGAAGGTGGATTAGGAATACAGAAGACAAAAGACATGAACAAGGCCTTGCAAATGAAACTACTATGGAAAATAATAGCGGAACCGCAAAATAAATGGGTGAAAATAGTTAGAGAAAAATACTTGAAGGAAGAGAGCATATGGGATTATACGAGGAAAAATAACACATTATAACAATGGGCGAAGTTGATGGAGATTAAAGAAGAATTCTGCTCAGGTCTTGTCTGGCAGGTTGGTAACGGGAAAACCATAAGGTTTTGGAAAGATAACTGGCTAAACGATGACACAAAGCTCCAGGAAAAAAATATCTGTGCCATAGGCAACACTGAAGAACAAGAAGTGATTGACCAGATAAAACTTGGAATGTGGATAGATTAAAAGACTTCCTCCGATTGGACATCGTTGAAAGAATCCTGGAAGTTCATATTCCCACAAATGAAATCGAAGATAGACTATACTGTAAACCAAGTAGAAACGGATGGTTTTCAACCGCGAGTGCTCTAGACCATGTCACGAGAACTAAAAGAACCAACCCCGACCCAATCGCTTGGATTTGAAAAATTGACTGTTCGCCAAAAATAAAAAAAACATTCTATGGAAAAATCTACTAAACGGGACCCTAACGAAAGTCAGACTACAAAGTAAAGGAGTTCCTGTCCCACTTGAGTGCCCACTTTGCAACTACATTAGTGAAGATGCTACCCACATCTTTACTGAATGCCAAACTTCATTATCCTTTATCAGAAGAATGGATAGACAAATCGAGCAAATAATTCGGAACACGGACAAAGAAGACAAACCTTACAAGAATATAATTACATACATTTTTGCAAGTATCTTGGCAGAACAGAAATCGATCATTGCCTTTTCCCTTTGGGGCATTTGGTGAATGAGAAATAAAATTCTATTTGACAATAATGACATGAGGAATCTGGAAGAATGGATAAAAAATACAAAACAATACATGATAAGTTGGAGAAAAGCGCAATCAGAGGAACAAGAAGATGACACGCTCAGTACAAGAGTAAATACCCACAAAAAAAGAACAAAAAAACAGAAAATTGTAAAATGGAAAAAGCCCGCCGACGACTGTGTCAAACTGAATTTTGACGGGGCGATGGTTGGTTCGGGCTTTGCTGCCTCTGGGTTCGTTATTCGTGATAGCCAAGGGTCAGTTCTCTCTTGTGGGGCCCGGGGCCATGGTAGGATGTCTACGGAGCAAGTTGAGTGCCTGGGTCTTTTGTTTGGACTCCAAGAAGCTACGAAGAGGGGTTTCTCCCGGCTCGATGTGGAGGGCGATTGCTTGTTGCCAATCAACGTCATGAAGGGGATCTGGCGGTGTCCTTGGAAGATTGAGATGACGGTATTGGACGCCCTCAGCTTCTGCCGCACTTTCGAGAGGGTCTCCTTCCTGCACACCTTCCGCGAGGCGAACCATGTTGCTGATAGGCTGGCGCATATCGATCTATCTTCGTTGTTTGTCACTGAGCAAGCTCGTGCTGAAATTGTCGACGTCGTCTGTTTGAACGCTCTTGGGCGATGGGTAAACCGTGGTTGACCATCCCCAAATCCTCGCCTTGTATCAGAAAAAAAAAATCTCTAACCCCAAATTTTTTATGGGAATATTTTTTTCTCAAATTCAACGTTTTTATTTTTAAGATTGGGATAATAATTTATTTGAGAGAATATTAAAGATTTAGGGAATCATTTTCTATTTTTTCTTGTTACTCTATTTTGGACAATGAGTTGAAGAATCTGTTTGACCAAAATACGCCTTAAAATTTTTCAAAATGGAGAATCTGTTAGAGATGTTCTAAGCATCCCTTATTTTTTTAAAAAAATATGTATATATAGTATACTTTTTGTTAATATTAATTTTCAAGCACCCTAATTTTTTTTTAAAAAAAATAAAAGAAAAGGTTTATGCAAGTAGGATTTTGATAAAAAAAAAAACTTATATAACTAAAATATTATACATTATACATTATTAGAGGGATTCCTTCAAACCCACTTGAATACGATCACCATTAACATATATTACTCCTCTAAGGGCAAGTTGAACGGGGGCACTTGATAGATACTTGGGCTTTTATAATAATAAAATATGGGCTGAAGTAGTAGTATCCCATCTTTTCGATACTAGAGCTAGTATCTCTTCAAGTATCCGAAGCATCATGCCTGTGTCAAGCGTAATTTTTTTTTTCGAAAATCCCTGGGCAAAACGATGAACTGTTGCCAGTATTCGACGACGCGCCTTTCTTCATCACCGAACACGCCTTTTACTTGGTTGATGTAGGGTCGAAGGAATGAGTGCTCATGGAATTCGAGTTGTTAGATCAAGGCGGGAAGTTTCGTCGTTATGCATTTGTTCCTAATGGGCTCAAGTTCAATCTCCCCAAGAAATCGTGCATGACGTCGCCAAATCAGCAGCAATAATGATAAGCATAATGGATACCTAAAAACGTTAATAGTGGGCGGGATCAGATCGATGCCCACTTGGGTCTGTCCCTTCCTTAAGGGTGCTGCCCCCACAATATGTACACATATACGCTATACCTAATAATCATGCTTCTAGATGCAAGGCGGAGTCTGAACACACTAGCATGCCCCTAAGATCAAGTGTATAATAATAATAATAATAATAATAATAATAATAATAATAATAATAATAATAATAATAATAATAATAATAATAATAATAATAATAATAATAATAATAATAATAATAATAATAATAATAATAATAATAATAATAATAATAATAATAATAATAATAATAATAATAATAATAATAATAATATTGGCGATCCGGCGATGAAGGCTTCTTAGGCGGATCCCGGCGCCCGGAGCCGTCTCTTCTGAGGCCCCATCGCTGGCCCTTCTTCATCCCGGGCTATGTTCGATCTCTCTAGGTTCGTCTTTCTTCTTCTTGTTGCGATCGGTGTCGATCGGGCTTCGTTTGTCTGTCGTCTTCCTATTTTGCGTTCCCCTTCTTTGTCTGCCTGGTTTGATTTTGGCCGATCTGACTGTGAATTCAAGTTGGGTTGCCCTCTGGGTTCGGTTCATAGTGTTGTTGTTTGCTGTTGCCTGCGGCTTTGCTGGTGTTGGCCGACGTTGGATTCGACTGTTTGCTATTTGGGTCGGTTGTAGCGCCTATATACACTTTCTACTCATCGCATATATAGAAGGCACTTCATATTGTGATGGGGTTGTGATATTGCGGTTGCTCTTTTAAAGTGTGGCTACTTTTTTTTTATTTAATTCCATACCACGTTGAAGCTTTTGATGTTGTGGTGACAATATTACTTTGCTTCGTTTTGTTGTTTTTCCATCCCGTTATGCCCGATCTTGTTCGGTATCATTGTCCTTTTGTGGGTCTTTGTGGGTGCCTTGATGGTGGTGGTAGAGGCCTTGTTAAAACCTCCATGCTCAGGCATCTTCGTGATCGACATTGCAGTGATGATGCTCAGGAATTTACTCGTCAAACTCTTTCTGATAGTTTGGCAATTTTTTCTGCTGCTGAGATGACTTTCAAGCGTATGGGGGTTTGGTTGTGTGGAGTATGCCTTAAAACTCATACCTTTCGGGCTCGTTGTCGACATAGTCAGGGTGATTCCGTGGCCCCGCCGGACTGTGGTGATGGTCTTATTCGCTTTATTATTTATGGTATTCTCAGACCTCCAGACCTGTCTCCGTTAGTTCCCTTGGTTGATGTTGGGGTTGTATCTGTTGGTTTGTCTATATCCTCGCTTGACCGGTTGTTCTCTATGGGGTTACGCACCGTGAGATCAATCCCTCCCAAGTGTCGCCTTGGTTTTTCTTGGGTTTTAAAAGGGGCTTTAGATTGTGTGGTTGACTCTCCTCGTGACCTTTCCTGCTGGATTCGCTTGCTTGTGATGCCTCTTTGTATACTTAAGACCTTTTCCCCGCGGAGTAATCTTGAGTGCAGGACTGTTGTCAAGCGTCAGCGTCAAGAGGAGAGTATTGCTAGTGCTATTCGTACTTGGGGTGTGCCTGGTGGCAGTTTACAGCTCATTCAGGAGGCTTTAGCTGAGGTTCCCCCTTCTTTTAATGGGGAGGAGGACCTTGATTTGAGTGAGCTTAACATCCGGCAATGTCGGAGGAAGATTTGTGATGGTCATTACACTGCAGCTGTTAGGGTGCTTTCTTCATCAGGTATTGCTCCTTATTCTGATGCCACTCTTGCGGCCCTGCGAGATAAGCACCCCAATGCCCCGTCTCCCAATTTACCTCAGTTGTCTGCTGATCACCATCCTCTCGTTGCCTCCTTGACCATTGTTTTGGATATGATTCGGAGTTTCCCACGTGGCACATCATGTGGGAGGGACGGGCTCCGCGCTCAACATCTTTTTGATTGTTTGGGTGGAGCGGCTGTTGCTATTTCGGATGATTTGATCTCCTCTATTACTAGGGTGGTTAATCTTTTCCTTGAAGGTCGTTGTCCGCAGGCTTTGGGTGAGTATATTGCTAGTGCGCCGCTCACGCCGCTTGTTAAACCGGGTGGTGGTATTCGTCCTATCGCTGTTGGCACTATTTGGAGACGACTTGTCTCTAAAGTTGGGGCTTGTTTAGTCGGTCCCTCCTTGTCTGGTTATTTTGCTGGTCTTCAGTTTGGGGTCGGGGTATCCTGTGGAGGAGAGGCTATTTTGCACGCCTTGAATCGGTTTGTTGAGGCTCGGGGTTGTGAGGAAGGTCTTTCTATGTTGTTAGTCGATTTTCAGAATGCTTTCAACTTAGTTGATCGTGTGGCTATGTTGCAAGAAGTTCGCCATCACTGCCCAGTTCTATCCCGATGAGTGGAGTTTTGTTATTCTAGTCCTGCTCGGCTGTATTACGGAGAGAATAGCTTATGGTCTTGTCGGGGGGTTCAGCAAGGTGATCCTTTAGGGCCTCTGCTTTTTGCTTTGGTGTTGCATCCCTTGGTGTGCAAGATCAGAGACTCTTTCGATCTGAGTTTGCAGGCTTGGTACTTAGATGATGGCACTATTATTGGGGACACTTTGGTTGTGGGGAAGGTCTTGGATCTGATTATGACAGATGGTCCTTGCTTTGGCCTTCATCTTAATGTGGATAAGACTGAGGTTTTTTGGCCTACAGAAGACCCCAGGAGTCGGCTTCCTGGTGTTTTCCCTCCCTCTATTGCTCGGCCTTCGCGCGGTGTCAAAGTTTTGGGCGGGCCTGTCAGCGCATGCCCTGTTTTTGGCAGTGAGCTTGTGGCGAAGAGAGTGACTAAGACCATAGAGCTTATGGATTCTGTCGCGAGGATTAATGACCCCCAATGCGAGTTGCTTTTGCTTCGGGCTTGTACAGGTATTTCAAAACTTTACTTTGCTTTGCGTACTTGTTCTCCGAGTGTTTTTGGGCCGGCCCAGCTCTCCTTTGATGTGGCACTCCGTTCTAGCTTGGAACGTATTGTCACTGCGACTGGGCCTGGATTTGGGGATTGGCAGTGGCGGCTTGCCACCTTCCCTTTTCATTTTGGTGGGCTCGGAGTGTATGCTGTTGGGGATGTCCTACATTATGCTTTTTTGGCGTCTCGTTTGCAGTCTGCTGAGTTGCAGGCTAAGCTCCTACGTCTTTCTGGTATCATTGATGCTGGTCCTACTTTTGATGACGCTTGTCGTGCTTTTATTGAGGCTACAAGTTCTGATCTTCTACGCGATCCTAGTGAAATCGCTGCCCCCAAACTTATGAAGAAATTGGCAGATATATATTTCGCGAAGGTTGCTGCTACATCGGAATCTGTTTTCTCTTTGACTCCACGACAGGTGGCATTGTGGAAGTCTCAGCAGGGTGCTCACTCCTCTGATTGGTTGCGTGCAGTTCCTATTTCTGGTCTGGGGCAGACTATGAATGGCAGGACCTATCGCAGTGTGCTTAGCTTTCGACTAGGTGTTCCGTTGTTCACGATATCTAGGCCCTGTCCGGCTTGTTCTCGGGTCTTTGATGGTGATGTCTATGGAGATCATGCTGTGTCCTGCGCTGGTACTGTGGGCATTAAACATCGACATAACCTCGTGCGTGATACCTTATTGGATATCTGTTACAGGGTTGGGATTTCTGCTAGTAAGGAGGTTGATATTGGTTTGGTTGATAGGCATAACAAGCCTCTTCGTCCGGCGGATTTGCTTCTTTATTCGTGGGACAAGGGGCGGGATGTGTGCGTTGATCTGACGGGATCCTCCCCCTTGACTCAGTCGGGGTTGTCTGACTTTGTACCCGGTCGTGTTGTTGTTGATGCTGCTCAACGTAAGTGTGTCAAGTATCGAGATTTGTGCACGGCGGCTGGGTATGGTTTCTTACCCTTCTCCTTCTCTTCGTTGGGGGAGCTGGATACGGATGTTGTTGCCTTGCTAAAGCGGATTCAGAAATTCTCAATATCGCAGGATGCCGGAGCTTGTTCTGCAACTTTTATTTTTACTAGACTTTGCTTTGTTATTGCTAAGGGAGTGGGTGCCCAGATAGTATCTCGACTACCCACTAATTTCCTGTAGTACGTAATTATTATATTATAATAATAATAATTATAATAATAATAATAATAATAATAATAATAATAATAATAAGACCTTATCACAGAATACCAAATGGTATATCCCTCTCCTACCTCCACCCCCTTCCGATAGGGCGGAGACTGACCAGTTCGTGAATACATTCCATTCCATCATAATCGAATCGGCCCGCAGGCCCGACCCGTAATCATATATCAAGCCCGCATGCAAATCTCGTAATCATGCTCATAATATAAGTAAAGGAAGTTCCATATGACTCGATTGACTCAAGACGGGACCCGATGGGACTGGACCGTCCTATGACCCTAGCAAAGACTCTAGTTACTTCACAGATAACGATTGTTCTATTTACATACGCATAAAGAAATAGAATGCTCAACGGTCAATGCAACCTAGCAGGATACTACATGGCATGCTGATCATGAATGCAAGCACCTAGTATATCATGCACATAAGGCAGGGAATATCTATTCGATCTGAGTAAGCTCCGTAGATACTTACCTGGAGGTGCAGAACAACATAATAGTATACTCAGCACACATCAAGTCACATTCATAGAGTACCACCTAGATACATATCGAGAATATCATAAGTCTACTTCTACAACTATTCTAACACCTATATCACACATACATACAATCAAATAGATAACCAATCTCTCATCAACCATACTCTACATTCCATCCTGATTAATTGACGTGGGGAGAATTGAATCGAAATATATAATAAAATATAAAACAATACAACTTTTAGCCTCTTCAAATAAATTCAAGACTCCCCGCTATAGTAGTAGGGAATCAGGTTCGATCCACGAGGAAGCGAGTCAGTGGGATCCTAGTAGCGTTGAAGACACGTCCTGAATGTTTGACCAGAAGCCTCGATCTCGAGCTCAGACCTCGATGTCGACCTTGGCTGTCGATGCTTTCTGCAACAGAAGACCTACAGAGACAAAAACGGTAGTCGGTATCGACTGGAGAGGTCGATATCGATGTTAGTTAGCGAAATCGACTGGCTCAGAAGTCTGCCAGTCGATACAGAAGGTCGATTTCGACTTTGGAGGTCGATTTCGATGTTCAGCAGCAGCGAACCAGGAGTCTCGAGATCGACTCAGAAGACTGTCGATCTATCACCGTGGTCGATATCGACGTTGAACTCGATATCGATGTTCTCCTGCAGTGGGTTAGTTCTTTGTCGGCAAAGAAAGGCCGAAGATTTAAGAATGGCCAAGGAGTAATGAACATAAATAAACAAAGGTGTTGGGTTTTTCGATTACTCAACGAACGACACGCAAATATGGATGTAAACTTAAGAAAGAAAATATCTTCCAAAGCCAAGGATTACCGCGACGACAACCATGATAGAATAAGTAAGAAACCACTAAAGATGCATGCTTTTATCATAAAGGAAAAGGCTTTCACCTAAACTGACAAATAGGAATAGAGATCTTGCAATTACTTAACCTAATTTGCGTCTACCTTTGTCATAATTGATTTTATAACCTTTCGAATAGAAACCCTAATTACTACCCAAGTTTTGCAACATGAGTTCCTTAAATTCGCATTTAAAGATGAAGCACAAGGTAGAGCGAGATAAAAGATACATTCTTTAGCGACATACAAACCTTACCACCATGGCTATCGTCGGGCTCACCCCGACCCTAGAAGAAAGGGCGACTACTCGCAATGTAGACATGCTTTGAATTGAATAAACTTGCATAAATGGAAAACTTTGAATCTTTACAATCTCAACGCCAACTATCGTAAGCGCTTGAAACTTTAAAGCTCAAAAACTAAAACTCTAACTTTCTATTGCCTATTGCTATTGTCTTTCTTGCTTGGATGATTCTAACAAACCAGCCCCTAGGGCTTTATTTATAGGCTACTAATCCTTGCTATCCAAGGATTGTAACTTTTATCTAAACTGTGAACTCTATCCAAACAATTAGGATAAGTCTTTTATTTTGATAAAACTTTAAATAACTTGATAAAACTTAAAGGTAAAGATAAATCTCAGCTGCTAACTATCTAAAAGTACAAGATAATCCGTGGCCTTGAGGATAGAATTCATAATCCGAGTCTCAAAATCGGATCTATCTTCTGTCGAGATAAGGTCGATATCGACCACGGAGGTCGATATCGAGGTCTGTATTTCGG